>JACXIL010000257.1:628599-1008563 GCA_014737365.1 Bombus soroeensis | reverse complement strand
GCAAACGAAATGTTCCCAATACTTTGTAACTGACCATCAAATGATCAAGTATGACACAGAAAATGTTCTCGAGCATTCCAAAAGTTTATTTTACCAATGACAACAAAGATACTCTATCGTCGATCAAAACAACACAAAGAGCAGCTCCCTTTCACATTGCTCGGTCAATATATCTTTTTCTCCTTTAATTCCGGGCGGACCTCCTTCTAGGAAACGATCTAGCGAACTGGAGCAAATAAAGAGTTCGACCCCACCGTGCTTTTCAAGAATTCGAGTCGATTTTACCAGCCTGGAGCGTCGCCGTTTTGCCTTCATCATTCTCGCAGGCTTAATTTTTTAATTAAAACTTCAAAGAGTAAGATGAAACGTAACCCAATCCTCGTAAAAGTTCCTGCGTGCGAGTAGTGCAGTTTCCTTCTACTGAATCTTTTTCAAACGTTTCATGTTGAGATGAAAATTTTCATAAGTCAATGTTTATCGATGTTCTGTTCGTTTATCTTTGTGTTACCTGCTAGAGAGAATTAAGTAACTAACGAGGAAGAATACTTTCGTACGAAATAATTTAAAAGATGAATAATCTATCAGATTCAAGAGAAAAAGCAAAATAATTTCACGAGTCTACGAAGAACTTCAAAATTTTATTGATTTTCTATCTTCTGATGTATCATTTTACAATTAAAAGAGATTCATTAGTAACACGATTAATTACACCAGTAACAAGATAACCATCCAGAGTTCAAGAATTAGAAACGATAATCTTATTACCGCACATTGACTTCTACGATTTATCTTAACCGCGTCATAATATTTTCAACCATCTTCGTCTTCCTCTCTGCTCTTTCCTTCGTTATAGAACGCTATGAAAATATAGTTACAAACTTGAAAACATCGCGTAAGACAAATAAACCAACTACCTCGTTTCGTCTAACCACGGTGAACATGGTACGAACCATTCCAGTTGAAACAGGTTTGCATTAGTCAGAACTGACAATACAATTTTTTCATCTACAGCAATTAAAACGAATAAACTCATCATAGTTCCTCCTAATTTCCCTTACAATCTTATGAAAAATAAGCAACTGTCAAATTACTATCAAACTACAAAATTATACTCGAATTATAATATAAACCCAAACTTCTCTTAATCCAAACAACACTTCCCAACCTTGCGTCGTTCTTTTCTCTGTACAGATGCGAAACCAGCGTACCAAAACTCGATATCACGATAATCAACTACAGAAACCCCCGCGGTCCGGACTCAGCATTCGTCCACCCCTAAAAAAATCTCTGGGAAGTCTGCCGTGGTCCCGTATGAAAGCTACCTATCTAACAGTCGAGCCACCCTCTACGACCCTCTCGGAGAGACCAGTTTTCCATCCAAGGGCCTAGCAAAGAATACTCCCTCGGCTGGTTGCCGCGTTTAATTTAAATAATAAACGTCGCGTCTGCAGCCGGCTACCAGGCTGAAGGGTAGCGCAGAGGGTTGGTGCGGTAGTTCGGTGCCAAAAGCTGTCCGAGGAGGACAGATCGTTAACCAAGCAGTAAAGCTTCGGAGCCAGTGCCCGGCCAGACGAGCGTAACGACGAACGCAACTCGAACCAGCCACCCCTTTCTCCCTCTCCAAATCACCCCTTCTTTTCGTCTGATCCTCGACCGCCTCCGGCCGAACTTGGCCGGCCAACAAGATACGCCCCAGACGATCGCCCGCCGCGAAAGTTTTCCCATTTTCGGGTGAATCGATGCACATAATTCGACGCATACGTTGGCCCGTCGCACGTCCATCCTGGTTTCACTTCTCTTCCATTCCTCCTTCCACCTTTCCGGATAGTCTGTGACAACCCTCGTCGCGTGCTTTGTCTTCGCCACGCATAACCACGTATTTAAACGCCAGCAGGAAACTTTTTCCGTAACAATGTGCCAGTTTGGTGGATGGAGATTGTCGAGTTTGTGGCAGTTTACTTGGCGGCTAAAGGGAGCAGACGTTTCTCCACGATGGATAGAAGCGGTTTTTGAATGTTTATGATTGTTCGACTGTTTTAGGTGTAGGAATAGTTTGCACGGTGAATATAATTAAACTCGAGTTTGGTTTGGCCTGTAATTTTATAAATAATATCATCGGCATTGATGAATTTTCATGTAGAACTTGAACTTGAACTTGAATTCTTCTTTTTATACCATCGACACTGTTGCACGATTTCGTCGATGCTAGTATTGAGAATTTTACAAGCGTAAGATGTCGATTACCAATTTTGTATTTGGATAGGGAAATTGTGGAATTTATAAATGGCACAGCTGATCGGTCTTCTTCTAAGAATTACGAAATGCGCGTAAAAGTAATGATATAGACGTTGTATCATTATTGTGGAAAATATTTGTTTATTTCTGGTATGATAATTGTGTGCACTCCGATGAGGTTCGATGTGTACTCGTATATGCGTGCATAGAAAGTGATCGTTTTGATGGTTTACGTTGTTCGATCGGTAATGGCTAGTTTTCGAGCGCTTGGATAGAGTGTACGATTTGTTGGTCGATAACTCGTGAATAGTTTGTTTAATCGGTATAATCCTATACGCCGGTATAGATTGGTTTTACGGAGAATCATGCGGATCGGTCGTTTCAGTTACTAAATCAGGACGCTACTGTTTCGAATCATTCGTTTGGAATTCATCCAAATATTCCAGGAAAATGTTGCAAGTTTCTTACGAAAATCTTTCAAACGAAAAGAATAGGCACGTGGAAAGTTCAAATGTCGAATTAAGTCGAAAGAGAAATCGATGGCTACCTCCTTCTACCAAGCAAGGAACATACAGAGATGTCCTCGTTTATGAGAAAAATACGCCACGAATTTTCAAGCGTCCAACGTTTCGCCAGCGAATTGCATCTATATATACGAAATATAATCGAGTCAGGCGAACTCTGTATCGTTTAGACTACTGAAGTTATTGGATAAATGACGCAAACCACGGTCATTAGGATATTACGCTCGACAGAGAAAAAATCCGTCGACGAACTGAATAATTCGATTGATTAGTCGTCTGAAAAACGAACGATCGGGATTCCGAGCCGACCAACCATAGAACAGAGTCTCTTTTTCTCTCTCCGCCTCTCTTCCTACCAGACATTTTCTTTTTTTCTTTTTCCCTACTGTCCGCGATCGGATTAGAACGGCGAGACATTGTTTTAGTTTTTTAAAGGGGCTGTGGACTTTGATTCTGTGGATTGAAATCCCGCGGGCTGATTTTTGATGCTATTGAACGTATCGAAAGACAAGGCAATTGGGTCGCCGATATTGATAAAATTTTCTCGAACGTAAATTGGCAACGGAATTTCAGACTCGATTAGCGTGTCCGTTTTGTGGATGGTAGAATATATCGACACTTTGCTAATTGATCAATATCTTTGTTTTGTTTGTTTGCCTGTTACAAGATAATTTGCGCTATTGATCGATTCGTGTGGTAATTTGATCGAATATTAATATTGACGTTCATAATAAATGAAATTCTATAAGAAATTCTATATATTTGTCATTGATTTTGAGATAGGTAGAGTTGATTCTATTCTAAACGCTGGATTAGATTAGAGATTCGGATAATAGCAATTGATTTTATCAAATAAATGAATAATAAGTTAAATTCTAGCTAATTCCGTGTGTTTGTTATCGACCATGGAAGAAAACATAGGTTCTATTGGAAAATGAAATAAAAAGTATTTTCAATTAGTACGTAATAATACTAGTTGTTATAATTGATTGTCTTTTAATTGAAGCAGCTTCTAAAATAATATAGATAATTAAAAAGTAAGAACTGTAAAATGAAGCAGCATAGAAGAGAGTAAGTGAAAGAGGACGCTTTATGGTCAGACTCGGCTCAGAACACCTTCAACACAAGCTACATTTCTCTGTACCTGTTTAACTAAAGAATATTACATCCGCGAGACAAATGTTTGATAAGAAAATAAATGAAATAGATTGTATACCGAACAGGATATCAGATCCTAAAAGTAATATGAGAAAAATCAACAGAAGAACGAAGAAAATGAAGAGAGGTAGAAACAAACAGGGAGAATCTTTAAATCGTTATAAGTATATTCCTCCAGATAATATAATAAATTTATACAACGTCGAAAAGAAATAAAAGGACGAAAAATAACCAAGAACCGTTAACAAATATGATACGAAAACAACTTTCATTGATAACAAAGAAGAAGCTACAATATCTACTTTTTAAAATCACTCGGACTGATCGATTTAAAACAGACGAATTTAAAACAAACGTCCAACATATTCCGCCAAAAAATTCTTCGAACTCCGAGTTCCAACGAAGAAGCTGAAATACACAAGAAACGAATTAAAGTCTAGAAAACACAATGCACCGAACACAATCATATTCTTCATTCCCTCCGGACCGAACAATAGACGCGACTGAAAAGATCCTTGTTAAATTAATTTTTCACTCACGCGATATTTTTCTACTTTTATTAGCGAGACGAAGCAATTGCCAGTCCGCCATCCCTCTTCTCCACGTTCGACGTTTTTAATAGTCACCACCACGCGGATGTTTCATTCTCTGCACGTCTTTAGAATTAGTTCGGTTCCTTTCTGAAACCGAGGCAAGAGTTGCGAGAACGCCATTGAAACGGTTGAAAGCTATAGTCTGGGCCACTTCTTTTTAAAGTGTTCCGCTTATATTCTGAATTCACCGTCTCTCGCCTCCTCTTCTTCGGCCGCTCACCACTTTTGTCCACGTCGAGGACGATGTACCGCGAGAATTTAGATTTCGCGGCGATTAAAAGGCAACGAAACTTTTTTGCCTAACAGAACGGAATCTTCGAAACCTCTGTTGGCCAGGCTGATTATTTGTGTTTCAATTAGAGACTGTTCTAAGACTGGATGGTTTTTAACGCTCCTTCCGGAAGAACGAGACGAAGATTCTTAACGAAAGCCGCTAAAGTTTCGACTCGCGGTGCGACTTAATTATAAAAAATTAAGGGACAACAGCGACAACTTGGACGTGGAAAACGAAGGACCGTGAGCTTTACTTGCTTACCCAAGGATCTTCCACTGCGACGCTCGAACTTTCGTAAAAATTACTGAGAACTTACTTTACGGTATGAACTTAAACGGTGAAAGTTGAAATTAGATTTATGTGTAATTACACGGTAATCGAACGTGGATAGACTAATGTGACGCTATTATAATTACTCGTTAACCCTTGCATTAGTTCTATTAAACTGTGTTATGACTTTCTCATAGAATTTAAGAAAAGATTATCGTTAACATTCCTTATTCGTGTGCCATTAATATTTTTCATTAATTTTTTCTATTAAAACACGATTTTTCTTTCTTGTCGGAAAACACTTTTTCTATCGACCAATGCCAAATTGTTCTTAAATAATGTCCAACTGAATTTAATGTCTAGCTGAAAGTAGTATTCTGTAAAAGCAAGTGATAAATAATTCTCCTGAATAATACCAAATATATAACACGGTCTAACTTCTCGTAACTCGAACCTCTATAACTCGAAAATCTCTGTAAGGCTACAATTTTGTTCGTTCCCTTCCGCTGCGAGGAGCCACGCTAGCAGTCGAAATACAACTTACTTTAACTCGAATTATTTGCCACCTGTCCAGATGCACTATTTTACCTCTGTAACTCGAGTTTAGAATAGCCAAACCTCTACAACTCGAACTTTACCTCTATAAATCGAACTTCTATAACCGTTGCCGCTGTCGGAGCCGCTGCCTCCGCCCCTCGAAGCGTAGCTATAGCTATGCTATGTGTCGCAAGATGTAAGAAGCCAATCGTTCGCCATTGTTCCCTTTCTTCCGACCGTTAGAATTGTCTGGAACAACGTCAAACGACACAAACAGTATCCCTACTAGTGTATTATCCTGGAAATTGACCGTTTTTCGTCAGTGGAACGTATAATTGCCATCATCTGTGGCGTCTTTAATCTTTTGCATTTACGTTGAATAAAATGAGCTGCAAGAGGAAGCTCAAGATACCAACGCTTTTTGAAAAGGTGAATGTAATTGAACTTTTGCACAAAGCTCGTGCACGTCGAGTTTCCCTTCGTTAAACCTCTTTTACTCGGAACTTTCGACAAGTCGAAACCTCTATAACTCGAAGGTCGTAGCTCTTCTCTTGAGACTCGAGTTAGCCAGATTTCACTGTATATATATTTACAATGGAATAAATATTAAATTAACAGAACTAGAAATATTAGGAATTTTTCAAACTATCCGATACTTGCTGACAGTCGTCAAAAGACATAAAGAAACAAGAAAATTCGCAGAAATGAACTCATCGCCCTGTGATGTTTTATCGAAACAACCAATGTATACGTGTACATGTAATATCAAAAAAGGGGGTATACGCTTGGTCTATCATATATTTCAGTTCGAGTTTAAGGTATAAATCAAGAATCGTAAGAATGCTGGGGAAGAGAGAAATAGAGAGAGAGTATGTGTGTGTGTGTGTAAGAGTGTATGCCTTGGTGACGTCAAAGCTGAATGAGTAAAGGAGTGGGTGAAGGGTGCGAGGGTCGAGGGTCAGCATTTTTGACCTGGAAAGACAGAAGCTGTGAGCCGAATGTTAGAATAAGATGTACGAAGATATTGTAGTCAGTTTTTGCATTGGGTATTGCTTGTTAAAATTGAACTAAACCTTACTTCAAATAGAACATCCTTCCTTATCCTTACTCTAGAATATGTAGATACTACATACATGTATGAAAGATTCGACGAGAAGCATTTACCGCATGGAACATAAGCGTGTGTTCGATCTTTTTATTTAAGAAAAATCGATTCGATTAATCACGCGCGATTGACTATCTAGCGCGTCAAATGTTTCAGATATTCGACACGCGGAATCGACGATGAATTCTCTGCCTCGGTGTCTCCGGTTCAGCCGATATTCCATGAAATCGAATGAGCCTCGTACGTGAAAATCGGGAAATCAATCGTTTCTTTTAACCATTATCAATGCAGCTGTCACTGAGGTTCGCACATCGAACAGGCATAAACTTCGCTATAATTTAAAGCTCAATACATCGCCAGTCCCTTTTCCCTCGATCGTATCGTTCGTAAAGTGTGTGTTTGTAGGAGGATTTAGCAGTGTGACAAACGAAACTCGTTTGACTTGAAAACCTTTTATTCTCTACGATCATCCTCATCTGTTCTGTCATCTGTTTGACGATGATTCTCGCTCGTTTCCACGATATACCAGATATTCGTTTGTAAGTTCGTTTTAATACAATTCTTTGTATTAATAATTATTAACTGGAAGAATTCCTTAAGGATTTTTAAAACACTGTCTTCGAACAAAAAACACAAATACCGGCTTGTAATATATTTTCCAGACTCGAATAACGATTTCGGAGAAACAATCGTTTTAAGAAATGTAAAAATCTGCACGCGAGAACTAAAGAAATCCTGTTTTAAAGCCGCGCGCATAGATACTAACATCCATAGTAAATTATAAAATATGGTAATTATAGAAAGTTCAAAGAGCTGAACCGGGAAAGAGAAACAGTACACAATAACGTCAAGACGACTAAAAAACGCAAAAGAACCAACGACTAAAGTAATCCTTTTTTTAAAACCGCACACGCGTAGATACAAACATCCGAGATAGCGGTATCTCTACAACGCGTTGATTACCACGATGGTCATCGATGACTCGCGTTTTACTGAATCTTTTCGAACGTTTAAAATAAGATAAATTTCATGAAATAAAAAATCTTCAACAACGCGAATAATTTAGAATATTATAGAAGCGTACAGATATAATACAAAATTTCAATATTAAAATGTTAAATATACAAAAGTTACGGTATGAATATTATGTTTAGAAGATTCAGATATGATGGTGTAGTATCTGTCGCTGCTCCTATAGCACAGGACGTGAAATTCGCGTAGCAACGTATCAGCCAAGTAAACCTACAGATAAACTCGAACTCGGAACGTGAACCAGAAGAAGCGCCACTAGATTCCATATAAGTATCTAATATATTCCACTAGTAGTTCGCCACTAGTGCGTGCCAACGGTCGAAGAAAGAACTAATCTAACCTGAAGAAGATGGAGTACTGTGTAAGTACAGGTTCGTTCCTTTGGTTCAGGGAACAATCAAACGTGGTTCACACGAAGCAGTGACGACGTGGCGTGACTGCGTGTGAGAAGAGTCGCAATTAAAGGCGGTGAAACATGTTTAAGTAGCGACCTGTCGGGCAGAATCTCGAGAAAGGAAACGAGCCACGGCAAAACGACCATCCTCGTATCCGGTTGGTCGTCGGTGGACAAGAATCTAGTGCGTGACTCGAAGTAGGGAGTAGCCGTGATCGTACCTCAATTTGTTTGCATAGTTGACCGTAATTAACACGAACACGATGATCACAGGCTACCATAGGGACTCGTTAACGTTAATTTGTCGGTTCTTGCGATTTCATCGAGGTCTAAGCTTCGTTGTATGGTTCTGCAGGGAAGGGATGCTTCAAACGTAGTTTAACGTGTTGTAACGATGTCCGGAACCTGTCGATTTAGGAGGATTTAATCATTTATGTCGTACCGTGAGCAGAGTTAAGCGTTGACGCGAGGGTTTGATAATTTTGCAATGATTTTGTTTGGCGTAACGAGGATGGTGTTTCGGTTCAGTGAATCGGACGGGAAAATACGAAACTCGAGATGATAATTTTGACGAGAAGATCGTATTATGCGCTTAGTACGCAACTTGAAGGATTCTTCTTTATTTCTCTTCGATGAAATTGTTCCAATTTTTTTCTATAGAAAGGGGAATTGGAATTTACGTAGAAACTATTAAACGCAAATATAGAAAATTATTTTATGCGATATACTAATATACTATGAAATATAATTCTATCACTTTTTGAATACTGAAAACTCGCTAGATATGTTCCAAAGGAATCTCTTCACTGCCCGTGATCCGTCACAAGCCAGACGCAAGACGTCAGACATCAAGAAATTAAGAACAGAAGGAAATTAAAAATATCAGCCTAAAATAACACGGACACGAATGTCACGAAAGGATTCATTTGAGGATGATAGAGAATCTATCGCAGGAGATATCGAATTCGTTTAAAGCGTAACTAGGAAAAACAGTTTCAGCACGGTGATGCGTTACAAAACTGGTTCACGCAGACAGGATCAGCGATTATGTCGCAGTTTTCATCTGAAATTCGAATCAACGGCCGATTTAAAATCGGACGCGAGGTTGTGATGGCCCTGGCAAAAACGCGTTTCGTGCGTTTACATGTGCGTTCAACGGTTCATTCATTTGCATAACGTAACGTTGCTCTGTTACACTGTTACATGGATACCTTCCCTTTTGCAATTACCATAAGCAGGCGCTCGCGAGCGCGAGCTTAAAACGCCATGTGTTCGACGTGAAGCGAAAAATTAAACGTCCACGCCATTTAGGGGAAACGTGGCGAAGAATTTAATTGTTCGTCGCTCGTTTGCGCGATAGTGAAACACGATGAACGTGCGTGCGTGTATAGCTATTTTTGGGAAAATGCGATTAATTGACAGCCGTTGCTCCGTTGTGCTAACGACTATAAATAATTAGGATAATTTCCGGCTGTGAGTGGTATAATGTCTGGTGTACACTAAGATGTATTAATATATAGTAGCGTGTACCATTAAAGTACACTGGTGTACTACAGTTGCGGGTAGAAGAAAGTTTAAAGTCGATAGGTTATCAATTTTATCAACTTTTGTATTAAACATATTAAACGCTTTTAATAGCATTTTTCAACTATGTTGTAATAACGAAGATGGTTGAAGATCTTCGGAAAAGGAGAATTTCATTCGAACGGTATGTACGTAATGAAATCAAAAAATTGCGAAAGAACAGAGAAAAAGCGATATCTCTTAAAATCCTTAATCTCTCCAGTCTATGATTGAGTTTTAGTAATCAGGAAGTGTCAATGGCAATTAATCTACGAGCATCATCTTTTTATTTAAAAATTTCTTTGGCTTTTTTACGTGTTTTTTTTTTTGTTATCTCTAATAAGAATAAACTATGTCGTATAAGTCGTATTTAGATCTGGAAAGACTGAAACCAGTTTAATCAACAGTTGATTTGTCTTTGTTAATACGTAATACTAAGCTTATCAAACTTGTCATCTTCATGAATTTCATACTTCCTGTTATTGCGACTGTTTTAATATTTGTTATTATTCGATATAAACCCATTTTGTAAAATGATGGTGCCTTTTTATATCTTTTATTCCCCCTGTTTCATAAACATCTATCGAGAACTATAATACGAAGATCATAGGAGAAAAGCACAACGAGTAGATTTTGTCGATTCGCTGATTTTAACGTTATGTAACGTTATTTCAATGTTACGTTGTCTTCGATTTTAAATTCGATTAAACAGGAGAATTTTATTATAAGATGGTCGAGTACGAAGATAACCTTTTAAGTGGAAAGATGTAAGTCTTTTAGAAATAGTTGAGAAGTTGATGAAATTCTGTAGAAGACAAAAATATAATTATTAAGACGAGCGATATTTACATTAAAGTATATTGGTGTACTACAATTGCAGATAGAAGAAAGTTTAAAGTCGATAGGCTATAAGTTTTATCAACTTTTGTATTAAACATATTAAACGCTTTTTATCGTATTAGTAACAATCGTCTATTCCATATAAATTATATTTATTCGTCGTTCTTATTCGATATAAATCCATTTTGTAAAATGATGGTGCCTTCTTATATTTTTTATTCTTCCTGTTTCATAAACATTTACCGACAACTGTAATACAAAAATCACAGAAGAAAAACACGAGTAGATTTTGTCGATTCTCTGATTTTAACGTTATGTAACGTTATTTCAATGTTACGTTGTCTTCAATTTTAAATTCGATTAAACAGGAGAATTTTATTATGAGACGGTCGAGTACGAAGATAACCTTTTAAGTGGAAAGATGTAAGTCTTTTAGAAATAGTTGAGAAGTTGATGAAATTCTGCAGAAGACGAAGGTATTATATAATTATTAAGACGAGCGATATTCTATGCTAACTTATGCTAACTTATTCTTCGTAATTCTACGTTTAGTATGTAGCTGCTCGTTTCGATCTCTCCTTTGTAAACACGCAAGGAAATGTATAAAAAAGCGGCGTTATAATTTCTCTTTCGTTTCGTAGTATTAGCATATTTGCGAGCAACACGATGAATAATCGTAGGCGTTATTAAACAAAAATGGAAAAACAAATACACGCGTGGAAAATGCAAATGCTTATCGGACACGAGAAAAATTGCCATGGTTGCACGTGTGCACGATGCAACATCTGGTTATTATTCATTCGAATAGATCATAGCGAATTCGTTAGCCTGTTCCCAATCGTCACCGATCGAAAAATTTTCATTCTACGTACTATTTATTCTACGATCGGTTTAATCGGCTTTTTCTAACCGTTTTCCTGTATGACAGATTTTATTTGATTTAAAGATGGTTATGGATATTCGATGGAACAATATTTGCATCTATACTAATTATATTACGAAACCCACTACTATTATAACGTTATTAGTCTATTTGGACCTTTTCTATCTCATAGTTTAATTAAATTTACGTATATGATATTGGCGTAACATTAACATAACGAGTGTTTAGCCGTAATATCAATTTCAATGCCATTTTCGATAAACAACTAATTTTAATGGAAATTGCCTTAGTGTTTGAAAAGTAGCTATTTTTAGTCAGCTCCATTTTAATCGGTCTATGTGACAAAATATTACTATTCTAATTAATTCTTCCACGATACATTGCAAATACTTGATTACAATAATTCTAACAAGATATCTAATTAAATGACAAACGTACTTTGTTTAAAATCTGTCCCAATTCTATCGCATCGTGTTTTCTTCATAAAAACATAAGAAAAAGGATTATTATTATTAAAGGATGAAAAAGAAATTTGTCGTACAACTTAAACAATTCTGTCCTGAAAGGTTTAAATTAAAGGTGAACTTTTTACATTTTAATTTTTTAAATACATATTTATTCCAACAAAGAATTAATTTCTTCAACGGCAGAATATAATTAAACTAAGATTTTTATAGATTCAAAAAAAAAAAAAAGTAAGAAGCAGAAGAAAACAGGAGAGGGCGCATAATCTGCATATGAAAGTTCCACTCACCCTTTCCAATTCTGCTAAGCTAAACTAGGTCCCTGAATCAACCCTCGAAAGCCACGAAAAACACTCGGAACTCCATCCTAACCGAGTCTCCGTACACTGCATCATCCAATTCGAACATTTCGACTATCCAAAAGATCCCAAGAATCCCCAACAAACGACATCCCCGAGCTCATGTCTTAACTACCCTTGCCTAGAACTCCTTTCAATCTCTTTAACCCAGCCTTACATAACCGGCAGTCAAGCGTACAGTTTACGAACAAATAAAAAGAACATCAGAATAACAATTTAAGAAAATGGAAGGGAAAAGCAAAAGGAAGAAAGAGAAACACGCTGGAAGTTTAACCTCATTAAGTTTAACGTCGCGTTAACGCAACATCTCCCGTTTCCAATTTCCTTTATTCGAATTTTCCGTAAAAGCTTTATGCAATTTTCCTCGAATTTTTGAATGTCACGGTATACGTAGCGCTTCCAAACTCGCACACGACAGTACAAATTCTACAATTTCACGAAACTCTAAGGAAATTTACAATACTTGCGTCACTGTTACAAATTATATCGCCTGGATAGAATTTATAAATTAACAAGAAAATAACAACCGATACATATATTACAATACACCAAAACGTTTAATTCTTGCAAAGTATTACACTGCGTTCGCGTACTTTTTCTCCGGCACGTTGTCGACGATTTTCTCAATCCATGAAATTTATCTTATTTCGATCATTCGAGAAAAACGTAACAACGTGAGTCACCGATGACCATCGTAGCAGTCAAGTTGATGGGTTAACGTAGTAAAGGAACGATACGATAGTTACACGACGATAAATCGAACGACTATAGGGGTGGAAAAATGGGAAAGCAAACTATCAGAAGGGGATAGAAGTATGGCGAGGTTGAGTGCGCCAGCTCGTCGGTGCAAATAAGCGGGGCGGGGTACGTGCATGCTAATGGGGGTCGCGTTCGTCCCTTTGTACGCCGTATAAACGAGCGTTCTCACTCGATATGCTATCTACGAGCGGACCAGTCTTGAATGGGATCGGCAACGAGGGAGGTATTGACGCGAAGAACGAGAGACCAAAGCCTCTCTTTCCTCCTCTCTTTCTCCTATCTCTCTCTCTCTCTCTCCCTCTCTCTCTTTCTCTATGCCTTTCCCTCTCCAAAAGAGGGAGCGTCTTCTCGTCGTTTCTTGGGTCGACAAAAGGAGCAATATAAATGCGGGCACAAAAGCCGGCGCGGATTGTATTAGATGCCGTCGTAATGCTCGAAATTGCGCACACTCCACGGTACGAAAGGGTTGCCCGATGTCACAGGTTTGAGCGGGGGGCGTGATATGTTTATCATGCGCCAGAATTTACTGTTCTTGTTGTTTTTAGTCGACAGAGTGTGGAGAACAGTTTCTGCCAAAGGAAATAGAGACGAAGGATCGCAGTGGTAGTTTCTCTTACACGAAAAGAGACGGCGGTTTGAGGTTGTCAGCTTTTTTGGATAATTGCACTTGTAGCTTAATGAGGTGGTTACATGGCAGTTTTTAGATGTAATTCAAAGTGAGAATTTAATCTGGTTATGAGATCGTCGTATCTAGGAGATGTTAATTGAGGGATTTGTTTCGTAAGATTTTTATACAAAAGATACACGTGACAATATTTCGAAGATGAAATATATTTCTACTCGAGTCTCGTTCGTTATCGGTATCTTTGAAGATACAAATTTACATAGAAGAATCCGTGATCTAACTACAACAGTGTGATATTTTGGGCGACTTTTGGTTTCGATCGTAGCTCAGAGAATAAGCAGAGAATAATTCTCGCTTGAGGCGATTATCGTCTAATTTTTGTAGTTGAGAGTTCGATCTTTGATTCGAAACGATGGCAGAGTTTCCGAAATGATGTTTTCTTTTTTTTTCTTTTTTCTTTTCATGGGATTTCTCGTTTAATTTCGGTGTAGACCGCAAGTGAAGTAAATGCTCGAACGATGGAAACGCTACCGAACTCCAGGTTTAATGCGATTATCTTTCCATAGCCAGCATACCGTGATCGTTACTGGAACTTCGCGGCGTGATTATCGTGCAGCTTAACGCGGCAAGATTTAAGATAGTTCTAACGAAATGAAAAAAATTTGCAGAATTTCCAGGATAGATTAATAGCGGCGGATATGACTGCAATAAATTGTCATGTTGGATTTTTAGAACCTTCCCCCCCTTTTTTTTAACTATTGGCAGATGTATTTCGAATCTGAATACCGATTGATTAATTGACTAGTATAATCCATTATTTGGAGTTGGAAGCTTCCCGGTTATTCGTTATTTTTTTACTCTAAACTTTTTGACCTTTTTTTTATTTTTGTTCCTGTTTTTTTACGAGTAACTTTATTCGATTAATCTCTGCATTCAATTACGGTAGGTAGAATTTTGCAAATTTACAGAGAACTCGTTCCGTGTTTTTTTTTTTTTTTAACATTCGTTTCATCTGAATAGATCTGTTGTTTCTTTACTTTTTTTTCTGTTAAATTCTCGCTGGATCTTTTTCTCCTTCTTGCCAATTTATTCCCATATTAATTTATAATCAAGTTTAAATTTTGCTCCAAATGTATATTTTACTTTTCATACAATCTTTTTATATACGATTAAAAGAATCGATTTACGAGCAATAAAAAACTGTAATTTATCGCGACGTTCGTTGGTGAACTTTTCGTGACAACAGTTTCGACGAGACGTTCAACTTCACGTCGATAAAATGCAATTATTATTTCGTTACGATAACGCGACGCAACTTCGGCGATAACATTATCATTAAATATTGTTGATACGATCGGCGATGAAAATTTCTACGTCTCGCTGCTCTTTCACGAACATCTTAAACACAATCTGATTGCATTCGTTGCATGAAACAAGAATACGCGTCGTGACAAACTGAAATAGGAATATGCGGTAGAATATAAATTTTCTAAATATGCCGCGGGCTGTTACATGGAAAATGCAACGAATTATACGCATCGAGGAGCAAGATACTACATCGACACGTGGCGAGAAAACAGCATTACGCATTCTGTACGACTGTATTTTACGCACGTCCACTTTTTGTTTGACATAGCGTCAACTTCGAGTTCATGCATTTTTTATGAGCGTGAAATAATCATCGATGAAAGGACCAGAGTCTACGCTACCATAAACTATATTATCAAGATTACGTAACGCGATTGAAAAGATCGAAACTTGCGTCCTGTCGTTTCGCGTCACTCGAGCGGCTAAAAGGTACCAAAATATTTTTCCAAATTTCGACTTTCAGATTTATGCTTGCCTGTTATTTTTGGATTAGAAAACATTAAAAATCTTCTACGAAACGAACATGATATTTTTCGGAATAGATTTTAAAAGGATTTAAAGAGAATTAATTTCGTATGGATTTTATGAAATAACGCACATTTCCTAAATTGAGAAAAATCTACTTCTATTTGGGAGAAGCAATATATATTTTATCGGACAAAATGTAAATTTTATAAAAGTACTTGCTTTGCGTAAATTTTACTAAAAAGTTATGTCAAACAGCTTGACAAAAATAAGAAATATGCAAGAAAAACGGCAATTTAAATTACTTCATGAATTTGTTCCTCTTCATCTTCACACAACAACAAACTTTCCAATCTTCCAAACGATTATTATTTATATACTAATAAAAAAAAGGAAATAAAGATCTCTCGAAATGAGAATAAAAAGTTCAAAAAGGCTGGCATATAAAGCTACTTTTATAGAAAATAAAGTTACTACTCGGTGCAGACCAGTTCAATACAGTTACAAACGAATTTTTCATAACGAAACAACCATCGCTTTACGAGCGTCGCATGGCTGCTACCTTCGGACTACACGAGCAACAGCAACACATAAAATTTTCCATCGATCAGGAATTTATGAAATTCGCATCTAGACAACCTCTCGAATGTTTCGTGCGGTAACGTTGGCCTCTGAACGCGCATATATTATATTACCATTGGAGAGACGAAATAAGTTTTCGTTCTGACGAGCACACGAATAAAATTCTCCTCTGTATATAACGTATATATAACGATATATACAGAATGAATCAGCCAATATTAGAGTCGACATTTTTTCCTCCAACATGATAAATTTTTTCACGAAATTTTCAATCCCACAGAACACCAGAATTTATACAAATTTTATTCCATAAAATAATTCAACGATGTCAGTTCTGTTGAATTCTTAGCAGTACAGAAGGCTTTTTGATTCACGAGAAAATTGTAGAATTTTACGCATTGTGTACAGTACTTTCGAATAAATCCAAATTATCAAGAGAATCTACTCTGTGCAACAGTATTATACATATCTTATAATCCTCCTCTCTCTAACGATATTATGACCAATTACTTGTTCTATCGACCACGATGCTATAAAAGTAGAAATGTTATCTCGTTCACAGTAAATCCACATTAGAGCGCATTATTGTTAATATATTTGTATAGAATATGCATCTCCATATATAAAATGTCTATTTTAAAGAAAGAAGAATGTAAGCTTGATTGACAATATATAATATACAATGTACTGCAAAATAATGAACATAGGAGTTCCAATTGCTCAAGTAGAAAGAATCTTAACAAATTATATATCAAATATACTATGTTGCCATAGAATACATCGCCTCATTTGATGAAAGGAGAAAATTAAATAAGCTCAAGGAAAAGATCCCCTTTACTTACTTACAATATAATATTTCTATTATATTACGTTATAACAAATTATATTGTAGTATCGAAAAAGGGGGGTATACGCTTGGTCTATATATTTAGGTTACAGTTTAAGGTATGAATTAAGAGTCTTAAGAGTGCTGGGGAAGAGAGAAAGAGAGAGAGAGTGTATGCTTTGGTGACGTAAAAGCTAAATGAGTAAAGGAATGAGAGAAAAGTGCGAGGGTTGAGGGACAGCATTTTTTGACCTGGGAAGCAGAAGCTGTGAGCCGAGTGTTTGAATAAGACGATATTGTAGTCAGTTTTTGTATGTTAAAATAGAATTAAACTTGGCTTTAAATAGAACTACCTTATTCTTATTCTTACTTTAGAAGATCACACATTTAAGATACTACAATATTATACACATAATATTCTATTTTCTCTTTCACTCGTACCATTTTCGTAGCATTAAAATCAGCCCAAAAATTTTTAATTGGAAAGTAACACGAGTCATTCTGAATATTACGCGGGCACTCGCGTATAACGCGTGTATATGCACGCGTATTGATACAACGCGTGTATTTACAAGAAGGAAATAATGGGAATGCGACGTGACGCGACGCGACGTGTCGTTCTTTCAGGTATAATCGGGCAAACCCATGGCGTGGTTATTTGCCAGCTGCTGGGAAATTGAAGGAAAGTACGTTCGTAAAACGAACGCGGTCGTTTTATGACGTTTAGGATGTCCCATGGTGCGGATTTTATTTTCCCGAAGTAAAGCTAGGGGGAATGTTGCGTGAAATATCGGTAATGATAATCTCGTTGGTTGGTTGTCTTTTAGTTTATACGTTGACGGAGTATAGTTTTTTGAACACGTACTCTGCGTTATAAGAAATAATGATGGGAGAATTTTTACGTTCCTTCGTAAATTAGCGCTGGTTGTACCGTGTCAATAAAAAATCATAATATTGACTGGCCACTTTTATAACTCAGAAACAGGTAAATCATGGCCGGAGGCTTTGTTTGCTTCTGAAAGGAAAAGATTATGTATAGGTAGATTTGATCTTATATTGGATTTTATGAACCAAACGAAAAGAACGAACCTAACTAGATATTTGTTCCACTAAATCGCCTATTCGTAATTATTATTTTCCAATGTATATTCATATATATATATATAATAATATGTGTAATTGTTATAAACAAGATTATAACGAACGATCCTTTTCATAAACGAAAATCGGGTTATAAGAGACAAGTTGATGATTTGATAAATTCACAGTAGTTAAACTCGACGATTACACGTACGTGGTTTGTTCTTGTTACAATAAAATTGCCTGGTAATCTCAAAGGATCACAGAAACAGGATTTNTACCTCGTAATGAAACTATTTAATTAACGCGATTTTTACCCACAAACGTTAACAATTGCCGGTGTATACGTCAGTGACGTTACACGATTAACGAAGCTCCATCAATTTCGAGACGCTTAAACAAAATTAATTACCGAAAGCTTACTCGATAGTATCAGTGGATTTAATTAATTGGCAGAAATCTATAGAAGTAAAAAAAGCAAAAGTAACCTTCACAACCATTGTATCCTTTGAAACGAACATTCTCTTCTATCAACTCTCTTATCCTCTGTCGTCTTTAAAAGATCAAGCAAATTCTTTTCTATATATCTGTACCTCCTGTAAACTTGAAGATGAAAAGATGAAAAAATGAAAAGCAAAGTTTCTCTGTCGTGGTCTCCGCGGAATGCGAATAGTCGACTGGTCTTCCATATTCTCGAAAGGCAAGAATACATAAGAGGAGCTGAAGTGCTCTTGAAAATTCATTCGCGTGCCGCTCGAAGGATACACGGTGCTCAAGATCGATTTTGAAGAAGACACTCCACCGATATTTTTACCAAAAATGTACGGTTCGCTGAATTCGTCCGGGTCCTCGCTATCTTTTCTTCGCTTCTCCGTCGTTTTCCTTCTTTTTTCTTTTTTTTTTCCTTGTATTATTAGGTCCCTCGTTGCACGGGTTAACTTTAATAATCCGGACAAGATCCTCTTTCTCTTATCTTTCTTCTTCCTTTTTTTCTTTTTTGTTCTTCTTGTTTCCTTTTTATTTTTTTATTCTTCCTTTGTCGTGGCCTCTTCTGGTTCAGAAAACTGACAATTAGAATGAACATGAAAAATAGGACAAGGGATATTAAACGACGCTAATTGGACGCTGTGTTTGCAGCAACGAGTAGGTCGGTAACGTTACTCGTAATGAACAATGTAGAAATTATACTTCACGGTTCATTTCAATCTGACTCTTTGGGAATCAATAACGGATTGTCACCGCGTTTCAATGGCCCGTTTTGATCCTGTATTCGGATAATCACACAAAATGACACGACAACTCTGCGATCATCCGCAAATTACGCTGCATAATTGGCGGAATTACGAGAATTATTAAAAGCTATTCACGATCGATTCGTTTCATCCGTACGATCTTTTACGTTATTAATTACGTATTTCATAGTTCGTGATAAAAATCGTTATCTCGATTGTTTGTAACAAGTCAGATATCACCTTTCTGTCTGATGCCTCGTTCATCAGGTTAAGTGTCAAGTATAAATTCTTTCGTTCTTCAAATTTTAAAGTTGCACGATAAACATGAAACGTGTTTATGGTTCCTCCTGTTTCCACCGTATTTTTAATAGTACGTTGCTCTTGGTCCCGACGTTTCGTGAACAATGCAGCTCACTTCTTCAGGGTAGGCCAGAAACCTACAAGTTGGAAAAGTTGACTCGATCTTTTTCTCTGGAGGTTCCAGTTACCGAGGTTCGCTTGTATTATCATAAACAAATCTCCAACTATAACCATACCTTGCTGCAAAGATACCATCGACCCAGAAGGAGAGAAACAAACGAAAGGAAACAGGAAACATGGTAGCTGAGAATAATAAAAGAAAAAATAATAACAATAATAAAATCGATAGAAAGTTTGATACGACCGCTGCAAGGTAAAATGTTTCGTCGCGGATAGCTCGCAAGCAAGAGGAAAATGGCTGGTTTCACGAGACTTTGCGACGTCGTCCACCGAATACGGAATCAATGGAATTCAAGGAACTCTCGGTGCTCGAGCCAGTGTACACAACACGAACGAACAAACGAACGTACGTACGTACGTACGTACCAACGCAAATTTCACCCGACTCAGTGGAATTTTCTCTTTACTCTTCCAGCCGGAAAAGGACAATCGGTTCCCGTATCGGTGCTCGTTTCAGGGTTCGCTTAACAGGAAAAAGGCCGACAAACAGTGGCATAAAGTGCGCGTTTACCTTCGACCGGTATGCAAAGCGACCAAGCCTCGAGCCCTGTACATTGTACATGAAAAATGAGTCGATCCAGCGAACGTTACCGAACGATTTTCCCCGCTAACGTTTGCCGCGAAACAACGAACGGTGTCGTTGAATTCGAATGGAGTTTCGAACGGGACTTTGTTCCATCTGGGACAATAAATGCGATACACATCCGTCCCTGTTCTCCAAGTTGTTCCATTTTCACCGCCGAATAGCGTAGGGAAAGTTTCGGAATTTCGGTTTTATTATCGGTGAATTCGTTTCAGTTTGTTCGAGCTGTTGTAAGTATTAAATTTGATCGAATCAATGGAACGCGATGCGCTGACGAAAATACTTTTTGCCAAAATTTGCTGACCCTTGCTCGGAATTATTACACGCAGGTATTCGAATTTCGGTTTCGTTATCGTAGAGATATGTCGATAGCTGTTGCAAGTATTAGAAGTTCTCGATTACTCGTTAAGAATTGCTGTGGAAACCGCAAGTCGATCGATCTTTCATTCCATAACCTGTTTCCGTTGCAAAGAATCGATTAACTCGCGCTATTTCAAGTTAATTCCACCGGTGAATTAAACGGAAGAGAGAAAAAGGAAAATGCGAGAAGAAGGAAGGAGAAAGGCAAACAGAAGACCATAGAGGAGAAAAAAAATCCTATTCCCATCACGTAACCATTCAGCGGGTAACGAAAACAGGTGGAAACGAAAAGGAAGGTGAAAAGCCCAACTGGTTTGCGTTCTCGTTTTATCGTACGACAAAGGAAGAAGTCAACAACGCGTAGGGAAATTTCGTGATACGCGCCAATAGGTCTGTCAGAGGTTTAATCGAGGACGAAGCTGAAGGAAATAAATATCCTACGTGGACGGCTGGCCGTCGATGCGGGAATCCCTCCAATGAATTATGCGATTATTGGCTCTCTTCTTTTTATTTCTTCTTCCATCGACCCTTTCCCTTCTACGCGTTTTTATTTTCTTCCCTTTCCTGTTTATCACATACGTAGCCTGTGACGGCGCGAAGCTTTCACGGAACGCGTTTTAATTATCGCGCCGTTTACACCTGCATCTCGTCGCCCTTTGACGAGCAGCATTAATCCGGTGTCTATTATTCTGGGTACGTTATAGCTGCAGTTTTATAGGTCCTTGTGTAATATAATTGTTTGGAAAGTTTATAACGAAACTATACAAATATTCAAATATGTAATTTTCTATATATCTTGTATTATATCCGTGTGTGTAGTATATTGTCGATATTATTGATATATTATCGATATATTGTTGAATATCATACACCTACACAGCTTCTTTCGATAATTTTTTTGCTATTTATTGGGTAAATTCATAATCGAGGAGTTTTCTGAAAACAGACCTGTACGAAGTTCTAGTTTTAGTTGTGTAACGTTTGATACGTTTGGATGAATAATCGTAATGCACTTAAGGAAGTTAGAAAAGTTAGGGAAAAATACAAATTAATACGAAGTACGTATCTGAAAAAGGATAGAAATTTGTTAGAAGAAGAAGTGAAAAATGATGGCACGTTAAATTGGAAAAGAAGCTTTGTTGAATTTTTTCTGTTAATTGGAGATTAGGATTATGGAAGAGATGAGATGGTGGTAGTTGTAAAATATCTGCAGATATAAATGCACTGATCGATTAAAATACATAAGTAATGGAAAGACGTGATAATTCGTTTTTAACAAGTTCCGCGAAAGTGTAATAAAATGAAATAATGTCGAAGAGGTGAAAACTCCGGATCTTGCTTTTACACGCGATGAAATTTTTATCCGTTCGTTCGACTATGATCTCCTTTTTTTTTTTTTGGAAATATTCCATAACGACGGAGATCAATTTTTTTTTAAACAAATCTCAAAAAATGTTCCAACGAGATAGCTTTCAATGGAGGAATTTATATGTCGTATAAAAAAAAAAGGGAAAAGAGAAATAAATGAACGTAGTTTAATCTAAAAGGCTGTTTTGTACTTGTAAAACATTGAAAAGTTGGAAACTTTATGTCGAAAGAATATTCCGATTTAAATTCCATTTATGCGCAGAAAAATCTTTTTGCGATGAATCATTCGTATTCATTGAAAATGTTTTTCAACGAATTACGTACGTTAAAAGAGAGATGGGTGTCTGAACGATGATTTCATAACGTGAAAGCATTTTGTAGCGGTGAAAACCATGTCAAAGGGTGAATAATCGTCACTGTTTATTCACAATTCGCTAATGTTTCTGCAAATTTCTTGATAAATGCACGTGTTAACGGTAGCTACCGATGAAATAACTTCGTTTTACTGCAATCAATGGAACACTCAAATGGCGGAGCAAAATTTTCATTTGTCCTAAAAAATGACGAATGTTGCCAGTATCGTCAGTTTCTCTGGCGACTACAGTCGAGTGCTTTTTCGGATGGATGAAAATTCTCCTATAAATGTGAAAAGCTCGTGGCTGCGATCGAATTGCTCACGGCTAGAAGCAGTAAAGTTTGATTTAGCAATTCAACTAAAATAGACCGAGTTATATCCAGCGAAATCGGAGTTTAGGGGATTTCAGCGTAATTCCCTTTGACAAAATGTCGACATTATATATCTGTACAATTTTTATCCGACTTATAGACGATATTTAAAATCCAACTGTACGTTAATATTCTGATTACAGCGATCAATGAAAGTTCAATGTACTACATTACCATTTATCACGGGACACCCAGTAGGTTTGATGTTTCAAATTAACAAATAAAATCAATGTTCATTAGAAAAGGTGCGTTGCAAGGAAAACTAAATTGCACTATGTTTCCAACATTTTATTATTAATTAGCAATTGTTTTAAATTCTTGGATTCCATAGAACGCAAACCCGTAAATTCTATAAATTAGTCTCTGGAATTCAAAATTTTCGGATTCCGTAGAGCACGGGTCCATAAATTCCATAAATCCAAAATATTTAGTCTCAACTGTTTTAAATTCTTACGTTTTACAAAACCATTCCATGATGTTTCCAATATTTGAATCTCTAACAGGACATACACGCAACGAATCTTCAAACTTGATTCTCGTAAAAACTAAACCGCAAATTACAAAAAGAAAACCATTATTCAATTCTTAAAAGAGTCATCGTTGATTCAGCCCCTTGAGCAACGTCTCAATCGCCTTTACATGTCAGCGAAATAGAATGGAAAAACGCATAGTCCGGATCGATCGCGAACGAGCAACCCCAAAAGAGTCGACTGAATTCTTCATCGACGTATCGCTTTGCGTGTAGACACGCGTGAAATTTATCTGGTTAAAGGCACAGGTCGGACGCAAAAGGGAGGCCGAGTTTGGAGGTGTAACGGCTGTATATTTCATCGACGCGGGTGCACGCAAATTCGAACAGCAGGTGACCGGCGTGTACAAAGGCAACGTGTAACCAAGCCGCAGGTACACAGAAACCGATGATGCAGCCTTGTCCAGGAAAGCCAACCGAGCATCGATCGCAATGGCGAGTGGACAATGGACAGATTACGGACTGGAGGATTACGTGGATCTTCTATCGAGATATTCTGTTTTTCTTTTTCGCTCCTCTAATCGTTAATTCCGTGACTGTTGGATTTTATAAAAATCATAGAAGTTGTCCAGCGTATGGTGGATTATTGTTGGTTTCTGATTGGTAAAAATAGGAATCGTTTTTGCAGTGATATCGCAGAACATTCGTCGAACAGGTAGTGATTTATGTGAGTGGATTTTTGAAAACTGGAAAGAACTGTTTTTGTCGACAGGGCGATCGATTGTGACATAGGAAGAAAGAAATTATCAATTTTTCCAGTCTGTTTCTCTATTTATTCATCTTTCTAAGCTTTGAAGGGGAAAGGCGACAGGGTAGATATTATTTTATTGTGAGATGCAATGGAAGAGAATTCGATAGAAATTCATTGGTTACAAATTTCTCTGTAGTTTTTAATCCTTTGGATTATTATATATATCCATCTTTAGTTGAATTTTTATTTTATGACTACTATTTAATAATTATTTTGTGACATAAAGCAGCGTTCAATCTGTGCAATGCAGTGATTTGATAAATCAAATAGACGAGTAATCTGATGGTAATTTAAAAAATAGAATTGTTAAGATCGACTGTAATAACGATATATACGAGAATGTATATAATTAAAAGTTGACTGTATTATTTAATTTTGTTTTATGAGTAAAGATACTGTTCTTTCTTTCCATTTTGGCACAATGTGTTAAGTAAATATTTTATTAATTAGAAGGTTATTCATAAAATATTCGGCAGGAAAAAAATCACTCGTAACGTTCTATTTGTATTTCTCGTTTTCATTTTTTTTTTTTATAAAATGTGGTCTCACTCAAACGTTCAAGCTAAAAGAAGCACAGCGAGTATTTCTCCGGATTCAACAACGCGATGTTTACCGGAGCTTTTCTGGCTTCCACTCTTTTCACGGAAGTGGTAACGCTGCGCCCGCGAATAATTTCCGCCATAGAATAGAAGATTCCTTCCCCCGATTCTGTTTCAAATCTCTCGTAAATGCGCACTTTTACGACCGTTGTGTAATCTTATAAATTAACCAAAGCTGCAGCTCGTACTCGCTCACAGATTTTCTATATTTAAAATAGTCATTAGAGGTATACGTAACAAGCGAGAAGAGAAGGAACTGCATAAAATAATTGGCGTCTTTTGTGAAAATTTGATGCATATAATTTTGATGTTTTAACATTATTAATATCTAATTTATTTTCATATTTATTTCATACATATTCTTTTCATTATTTATATGTAAATGATGGGCATACACACATATTGAGTTTAAAATATTTATTCAAAATTATGAGAAGAGATAGAAACAAAGATTAGTAAACGAAAATGTCGCGTACGTATGTAACGTAAGCTACAAGGTATATAAACTGCGAACTATAATTTGTATATAACTGACAAGGAGTCGACCGAGGTCAACTAAGATAATTAAGCTTAACCGCGACATTGTTGGAATAAAGTCAGTGTGACTTCGGAATTGTAAATGTACGCGCGTCTGTACCTGTCCCGTAAACCGAACATGGAGTTAGATTTATTAGGCTACGTTTAATCATTTCATATTATTTCCTAAACTAATGTTCAGAGAGAGTTTCATATCGAGAACGTGAAAGCTAAGATATCTTAACTTTGTTTTTCAAATACATACATCAACTAACAAATTGACTTTCTTTTTATTCGTATCTCTTTGACACGAGAACTTTACCATCGACCAGATAAAATAAAAGATAATGTATATTCGATACACAAAGGACCAACTAAACTAAATTATCCTCAAAATATAGAAACTATCGAAACTATCAGAATCGCATACATACACATCGATAAGTTTTACACGCGGGACCATAATGATAACGTTATCGAATTTAGAATTCATTTTAATTATCGACGAATATATATTTAGAAAATTGAAAAATTCTGGTTCTTCGAAAATCTTATTTACACGATCCAATATAAAACTCGTTTATTATATTATACACGTACATTATTGATACAATTATTTTTTGTTATTTTTACCATATGAAAAATGTTTATTAGATATCCTGCGTGTGTTATTTCGTTTATATTTGTTATATACGTGTATTGCGTTTGCGATATACTCATGTTCGTGTTGTTACCAATAATGTTACAGGCGAAGGAGGACAATATTTCCGAGTGAGGCCAAGAAATAGTTCTGTCCTGGAAGGTGGTGAAGTGATGATACCCTGTGAGGTTGGGAACAGAGTTGGCATTGTACAGTGGGTAAAGGATGGCTTCGCTTACGTCATACAACCGAGTAAGTAAATCGATCTCACCCTCTGTTTATCTACGCTTCTTTTACGATCTTTCAAACGAATCTGAACTCTCAAGCATAAAAAGTTACTATCCTATTCAAATGTCTACGAAGTATGTAATTCTATCTTAATGGAAAATCGCCAATACGATATTAAAGCTAAACATTTGCAAAATATAACGTGTTACGTGGGCTGACTCTCTACCTAGACCAGGCCACTCACCGCGGGAGAGACAGCAACCAAACGTTTAGGGTCCCTCATTGCATACCCTCAATAGCTTCAAGGACCTATCATAAATCTTGGCATATTCACACCTAAGATCCTTCAGACCAAAAACAATTATCTTCGATTTCCAACCCTATTTACATTTTTGTCTACTACCTGTTCACACCGGAAAGTTGGTTTTATTTCACGAACGATGCTTCCCATTAGCAACTTTCCTTCGAGAGCGGTTAGCACCCTTCCTCACCGACCAACCTGACAATAACCAATTAACAACGAAATCTATTCCCTCACTCTACCAACGAAAACTTGCCCTTAACAAATCAGCTCTTTTCGTTTCCTTAGACCCACCCATCACTAGCTTTCCTCCGCCACGGCATCGTCACTGAACGTCTTATCTACTCGTTCTCAGTCTTATCATTTATTCTATGTCTTTAGAATAGTCGACATGTCGCGATACTTACTCTACAATACCTCGAAATCAGAAAATATTCTTCGAACAGTCGTCATCCACGCTCACGTCGCGTTCTCGACCTTGTAATTTTGTAGATCAATCGATACTTATACTTTCTCAGGTTATATCTCTCTAGTAAATAAGTTGTTTGAATAAACTTTAATTCATACGTGTTAATCCAGCGTACTATCATTTCAACCACATCTGTTATCGTAAAAGAAATAGGGGATGGATCAGTTCGTGGCGTCGATTATATAATCGTAACGAGAATTTACGACTCTCGTTGACGTGATATCTCTTGAACGCGTCTCTCCGCGAACGGTCGAAGCATAACGTTTCATAATTTATACCAACTACGTAATTCCATTTCAGTCGAAAACACCAATATACTGAGATTTAACCCTTTCGCTTCGACAGTCCAGTCCGCCGAAGTGTTGTCATTGAACGAAAACGCGCGCTAGAAATACGCACAGTGTGCGTGGTTGCTGTATATACGTTTTCCTAAGTCTTAACCCATTTGCATCTAAGCGCGAATATATTCGCGCGCTGCGATTGTCTTCTATCACCGAGCGCGGATTATTACGCAACCGGGCGACTGTTCTCTATCATCAAGCGCGGATTACTACGCGCGCTGCCTTTGCTTTTTATTTCAGTCGCTAAGTGTTCTTGAGATATGATACATCACGTTTGACCCGTTTGTCAGCATCTCGCCTATATCAGTTTATTGTATTGACCATTTTAAATAATATGATTTAATTTCTTATTTCTTTTTTTTAAGTAAATAATTTTCTCTTTCTTCCACTGTTACAAACAATGTAAGATGCGATGTTTGCGAAATATGCAAATGGGATAATAATGATTCGTGTAAGAACCGTATATGAAATATCGTTTCACTGTCAATGGATTTAATAGATTTTTTAGCACGAAACAGTATACGATCGTTTGGATGTTTGAAATATATTGCGTGAAACGTTTCAACAATGTGTAACTTTAAGAAGTGATTAATCCAATATGTCAATAAAATCAACAGAAAATGTTCTGCCGATAACGAAACAATATATTATTGACTACAAATAGCACTTGTACATGCATCATTTGGATGCCAAATATATGGGGTGCCGTACTCAGAAGTCGTCGTATATATGCGACGCTCGTACCCACAGGTCATCTCGCGGATGCCGACTATAAGAGGCGCTCGAAACGAAAGGGTTAAATATAAGATTAAATATAAACTCTTGTCTCTACGAATTTTCAAGAATCTACTAGCGATTGTCATAAAATTTCCATACGATTTTCCTAACATTTAAATAGCGAAATAGCAAACGAAAACGGTTTAGAAGTCGAGGAATTGCATCGCAACTAAACAATAAAATTATTAAGGAAAGTAACGAGATATTGGGGTAGGAAAGAGAAGTAAATAACTGGAGGGCGATTAAACTTCTTTGGAATAACGACCGAAATAGGACTCTGCGTCACTGTGACCGAAATGTCACCGATTTTAATTAGCACGTGAAGCTGCTCGATCGCAAGAATCTTAAGAAAGAACGTTCGTCTCGATTTCCAGCAATTATTAACTTTCGTTGGCACGGTCGGCGATAAAGTAAAAGTAGAGCGCGCGTTTCTGCGGACAGTAAGAAAACCCCTCGAATTTTCTTCGCCATCGTCTACATTGCGGAATCTTTGGGAACTTCGTTTCGGTAACTTCATCTTGCCCGTTCATTAAAACGGGCCATTAGTAACCGCGACGTAAATGGAGCAGAACTATCTTAATGTCTTTACGCGTTCCATCATTTTTGCAAAATGAATCTTCAGAAACGACGTAATCTCCGCCTGGTTTGTGTAGCAACGTCAATTTTCGACGTGATATTTCGAAAGTGTCGCGAACGCCACAAAAGCTACATACTCGTCACTGTCAGGGTTTTCAGGTCTCTCTGCTGGTATTATTTGATTCTCAGGCTGGATATGATCTCGTAGGGAACCGGTAGCGTAGCGAGGGAAAAGAGTAATTAGAGCCTCGACTATCGAAACCCTTTATTAGCCGCCCTTTTCTCTCCACGTTCGTCGCTGGATGGCCTAAATTATTCAACCGAATTCAAATGTGTGCGTAGCTTGGAAAAAGAAAAAGAGGACAAAGCACGAAACTGTCATTAGGAGAATTGCTTGGTCGAAAATAGCAGGTGAATCGCGGAATTAAAATTGCGGTGTAAAGTAGAGAAATTCGACAAACATCATTTGCGAATGTAGGAAAGCGAAAGTGTCGCGTAAGAATGGAGCGTTGGTAGTTTCCAAAATTGTAAATACACCAATATGGATAAATTAACGATCGAACAGATTTTTGACAAATGTTGAGATTGATCTGTTTAATCGTCGGTAATTTTGATATTATACGCATACGATATTTGTAACTGAACAAATACGATTATGGTATTGGAAATATTAGAAAATTGAAGACTACGTTTGGTACGTTTCATATCTGAATGCGTTGTAATAATAAATTTATCAATACGACGTAATTGAACTATAAACGAACACTGATTAGAGGATGATGCTATAATGATGTAATTTAATGTGATGCAGGATATTATCCGAGACTATGTTATCACGAACTATAGCTCTAATAAATAAATCACAGCGAAATCGTTCGACTTCTAGGGATTAAATTTGCCATCGCGATATTTGAAATATTGCAAGATTAATTCTACATCTGAATAAAAGAAGAAAAAATAAATTCTGCAGGTGAACGATGCAATATTAAAGCATACAATGATATTTAACAACACAAATAAATTGCAGGAAAAATGCGCAAGCGGGATATTTTGCAAACTTTGTTACGAGCTAATTTATCAGAAACATATATTTGTATCATTTCCTTAATATTATTATTATTATTATTATTATTATTATTATTATTATTCGAAATAGGAAACAACCTTTTAGATTGAACAACAAAAGAAGACACACGAGAGAATGAAACTAAAACGTAACTTAACAGTTTCAAAGGAAATTGTCGTTGCTCTTTTATAAAAAAAAAATTCCGTATCGTTCGAAGCAATTTTTGCCGGAAATAATTTTTAACACATTGAACGCGCAGCAAGTTACAAGAAGATGCAGCGTCTGTCGTATTACTTCTAAAATGTGTCTGACAGGAGACCGTTCATTTTCGCTGTTACGTACCTCGTCTTTCTTTTTCTCTATTGCTCTTCAACAGCACAAGACGCTCATAGGTCGTTTTTTTCAAAAACGATAACCACGCTCGAAAATCATAGTACTTCGAGTGACAAACGAAAAATCGAACGAAACACTCGGGCAGGAGGTTTCGGTTAAAGAAATTTCCAAGTTTCGAACGTACAAGTTAAAAGGCCAATTTCGAATTTTCACGATCGTAGCCGAGAATTCTTCTTTTGTACGAGGTCGCATTACAAACAGTGAACTGTCCGACTTTCGAATATCTAGCCGTGGCAAAACTTTTGACGACAAAGGTAAGGTTGACAGAAGGTAATGGCCGCCATAAAGTCGTACCGTTCCATCGATTTTGCATACATCACCGCTTTTATCGAAACGCAAGTGGCAGTACGTTCCAGTATTTCCCAGCGAACGTGTGTCTTTACTCTGTATATAGAAACGCTGCTCGTTTAGTTTACGACGTATCGTTGAGTTATGATACAGCCTTAACCCGTCGCAGTTGAGATCTTTTTTTTCTTTTCTTATGATCGGGGATGTTTGCGTAATAATTATTGGAAAATGGCGATATTCCTGGAATATATCGGAATGGATGTAGAGAAAATTTTCATTGGCTTATTTTACTCGAAACGTTAAACCGTGAACTATTTATTTCGAGATTTGTGTCTGTTTGCTTGGGATTGGAATAAAATAATATACGTCCAATAGTGTAATATAATATTATGTGGTGGTTGTAGCACGAGTAAAAGTATAAAATTGGATGAATAATATTTAAATAACGAATATAGAAAGATAACACGAAGATAAAGGATAAAATTGCGATAATAAGTATGAAATTACGGATAAGCTACGTAGAGATTCGTTTTCAAAATGATAGACAAAGAGATAGAACGTTATTAAACGTTCGTCTTTTCAATCGGGAAAAATTGGATTAAAGTATGTGTTTGGCAATATAAAAGAAAAAAGTTAATTTAATGAGAATCTTTTCCGAAATTATCAATCTATTTTTCAATCGAAGTACGTTTATATCGAGACGATCGATGATGAAGATAATTGGTCTACGAAGTTAAAATAAAAATCACCCCATCGTAATGCAGGAAGATTTTAATGAAACGCCCTCGTGAAAACGTTTAAGCCGCAGTAATACCCTTTTTCAATTTTGCTCTTTAGGACTGTAACAATCCCCATTTTCCTATAAAGAGGGAGGAAGGTTGAACATAAAGCTAGCGATTATTCTTCCTCGTCGTTTGTTTCCTTGATCGAGACCTTTGACGTTTCCCCTTCTATTCAAGCAACTTGTGTTTTACCTAAAACATTTACATAAATAGAAGATTCTCAAACTCGTGAGCTGTTCCTGCTAAAAGGAATATTTAAAAATGTACAAGCCTTCTTTAGCGAATTTAGTAGCATTCTATTGTAAAATATTTTAAACGTAGCCTCCTACGGTGAAGTTAATTCTCCTGCTCTATGTTAAATATTAATTCAATCAAGACATATAGTTTTTAATTTTACCCGTGAATTATCTGATTAGCGTTCAATTGCCAAGAAATAGATGACACTTCTATAAACGCTAACTATTCGGATACTGAAAAATAGAAAAACAAAATTATGAAAATATTCTCGACGAGAAGATTCTTAAAACTGTTAAAGCGACGATTACTAAGATTACGAATCAAATTAAATCGTTATCTTCGCTTTAAAATTGCGGATAAAAATAACAAAACGTTGAAGCATCAGATTAAACGCGAAGAAAAGTAAATTCAAGAGGAATAAACGTTTCGTTTCTTTTTTTTACAGGTGGAGAGATCGTCGGACACTCGCGATTGAGACTGATAGGTGATCAAAACAACGGAATCTACAATCTGAAGATCACAGACGCTTCTTTGACGGACGATGGGGAATATCAGTGCCAAGTTGGACCATATTTGCGCATTAAATCGATCCGTGCCAACGCTCATCTCGTCGTCATCTGTGAGTACACGACCATCTTTCCTTTCGATTTTAAATGTTTCAAATGTCACTGGTGGATTTAACGGGCGTTACAATTCCTCCCGTTTACAAACCATTCAATGTGTTTTTTCCCGCGTCTACGTTAAAAGAGTTGTCTGTTCGCTGATTTCGATATAGAAATGAAATTCCGCTGAGAGAGAACGAAGAAAAAAAACCGGAGGAAAGCGGGCGGTTGGAAAGATTTAGCTTGAAATGTTGGTTAGAGTTTGGAGATTTATGCTATAATATAATTTTGATGATTCCGGAAAAAAGTTTGAATCTTGGAGAAGAAGCGTTAAATTGAAGAGCATTCTGAAGCGATTAAGAGTTTCCTCGACTTCTTTGAAAACTCCCTTTCTTACCGGACAATCATTTTTCTGAGAATAACCCGTCGTTTAAATAATATTTTGTTTAACGAAAGAAGAACCTTTCCTGTGTTTGCCTTTCGCTTCCAACATTCAACATTCTGGAAGCACCCTAATTCTGATTTTACTACATTTCTAATTTATACCTTTTATATGTTATCGAATTGTTCATTGTGTTAGATTGGTGGCTTTTCGAGTTTTATGTTTAATGGATCGAACAAACTAAACCTTATTTTACTCGTCATTTGTCCACCGCATCGAAGAAAAAGTTTACCATTAATTACATGCATCCAATGTTAACAAGAATCAAAATCCCATTATTCGCGATTATGAAGATTCGTGTGATCTTTTTATATGAATTGCATTTTTAGTATATAAATTATGTTAAAAGAACAAAGTTAATCGTTGGCAAGCTGTCGTACAGAGATTAATATTATAACGTTTAATTAATTATATTATACATTTCGCAGAAGCTATTTGCAGTTAAAAACCCGATATATCTAACTTATTAATCTTTTTCCAATTACATTGCAAGTTTACAGCTTCCATTTTCCTTCACTTTGTTCCTCTTTAAAAGTAACATGTAAATTTCGATTAAATGCGAGATATTTTTCGCTATTTCTACCGAATAATCGAGAATGTATAGTACACCCTCGTTCTGTTATTTTCCTCGCCATTGTCCCGCGTGAAAAATGAAGCGACACGTTGATCGCCTTTACGTGAATAGCTATAAAATTATACAAGATATTTTGTGACACCCTGGTTGCCAGCAACACGAACAAAAGGACAGGTTATTCTCTAAGCAAAAAAACGCGGTAATTCATGCGGCCCATGCAAGCATTATTCATTAAGTCCATTAGCGTCCAGACATGCGATTTTGGAGGTTTTCAGCCATTGAAGCGAAATTTAAATATCTTTAAAATTCCGAACGAAAATTTTCTACGTGTAAAAAGATCTTGTAAATTAAGAGAAATAATTCGTTTCATTTATATAGCAAATTATATACGTAGTATCTCGTACTATCACAAATTGGGTAATTTATTCGGTTCAATTTATCAAACATTTGTATCAACAGATTTTTACCGATCTATGCATACGTATCTTTAATATTAATTTCTCAGAAGCAGAGATTTTTTTTCACAAAACTCGCTACGATTTATTGCTAAAAGACATAACTTTGGACCGAGTAGGTCGCCGCTCTTTTCAACCATTTTATGTTAAAATATTAGCTTGTCCGAAAAGTTTCTTTCGTTTCATAAGGTGATAATAGACGAACAATAATTTAGGTATAATCCATTTCGTTATATTTCTATCATTATGTTCGCGCATAATTCAATAAAACATTGTGCTTCTATTATCTCCTTCTAAAATAAAAGAAACTTTTCAGACAACCTAATAATCCTTCCGATCATTTAAGAATGCTCACTGTTCTCGAACAAGAAGGAAATTCAACAATATTATACTCGTAATGTTTTTCCCCTTTGATCTTCGTATAGAATACAATCCCCTAACAAGGATGAAGAAACGAAGAGTTACAAGCTTAATAAAATAGATAAACCCGTGAAACGCAACCTTTAAACCTTGCCATAAAAACGGACAAAAGAAGAAGAACCGCAAGTTGGAAGTTACTCAGCCAATCTGAAATTAACAGAGGTTAAAGTTGATGAAACGGTGGCTGAAGCAAAGCCGTTTATAGCTCAGTCGTTCGAGGTTGCATTCTCGAATTTCATGACACTGTGCGAATCGGCCGCACCGGTTCGTCGAACAATAGCTCTTCCCGCGTTATTAAGAACGCTTCGACGAATCCGGTCCGAATAGTCGGCGCGAAACTCGACGAAAGTCCGATACAATCGCGTTCGTTGATGCGGTCAACTTGGCGCGTTAACAAAGACATTCCCCGGCAACTTATTGGAAAGTCGACGTCGAAGGTGGTAAACCGTGATTAGCGACGACGTGGCGTAAACCTTCGGGTGGCCGCCTCCTAGCCGAGGAACTAGAGTTGACTAGAGTTTAGAAAACGACGTCTTTCCCGATCCGATACACGAAACCTCTCAGTGAGGATCGAACGTAAAGTTTCGCGAATTTGTTCCACCCCTCGCACTATCTTCGCTCTTCTTCTTCCCCTTTTTCTCGAAACGGTGTTTCGAAGAGGAGATTGAAAACACGGTGCGGTCGTTTCGCGAAGGCAGGATATTTCGAAAGGCAGATTCTTGTTAAAAGTGTCCGTGATGTTACCAAGTATCGAAATTGAAGGCAGAAGTTTGATATTTCGTGTAGGTTGTAAGCTAAGCGGTTGGAAATCTCCGACAGAAAAGTATTGTAAACAGTGAATATTTTCTTTATTTTTCGAATCGTTTTATTTTAATAATGAGAATCGAGTGAGTTTCGATATCTTCCAGACACAGAAATCACAGCGAAAGAGGGAGTTGGGAGTAAAAAGTATTGGATACGTTTCTAAGAAGTCGAATTTCCTATTTTTGCTGAGAAAAATCGTATAAGTTTAAATATTTTTCAAACGCGAGCAAAAGATTATCGACAAACTCGATTAAGAGACAGTTTAGCCTAGAAATCGCACAAAAATATTTAGTCTCTTTTATCGTATTAATATTCATCGCTTCCGAAAGATTAAATTACTTTCTATTTGCATAAAGAGAATTAGACATTGTATGGGAAAAATCATTTATAAATTCTACAGATATAATTTTGTTCCAAATGTTGCAAACTCTTCAAACAGGCGAACTTTATCTGTAATGTAACGAACGATTCTTATAGGAAATTGCATAGAAATTGGAAAATTTTATTTCGCGACAAATTCTACGCCAGTAAACCGCACGCTTACAAAGTCGTGGACGTACAGTTCGAAACTTCCGTTGACTAAAGAAACGAGAAGAAGGAGAGAAAGAGGAAGACGTAAAAAGTGTCCCAAGGCGACAAGGAAACATCTTCGTGAATCGTGCCTTTCCTTGGTCACAGTTCTCTCTCTGAGTCGTCGTCTGCTTTCCCTCTCGTCCTTCTTTCTTTTATTTTCCTGTTTATTTTTCTTTTTCTCCTTTTCTTCTCCAATGCCTACGGCCACGTGTACTAAGCGCAAGCACTCGCCGGTCAACACGTTTCTACGTTTCGCGGAAACCGCGGGCCGGTTCACCGGAAGGCAAGCAACTCCTGGTCGATGACGACGATCAACGTCTTCGTGTTTCATCGTGAAATATTAAAGGCTCGTCAAAAAAGAGAAACGACGAACGCAATATTTCTAACCGATTCGATCGGAAAACGTTTCTTCGCTTCTGGTGAAACCGAATTCGTCGGTTCAATGGGATATTTTATTAGAAATTTCTATGCGAACGAAGGTGAATCGAGTGATTCGATTCCAACGTTAGAATGTGACGGTTTGATTCGGTTTGGATCAAAGGGAATGGATTTTTTAAGCGATCAGGTGTATCTTTTCGTTGAATTCATTTGACGCAAATATAACAATTCTTAATTCGTCAGATTCACATTTGTTTTGAAATTACGTTATCCAATTCACGTTATAAATTGCTAATTAAGAATTATATATCGTAACGATATCATACATTGTTATATTTAAAATATCGTTTCATGCTGTGACATCGCAATAGTCAAGACAAATTATCTTTCCTTCTCATTCGTTTTTAACGTCCAATCTGAAAATAGATTTTCTAAAATTAAAGGCATAGAGTTACAATTTATTATGTCACGTTCATGAATTATTTGTTGATCAAACCGATTAAAAATAATAAGAAACGTGTTGGGCGAGTTAAGAAATTGTTAACGAGAAAGTTAAGAGTCCTTCTTTGTTCTCTAGTGAGGTTAATGAACGTGAACCCTTTCTTGCCAAGTTATCCTTTATAAAGGCAAACCTAAATCTTAAAGAAGGAACTGCGATAAGAGTTCGTAGGTGTGGATAATGACACTGTTTTGTCATCGTTATAAAACTAACGGTAGTTTAATGTACAAAGGTTAACGGTAAAAACTTTCACAAAAGAGATTCTAATTTCTTTTTATCACCTTCTTCGCTGCAACCGTTGCGTTCAACAACTTTCCCATAGCAGACATAAGTGTTCCTGCGATCCTTACTTCCTTCCCGTATCATCGAATACCTTCGGGAATTTTTTAAATTCTCCTAAACGAAGCTCTCTTAAAGTAGTTCGATAGCTTAAGATATTCTGTTAAAGATTCCACGCGATACTCCTTTTCTGTGATACTAAACCTTAGTATACTATCGATAATTTTCTAAAAATAAATCGCTCCGAAGAAAAACAACGTGTCCAATCAGCCTTCTTCCTTCATATTGCCAAGCTTTTGCAATATTCAAAGTAGAAATTAAAAGGACAATGAAGAAATCAACGAGCTTATCCCTTGTTTGCTATTGTCAATCAATAAGCAATAAACGTTGTCAACTTTCCTAAGGTAAAATTTCAAAGAAAGCAAATCATCCGGAAGAAGAACAATATACCCAATAATTAACATTCTTTCCTCATACCACCAAACCTGAAAGAATCCAACGTAAACTTCAACTTTCTGTATCGACAAGCTTACCTCGGTCTACCATAAACGCCAATAAATGTTCTTCCTAAAAATTCTTTAATATAAAACTCGAAAGAAAACTTGGGTCGTTACAACCAAAAAACGTTCTTATATTCTTTAACAGAAAATTGCAGGGGAAAGAAATCTTTCTACTACCAAACTTACGAATATCCAACAGAGGATAAACTACGAAAATTACAAAGCTTACGCCAATCTATAGCACCAACGAATGTCCTTCGATTCTTTGATATAAAACCGTTCTACCACGAAACATAGAAGATCCAACTTACAAAATTCACCAATTTTGCCTGTGTGTAGCATCGCCAAATTTTCTTCCGCAAGACTTGCAATAAGACGAATCACCGTGGAAAAAGTCGGTGAAGTTACACGGATCATCGCTAAGGAAACAATCGTGCTATCTTCGAGGTATCCATGAAAAACCGATACGTCGTTCGCTACGTCATAAACTGTGATACGAATCCGTCTCGCAGCGTGAATACGTGTGTGCACTTTGCCGACGTTTTACTACGTGAACGTAGAACGTAGAACGTTCGATCTACGGCGGTGGCTGTCCTACGTGAGCCAGTTGAAATCACGCGCGATGAACACACGGCGATCCTGTATGGCGCCTTTGTAAACGACACGGGGTTTCCACGTATCCGACCCCACGGGTCGTACGTGTCCGGAAAAAGAACGCAGTGAACGACGTAGAACCGGTGAACAAAGGGGGTGAAGGGGTAAGGACACGAGAAAACTGATACGAAGAGAGTTCGATCGATGGAAAGTTGGCCGGGAAACTATATCACCTTTCCACGGATAAATATTTTATGACATTCAATCCGGCGTCGTTCTCTCTGCTCCCGGAGTGTGTGTTTCTCGTTGTTTTTCTTTAGCAAACCACGTATCCTATGGTCGTCACACATTTTAAAGTATCCTACAGAATATCTTTCATTATCGATAGACGGTTCACATTTATACAAATTCATATTTTTACGAATATATGTTCGAAAATGGAGCCTACCTTTGCAATTATTTTATCGGTGGAACTGTAGAAATGCTGCTTCCTCTTCGATTTCGATGACATTTTTTTGCACGTGTAGTAAAGAATCAACGTTTCGAACAATCTTTTTCCGTACATGTAAGTAGTAGATCGGTCACAGGATAGAGATATTCGCTAAAAGTTATCGATATTGCTACGGTGAATTTATTCTATAATTGTGTCTACTGTATTTAGGATATTTTATATATTTTTGCATATCATGTCGACTCTGCGCGTTTCTCAAATTTTCCACAAATGCATAAAAATCCGCTGACTAGTAATAAATCTCTGATAGTAGCCTAAGTTTAATAGTAACCTAGTAGTATAATCTAATACTAAGATAGAGCTATTTGAATTTGAAGATTATCCGAGTAAATAATTTCCGCCAAATTCGGTTATGGACAATTTTTAAGGCTAGTTGACTGGTTACTAGCGGCCTGATAAACGTACGAAATATCGTTTACTTGCATTGACAGCTCTTGTATCGTTACTTCCAAACAAATTATAATGATGACTTACATAATTATAATGACGAGAGTCGGTAAATAGGCGAAGTATACCACTATAATACGGCAACTCTAGTAACAGTAAATAATTCAAACGATTTGCGCAACTCTCAGAACTCGACGATAAAGTAAAGTGTTATCAGATTTATCACGGTAAGCAAGAGAAATTGGGAACGGTAAGCATCACGCGAAGAAAGTAAATTTTATTCACTCGAGAAATTTTTCTCTTTCTTTTTCCTTGCGACCCACGAGGCAGAAGAAGAGAGACAGAAAAGGCAATGATGTTCCCGGTTGGATTGTTATTTTCCAAGTCCTTTTTTCCTTCCACCATCGTTCAGAAACATGTAATTACGTAGCCAATGTTCTTTCAGGTCTAATTTTCTAGCAGCAAAGGAATAGCGAACGCCTGCACGCCGAGCATTTATTACTCTTTTCGGGATACTTGCCTGGCCTCAGAAAAAGATTCACTGTTGCACGTCTCGCACTTTCTCATTTCTTTTGTATTCCCACGGCGACGATAATGGACAAGAGAAACGAAAAAGGATCGACCAGAGGCGGTCTGCTTTTCAACCTCAATTACACTAGTTTAATAACTTATGGATCATTTGATCCTCCGCGAAACCCAAAGGGAAAAACCTTCTCGATAATTCTTGGATAATTCTTCGTTTACCAATTATCCCTCAAAGTTCCCTCTTACAATTTTGTGGTAATTAAGTATGAAAATATAATGTAAATTGTATCGTAAAAGAGTTATCTCATCCTTGTCACGATACAGGCAAGAACTTTCTCGATGCTTCGATAATTCTTCGTTTACTAATTATCCTTTTCGATTTTTCTTCCCATTAGAACCTACCTATATATCGTGCAAAAATGTTCGTCTTCACCTTTGTGATAATTAATTTAAAAGCGCTGATGTAATTTTTATCGTGGGAGGGACACTTCATCTTCTACGAGACAAAAGGAAAAATTCTTCTCGACGCTTCGATAATTCTTCGTTTACCAATTATCCTATTGTTTTTCTTATAATTCAGTCCCATACATCGTAAAGAAGTTCCCTTCTACAATTTTGTGGTAATTAAGTATGAAAAAATAATGTAAATTGTATCGTAAAAGAGTTATCTCATCCTTGTCACGATACAGGCAAGAGCTTTCTCGATGCTTCGATAATTCTTCGTTTACTAATTATCCTTTTCGATTTTTCTTCCCATTCAAACCTACCTATATATCGTACAAAAATATTCGTCTTCACCTTTGTGATAATAAATTTAAAAGCGATGATGTAATTTTTATCGTGGGAGGGACACTTCATCTTCTACGAGACAAAAGGAAAAATTCTTCTCGATGCTTCGATAATTCTTCGCTTACCAATTATCCTATTGTTTTTCTTATAATTCAGTCCCATACATCGTAAAGAAGTTCCCTTCTACAATTTTGTGGTAATTAAGTATGAAAAAATAATGTAAATTGTATCGTAAAAGAGTTATCTCATCCTTGTCACGATACAGGCAAGAGCTTTCTCGATGCTTCTATAATTCTTCGTTTACTAATTATCCTTTTCGATTTTTCTTCCCATTCAAACCTACCTATATATCGTACAAAAATATTCGTCTTCACCTTTGTGATAATAAATTTAAAAGCGCTGATGTAATTTTTATCGTGGGAGGGACATTTCATCTTCTACGAGATACAAAGAAAAATCCTTCTCGATACTTTGATAATTTTTCGTTTACCAATTATCCTCGTTTCTATTCGATCGTTTCTCTTTGTATTCGAATTTATGCATCGAGCAAACATTCCTTCTTCGCTTTTTCAATATGTAATTTATAGACACAACGTTCCAAAATTTAAATTTCCCTCTCTCTACCATCATCTCTACATATAATCTGAAAACTAGTGTAGAAATTCCACTACGTAAATGAATCTCTCTCTCTCTCTCTCTCTCTCTCTCTTCGCATCTGAGATATCTTTTGTACAAAGAAGGGGCAAGATACCGAGTGTGAACAGAATCAAGGAGTAACTTTGCAGACTATGAACACCGACTAATGTTTGAAGAAAAAAAAAAAAAAAGAGAAAAAGGAAAAGTCGCAAAAAGTTGGTCTACGCAAAGTTGAGGGTAACTGTTGTAATTGGCGAGGCTTGGAGTTCCTTAAAGAACACCGCTCCATTTACAATCGCGGCGGTTTCTCGACTTTGGTTGTTTCAGTTTCGCGTTACTTCGCCAGAAACAAGAGCGGCCGAGCGAAAATGAAGGCGGCAAAGGCGACAAAACCAATTACTTCCGCATTCGCCCAACGACGCTCGAATCCCATGAATGAAAAGTGCAAGAACCATGGTTGGCAAATGTTACGCGAGAAGAGAGAAAGAGAAAAAAGGAGGAAGAAATGGGCCGACTAAGCTCGCGTCATATTAAGGCTTTATTCTATGACTGGCGGCGCGTATATCTGAATTTAAAAAAAGAAAAGGAAGCAAAAAGCTGAAAGAACAGAGGAAAGTGTAAAGGGGAAATTACCTGTTAGGATTAAGTTACTCCATTCCGGAGGCCTTTAATTCCTTAAGGATCGCGGCAGTTTTTTACTATCTACGTGGAAATACTTTGTTACGTTTATTAGAGTAACTTTCACATAATTTCAAAATTTGTCGCTTGTGTAAATTGTTAAAACAATATATATGTATGTGTGTGTGTGTGTGCGTGTGTGACGAGGAGGAAAAGGAGAAAAATTGCGAAGGGAAAGTATATATCAGGATGAGATTAATCAGCTTGCAAACTGTTTTTCATTCCTTGAAAATAGATTGCAGCTACATATATTGAGTTTACTAGATTAACGTACTGTAGTTCTAATAACAATTTTGTAATTTATAAATGCAACATTAATGTCAACTTAATTAACGATATGCATATCGGGATTGGAAAGAAAGAAACAACCGAAGAAATGATGATTCTTATAGTCATGACCGATTATTTATATTCAAAGAACTGAGCGCTCAACCGATCGATTTAGTAATCTTCGTTCGTTGCTGAAAATCCCACGACTAATTTCGGTCACTTTACGACTGAAAAACTTTGCAAAATTTTCAAAGTATCTTCGAATTATATTAAGAAGCCGGATTCTCTTTTTTTATTTTTACTATTCAAACTACATACTCAATTGAATTTTTTAGTGAGTAGTTTTCACTCACTTCTTAAAACATTCCATCATCAAATAAACTTGCACAATATCCAACGAATATCTGATCGAACGCTATCCAAAGAAAAAGATCAAAAGGCCGCGCGTATAGCGTGCATATAAAAAATTCAGCACGGCCGAGTGGATCTCGTGGGCGACTGGATATCACGAGCGAACTTCACTGACAGTTTGTTAAGCTCAAGGATATCGAATTTTATGGCTCCACGGGAAACGTGAACGGTAGCTATTCCTAGTGGCGAAAAACCGTCTACCGCGGGAAAATTGAAATCTTAATTCTTAATACGGAAACCAGCCAGTCTTCTCTCCATTTTTCCAGCGAAAGAAGTAAAAAATTTGTAGTGTCATAGTTTAGGGCGTGAAAAATAAATAAATTAAAGTGCAATACTCGATTACAGCAGCACAGTATAAAAATCATTTCGAATTGCTTGATTTATTTGACTGATTCACGCGATACAACAACAATCTAAACTTATAGAAAGCGAGTGTTGACCATTTCTTATCTCATCGCTGTTTCCTATTTTAATAATTGACAAATTGCTTCTTGTTACTCGTTACGTTCAATCATTCGTCAATTTTAAGAAATGCAGAGATAACGAAAGGAGAAACCTTATATCAGACGCTTGGATCGTATTTGCCCGCCACGTCCTACGAATCTTCCGGCGGAAAAACTCGAAACGAACCGAGAAGTTGGCGAATTAAAGGGAAACAGTAACGTCCACCGTTTTCATCGGTTTGGCGCGACGCGCGGAGAAAAGTTGCTACGTTCTGGTCGGATTCACGTCGGGTACGGATGGTTCAGGGGCATGTTTCGAAATATTGAAATTGATCCAATTTTCGGGGTACGGGAACGACTTTTCGGAACGGAAAATAGAGACACGGCGTGCACCGGCTAAATCGATTCGTTCTCACCGGCTCGACCCGTTATCCCGAGGCTTTTTCCGCTTCGACAGCTTCCCAAGGAAATTTCGGATGGACCACGTTAAAGGGGAAAAAATACGATCAGCAGTTATTTAGGAATCGTACATCTTCGGCCTCGATTCGTCCACAAAATGCGTAATTTCTTCTTTACAAGATTTTTTCTCTTTTAATTTCTCCTCTTTTTTTTCTTTTTGCAACACCTTTTCGCTCATTCATCATTCGCTTCATTCATTCACCTTTTCGAATTCAACTGTGTACTGTATCCGTCAAACACGATTTCTCTTTAACAAGTGCCAACACTTGTTAATAAGTAGACTGCAAATTCTTGTGCTCAGATTCACATTTTTGAGAATATAACACTAGAACTATCCCTAAAAAAGGGTTGGCACATTTATAAAATTGTAGAACTAGTCATGTTGATTGGTGTGGTATTTCTAGAGTTAACATCTAGCGATCGATCCGGAATTTTTCTGATAACTGATATCATCGTATCGAATGATACGCGGTAAAAATTTCAAAAACGTGTGGCAAGTTGTAGAAAACTAGGAAACTGGTTAATTGGAGTTCGATAAACGGATTGCAAAACCCTTTTACACTTTGACAAGTACCAGTTATTTTGACTGGTATTAGTATAAGTAGCCTTGATACAAAATTATTTTCAGTTTGAATACATAAAACACAAAATAAAGTTCATTATATTATTCTTTTAGTTATCGTTGCGAAATTCATTACATCATTGCGCAACAAAAATATAACATGAAGTAGAAATTTTAAAATAAAATTGTAAAACCAGTCAATTTGACTGATGTGGTAGTTCTAGTGTTAATTAAAGAAATAGAGCAACTAGGTAGAACATTGTTTTATCTGCCAAGTATTCTACGTAAAGCTACTGTCTACTTACTGTACCATTTATTTCTTCGTATTGCGTGTATTCTGCGCAATTTTGCAAAATTTCAAATTTCCTATGAATCCACAGATATCCGCTGGTTTACCAGTAAGTGAGTGGTCCAGGACGATTTACTGCACTTGCAAGTAATACAATTCGAAGCTTTCTTTGAAATGTTTCATAGTCTTCGTCTGCAGTATGATTGAAGTTGATCGTGAAATAGTTTGAAACGAATGAAGATGATTTTACACGCTTAGTACACGTCGATGTATTCTTCGAAAGTTTCGATAGTGTCTTCGTCGTAGAATAGTTGGAATTTTGGTTTGAAACGAATGAAGATTAGTAATCGATTAGCTCAGAGCTTAATTGCTGGAATACTGGGTAGAATAAAGCGGTTTTGTGCAATTTCCGTCGAAACGGGTTCAATATCCATTGTGGTTTCTATGAATTTTGCTGTGAACGATATATATGGTTTAATATCGGTAGCAATATTGGTAGAACTTATTATTTCACTCACGTGATTCGACCTATTTATATTTTATACGACATTGTCAATTTATTTTCATCTATGGAATAAATTTTATTGATCAGATTTGTTTAGATATCTATGACACACTTTCTAGTTATTGTGTAGATATATATATATATATATATATATATATATATATATATATCGTTTAGCAAAGCATTTACGGATTTATTTTATTGCTTTGAATAACATTTTCATTTTATTTCTAGTAAAACACATTGACAAAATTGAAACACGAATCTATAGAATACCCTGTACATTCGCCAGCTTGCGCATCCACCAAATGAAATTAGTATAGCCAATTGTATCGTCGATCGTATAATTTACCCGAATTCGAAGATTACAGGGAGAATCGATGTCATAGAATACCCATTTCGTAGTCGAGACTCGAACAGTATTATAGCAGATGCAAATTATGTAGAATGTTCGTAAATTAAAGCTTCAAGAAATGACAAAATTTTACATTCCGTTCTATAGAAGCAATTTAAATTTTAGGCTGCCAAGTTACCTGTAAATTAGCTACCTCCAACTCGAATTAATTAGAAGATGCAAATATTCGCGCAATGCTCATAATACGCCAACCTACGTAAGATATTCAAAGTGTCGCATCGTACATTTTTAAATTAGAATATTTCATAGGCAAAACAATTTTCTTTCTAGGATATGTTTAAAAAAATTTGTTTAATTATTTATACAGAGACTTGTTTATCTAAATATCTTCGATGTGACGATCGCGAAGCAAACGCGTGAAAAACATGCATCTTATCAAAAATAAGCAACTAACCGTGCGAATATTTTTGGAGAATGTCTCGACTCACGCGTCTCTTTGTCTCCGAGACGTGAAAACTATGGCTCACCCTTAATTGCACGATCGTGTTACCGTTTTTAGGTAGCGTTAACACGCGAAAAATCAGGTAACAACTAGAGAGGCTGGAAAGAGCGAAACTACTTACGGAGGTCGAAGATCGCGCGTAATACTCTTAAAAACCGCGGTAATCGCAAAAACAATGGAAATTACTCTCAGGCTAGGCTTTCATGGACGACCAACAATTCGCGAAACCGCTAAAAGTAACGATTCGCGACCGCGAGACTGTTAAGTCCGGCAAGACAAGTTATTTGCCACGGGGAAATTTCTTTGAGGGTGTTTAACTCGTCGGAGAATTCCCGTTTTCCAGCTTCGTTTTCACCGCCAACTCATTACCTTGGAATTTCTCTCGCGATAGAATCTGCTCTTACGTGTACGTACACTACTTTATGTGCTACAAACGTAAAAGCTGCAAAGCTTATTAATTTTGTTTACGTTGAAATTACGATAAATTAAAACGATTCGATGGTGAATTGTTTGTGCTTGTGTTTGCCAATCTCTGACCTTTGGTATTCGGAATTTGTGTAATTGGCGAAAGGAGGTCGAATTCGTGGTATCGGTTAAGCAGTGGTTAATATACTTCGGCTAATTGGTTGCGCGAATTTGAAGGACAAATTGATGAAATTTTAACAGAAGCGTTAACAGGAGGTTGATACGGAATGAAAATTTCTTATCTTCTAAGTATAATGTGAATTTTATAGTGGTTCAGTGGTCCTCATAACGATGATTCCAACGTTGATAGAATTTCAGTAGTATAGACGAATAATTGATCGGGTAAAGATTTTACTTCAGTTTATCATTGTTACAGCAACGTACCGTCTCGTTATTTGTTCGATTCGTATAATCAGCTTAATACTGAGGATTCTTTGGTGCTTCTCGCATAATATATTGTACTTTGAGTATTTTAAAAATATTCATGAGCCATTTATTGTTCGTATTCGTCACACCGTAGAATTAATTGTGTCTGTTTAGTCGTTAAGTATTACCAATTATTTCATCGTATCGCTAATCATACTATCAAAAGAATATCGAAAACGCGTAAAAGTAAAACATAACGAAGAAGAAATAAAGTAAAAAAGATGTACATTTTTAACGCGAAGACGACAGCACGTGGATCGATATTACGGTGAAAAAATTCGCATAACGCTTCAACGATGTAACAGGCACCTCGAGGAAGAGAAATAGCAGAAGTAACCTTTTTTGGTCTGCGTTTGACAAGTTCGCTTCAGAATGGCGCGTCACGGCGAGAAAATTTCGCAATATCACAGCATCTTGATCGTTGTTTTATCGTCGTTTTATCGTCGTTTTATTACCGAGTTACACAGCTTGCACCGATATTGAGTGTCAGGTTGATTTAAATCCCGAAACGGCCAGCCGCAAATATTGACGGACCTCGACGACTAATTTTTATCGGAAACTCGCGTAATTTGTTAGCGCAGCGACGATTCGTGTACAGCATTTTTATGAAAGACAAATATTTTTCTACGGCCATATAATAGAATATTAAAAGCACGCCCCATAAACCGCGAATTATCTCGATGAAATAGAAAGTTCTGTGATACTATCTATATGTTTTTATTATAAGGAAATGGCTGTCTTTAGAATGATCATTAATAAATGATTCAGATGAGTTGTAACACATGAGTTGAGATGGATATTCAAGTGAGATAATATTTTGTAAGGAGAAGTTTCATTGTTTTTGTTTTTTATCTTTTTTAACGTTAAAGTTACAAGTTCGATGTAATCGAAATTTTTATGTTCATAATTTCAGATAAACGTGTTTTTTAATATGATATTCAGTGGCACGTACAAAGATGCGATGATTATATGTGCTATTGAATTTTATCGTGTCATTGCCTTTCACGATAAGCGTTGATGATTTCGCTGAAACATTTCCTTGGCGGTAGAGAACTTCAGTAGTATAAGCCAGCGTTTGATCGAACAAAGGTTTTTCTTCGCTTTATCGTTTATCTTATAGAATCGAGTTGTTCGATTATATTTACTCGGCTGCTATAATCGGGCTAATATTTGACATAGCACGTGAAAATTTCACGACTATGATACGCTCATTATTATTAATCTCCGATGTTAATTAACAACGCAATAATTGCATTTATCTCCACATTGTAATGCTACAAATATGGATATTTACGTTCCATCATGCGTATTTAAAGCGTACGTATGTGAATTAAACAGTACTCAATGTGAGTTAACACATTACAAACTTAAATTACGTTCCTCAAATTTTTAGTATTCTTGGGGATTTAAAAAAAAAAATACTGTTTCATACATGCACCTAAATTATTTTAAGTAAAAATTAATTTCTTTGCTTCGCCTTTCATTATAATAATATCTGCACAAATATTAGACAATGTCGGCATTTCTTTTGAGTAAAGAAACAGCGTTTGATCAAACAAGGGTGTAGGCGTTTAACTTACGTAATGTGTGTACTAACTTTTAAGAAGATTCCTCAGCAAATAACAAGGTTATAATTAAATAAATATGTAAAATAGATTTAGATAGCGTTTCGATTTGATTTTTGTAGATTTTGCTTTTGAAAAAGTGTTTGGCTGTAGAAGAAAACTGGAGTTCGAAACGTGATGGAGGAGAACAAGGTGAAACAAAGGGAGACAAAGTAGAAGGAAGTAAAGAAACGGGAAACACGTGGAAGCAAAGCAAAATATTTCGGAGCGGAATGCTACGGAGCAAAGCGGATGGAAGCAGAGCCGAGCGGAGCGGTGCGTGGCGGATAGAAGAAGCAGGACAGGATAAAACAAACTAGGAAAAAGGACAAAGTAGAGCGAAACAAAGCAAAGTAGGATAGAACAGAGCGAAGCAAAGCAAAGCAAAACAAAGCAAAGCAAAGCAGAACCAAGTTAAGCCGAGTTGAACCGATCTGAGCCAAGCCGAGCAAAGCTGAATCGACTCGAGCGAAGCAAAACAAGGTAGAGCTGCGTAAAATAAAATAGAGAAACATTTTTGTTTTCGATTGTTCTTTGTTGTCATAAAATTGGAAATTTGTGAATATAGAAATTTTCGAAACCACATTTTCGGCATATTAAAAAAGGGAAAGAAAAACGTGAAAATTGAACACTTAATTGTGCTACGTTCTTTGAGCCATTTTTGGGTAAATGGTGTTTTTATTTCTTTTTTTTTTTAATTTATAACTCAAAGGAGAATACGAAGAAGCTGGAAACAGAAATAATACATAAAATAGAGTTGAAAACTGAACTCTAAATTTGTCGTTTGGAAAGAAAAATTCGGTAAATGCAGGGCTTTGAAGGCTTTCGGTTTGCCGAAGAAAAAGCTTCTCCAGGGTATACAGTTCAGAAACCTACATCGTTGATTGAATAAGGAAATACCTGGAGAATTTTCGAAACGTGACCAAGAGAAAACGCACACCTGGCACACTGTTAAGGTGGCAAACTGAAAATATCGAACGAACTTACAGTTTCAAAAAAATGATTACTTTCGTTGCCGTAAAAAGGTTGAAAAATCTCTCGAGCTTTCTTTCCTGCAATATTTTTATCGTGACAAGAGTAGCAGTGCAAAATATAAACAGCCTCTTGTCAACGTTCTTGAGTTAAAAAATCGAACAAAATGTTTATTTCAATGTGATACATTATAATCGTTCAATTGTAAGTTTCTAATATTTCAAACTCAAATAGAACTTATACAACTCTTAATTTCTCTAATGACTTACTAGATTTTCCTTCCTTTTGAAAATCTTTTTCATCTAAATGTAAATACAACTGCAAAGATATCAACGTAAATCGTTTACCAATTTTCCTCGGTATACTAACATTCCCAGTTACGAAAATATTATATCAAAGAAAGATAGCATATTTTATTCGAAAAAGAATTATATGCTCGATTAAGTATCCGGATGACACTTCACTGATTAACACTAGAACTACCACACCAGTCAAATTGACTGGTTTTACAATTTTATTTTAAAATTCTCACTTCATGTTATATTTTTGTTCCGCAATGATATAATGACTTTCGCAACGATAACTAAAAGAATAATATATTAAATTTTATTTTGTTTTTATGTATCCAAAATCAAACTAATTTTTACTGCGTATCATTCGATACGATGATATCAGTTGTCAGGAAAATTCCGGATCGATCGCTAGATCGCTAGATGTTAACTCTAGAAATACCACGCCAATCAACATGACTAGTTCTACAATTTTATAAATGTGCCAACCCTTTTTTAGGGATCACGGTTGCAAATGGAATAATAATACCAAAAATGTACTATTTCTGTAAGAAAGTAATAAATCAATAAATATAAAAATATTCTATCGTTACTTATTTTTTAAAGACCAGTCATTTTCACTGGTTTTGGTAGAAATAGCTTCGTGTTAATTATCGCTAGTTCTAGTGTTAATAAATAGTAATTCAACACCACGTACTAAAAAGATTCACACTCAAACAGAACAACCTCTTTATCTCGCATAGTTCCAGAAAATTCTCACTGGCACCAACAAAATCCAACAAAACTCACGCGAGAATATTTTCCAAACTTTTTAATTCGGATTAACGCTTAATAACACATCGAAATTAATAATATATTACGTTGTTGCTGATCAAGCTCGTAGTTTGATAATTCGCGAAATGAAAACTGAATGATAAAATGAGAAATAAATAATTCGATGCAGCTTGCCTCGACATCGAACGTTACTCGCACTTGGCCATCAAACGTTCGAACACAATTACGAAGCAGGATGATACGCGAATTACGTGGAAAGTAATCGAGACACGGACGTCTGTCTACGCGGCGTGTTTTATTGCTGGCCAAAGCCGAGCAACGCACATACGCTCGCGATTTCACGCGTCGCTGATTCGACTCGATTGCATTATAGGAATATACGACGACGAAGTTGTCGTTCACGTCGATGACGGCTGACAGGAGGCGGGCACGCGGTTCCCGGCGTTGACGTGCATGCCTCCTATTTCACGACGAAAACGAAATTTCGTGCGCAAGTGCCGCAAGTAATTGAAAACTGACTGATGACCGAGGCTATATAACGGGAAAAGAATGCTCTTTTCTTGTGCTTCGTATGAAAGAAGCAGAAAGAAATAGGCGAGTAGCGATGATAAACGTAAGAAGGCGGAGCAAAAGATAAAATTGGGTACAAAGCATAACAAAGCTAAGCAGAGCGTGATAAAGCACAGCAATGTAAAAAAGAATAATATAACGCGCAACGTAGCGATAAAAAGTGTAGCAATAAGAAATACAGAAACGCGGAACGTAACAGTTGAGAATGTGGGAATGCGGAGCATGTCGATACAGAATATAGAAGTAAAAGAATGCAGAATGCGGAATGTAGAAATACAAAAGAACAACTATATATGATGCGTTGCAATTTAAGACATAGGAATACGAAACATTGGAATACAAAGCAGGGTAAGGTTAGTAAGGCGAAATGCGACGACACAAAGCATAGAAATGCGATGCGTAGCAATGCGAAATATAGGAATGCGGGGCGTGAGAATACAAAGCGTAACAATTCAATGCGTAGGAATATGAAGAGCGTACAAAAAACAGAAGATAACGATACAAAGCATTGGAATGCGGACAGTAGCGATACAAAGCGTAACAAATTAATGTAGCAAACTGGTGAACAAAAGCGCAAAATATCATAAACCAGTGCAGGGCAAATCGCAAGATTAAACTGCGAAACGTATCAAAATGCAACGCAGCAGAGCAGAATATGGCAAAGAGGGATGTAGCAAAGCGAATTGTTGGAAAACGAAACGTAACAAAGCAACGTTTTAAATAATCCAAATGCCCTATAACGAAGCAAAGCATCGTAATACTCGTCAAAGTTAACTAAGAACGAACCGGTTAAACTAACCTACTTTGCGCAATACACCGAATAAATTAGTTAAGACTGATAAAAATAATAGATGGGAAATAAATTAAAATAAAAATGATAGGAAGAAGGAGGAGATGGAAGCAAGTAAGAGTAGACGATAATTTCAACATTAGAGAGAAAGTTTAACTCAGGCTACGTCAGTTATAACCGTCTTTGGTGTATCTACCGTTTCCGGTTCTTGCACAACCAGCAAGTCTCTTATTGCGACGGTGATAATGAAATGGAGGTAGCCGAAAGAGCGTATTCGTAATATCGCGACGCGGTTCCACGCAGACGATCCGAGCCTTGAGTCTCTGTGGCATTCTCCATTCTCTGAGTGGCGGCTGGATTAAATTGGTCTGGGAATCGGAAGCCGTGATTTCGGTGTAAATATTTGTAGGCGGTTTGTTACGGCGCACTATCTTAGACGCTCGATTCTGAAGCTAAAGTGTGTTCGTAGTCGTGCAAAAATGAAGTATTTAATAATCGATTAACAGTTTCGCGTTGGAAAATCATAGTACAGATAGTTTGTAACGAGACACGTGAGATATCTACATCCACTTATTTTTCAATGAACCGTCCTTTTTTTTTATCAAATGTTGCATATTTCATTTTCATAGTATTAAATTTGTACATTTGTAATAATGAAATACCGACAAATGATACGACATTCAGTATGCTTGCAGTTAATCACTTAATACATAAATACTCTAATAAATACAACGATATACAAATACGTTGTACGTGTTCAAAAGCAGAGTCTCAGACAATTTCTTTTCATTTAGCATTTAGTATCATGAAACATCGACTATATGAGAAGATTGTATAAGATTATCATTATAATATCAACTACGTAAGATAATACACAACATAAATTGATGAAATTGCAAAATTCAATTGAAAATTATATTAACGAACAAAAGGAAACAAATTACAAATATACTGTCTAACTTGACAAATCCAGAAGAAATACTTCAAACGATCCAATCTTGTACCTTCAAAAATCAAGAGGAAACATAAATAAAAATTCTACTTTTCCAGTAGAACAACCATCTTTCAGGTTCTATCACACGTTCTGCCATACCCTGTATAACGTGAAAACTTCGTTCTATCACGAAACCCTTCAGGAATTACAACTTTGACAAATCACAAAGTCACAAGCATCCAATTTCTATACTCGAAGGGGCATATACAACACGACTTGGAAACTCTGTCTCTTCCCTAACTCGGCGCCTATTTCATCAAGAATTTGCTTTGACGCGTAAAGCGTGCACGCATATTGTAGACACGGAGGGCGTTCGTAATCGTCACCGACGAGGAAAATTTCTGTCTCCGCGAAAGCCGACGCGTCACGGTGCCAGAAAATGCAACGAATTAATTCGCGTGATGTAGCTTCGAATACCGTCGACACTAATGATACTCGATACGTATCGTGTCTGGCATAACTCCTTCGTGTAGGTACATTCTGCTCCACATATTTCACGGAGAGGATGAAATACTCGCCCATGCCATCGTTAACCTGCAGAATATTGAGTATAGCTAGGGACGCGACAGGGAATTCGTGTCTCATGAAATCTTGCGGCAAACTTCATTTTGCCTCGTGCTGACCGTTTTACAAGAGAAAATCAAGGTAAAACCGTACCGTTCCATTCAATAGAAACGGTCATATTTTTGGAACCTGGTCGCCTATTCTTATTCTTGAGGTTATTAGACGTGAGGTGGACAGGTCGTCATAGATACGGAAGAAACACTTGAGTATGTTTAACAATATATCTTTATTAATGTAGTATCTTTCGATGTGTGGTACTTCTAGAGTAAGGACAAGGAAGGATGTTGTATTTAAATGAAGTTTAATTCTATTTTAACAAGCGATACCCAATACAAAAACTGACTACAATATCTCCGTACGTCGTATACTAACACTCGGCTCACTCATTTAGTTTTAGTCACCAAAGCATACTCTCTCACTTACACACTCTCTCTCTTTCTTTTTCTCTCTTCCCCATCACTCTTAAGATTCTTAGTTTATTCCTTAGCTTCTTTGAATTTTCTATTTTTATATTAATAATAATAATATTCTTTAAAATTTGCTAACACCGTAAAATCTGAAGAAATTTCTAAGACTGTGCGCGAAATTTCTATGCAAGATTTAAGATCTATAGTAAAGGCAAATACCGTTTTATGATAGTCGTGAAGTTTAATGTGTTCGGTGTTTAGCATATCTATGATGGAGTTTATGGTTACGCGCATTTAACGGTAAAAGGAAGCGTAATTCTTGTACTCTTCGGTGGAAATTCTTTAATCAAGTCGAAATTATGTTTTCCTCGGTATGAAAAATGAAATTTGTCGTGAATTTAACGCGTAGACGTATAGTTGTTAACGTATAAAAAGGTTTATATTAAGTTCGTTTCCTTTTCCGAGCGAGGCAGCCACTTAGAAGCTTTTATATCGAGAACAAAGGTTGTTTGACGGAATTCGCAGAATTTGAGAAATTAAATTTATGAATGAAGAAACTCTAGCTTGTTCTGCGAAACTTCTTTGTGTACTATGTTTCATTTGCTAAAGTGTGCTTGACTGTAAAAGAATATAAAAGCTTAATACATCTTGAAGAGAAAGAACGAAGGCTAAAAGAATTGAACGAAGCGATTTCATAAGAACACGAAGAGAGCACGCATTTGTTGATAGCATTTAAATCGTTGATGCTATACCGAACAAGAGACAAATTTAATAGAGCGACAGAGCAAGTAGTATATCCTAGAAATTGATCAATTATTGGTCAAATTTTAATCTATATTAACCAATTCAATTTACTTAATCATTTAATATATCATCTACACGTATCTAGAAAACGAAATTAACGTGAATTCAAATCAATAGACCAATAAATATCCTTATGAAACGTTTAAGGAAGTTGGTAAAAGACAGAAACAACCGAGTAAGTAGCACAGTCCCCTATATGGTCAGACACGTTGCACTACGAAACCAATCTTCAATCGACCATTAGACATTTAATTGCAAACATTTAAAATTGTTCGCGCTCTTCCAGCTTACTCGTACTGGCCATTATTATTTTAAAAAGTATATTAAATACATAAACGTTTAAAAAATGTCAATTCAGATGAAACATCATAACGATGATTCTATTGAAATAAGATGAAATTACAGTAGTCTGTGTAATCTTCAATTCACGTGATATTATATAGACTCTAGCCATTCGTTCAATCCTTCGCGTTCAGATAAATAGAGAAAGACATGTATACATTTCAAGTATATTTCGATAGAAGAAAATATTTCAATTGGTCGAATTGAAAATGACCGCATGTAAATTTCACGAACGTGTTTACATTGTATATCTCTCCCGTATATGACCATTATCGACGTCGGTCGCATTCCAGGATGCATAGAACGCGTAATAGCAACAACGATAACAACAATCACGCAGCAGGTTGAAAATTAATTACACCGAAATAACACGTAGCGAGATGTTGGCTCCGGCCTTTGAAGCGGGTTCTGTTAAAGCGTGAACGGCAAACGGTGTCAAACTTGCTGAAAATTAATTCGAACTATCAGCCAAAGTTTCGCTAGTAGACAGGGTTACGCTCGAACCTCGTTGCACGAGCATCGTTCTGATTATTTATCAACGTGAAACGGTTCTCGTAGCTCGCAATAAACTGGATGTCAGCGAGACGAACGAACGTGGCACGTAGAACAGGTCATGTGAAAAATAAAAACCAGAGAAATTCGTTCGGGGTCTTAGGGTACAACGTTGAGGTCAGGCAGGCAGAAGTTGCTGGCATATTTAGTCACTTCAGCACGTGCTTCCGCCTGACCCGAATTCTCGATCAATTAACCCCGAATATTTTATCAGCGGTTCACAAACACGATCCCGAAACCGCGATTGGTATCTCGAGCGGGAGCGTGGATTTTAAAGATTTCCAAGCATCGTTCGATCGTTAATTTCCTCGGTCCTTTGGTTAATGAGATCGAACCGACTATGAATTTTGTATTCTTCTTAACTTTATGGTCTTTCGTGATTTTGATTAAACAATAGCTTTTGAAAAGAAAATGGGAGATTGCGGAAATATTACGTGAGAGGTGGAGGTTAGGATTTAATTCGTTTAAATCGAATTCATTCGAATAGAATTCCAATTTTGTCGAATATTTATAATAGAAGCACATTTTTTCAGAGCAGATATAGATTTCTAAATTTTGTGAAATTATAGGATTGTTTCATAGAATCAGATGTCTGGTCATGTACAAGACTATACTACTTGCTCGATTGTCTATTTCCAACTTTCTTCGACTTTCTGTAAGGGTATTTATCGATCAATTGATTTAAAGTCACACGAATTTGCGACTAACTTTATCGACGATAGATAAGTTTGTGGTTCGTTTAGCTAATAATTAGTTAATATGTAATTATACGTATGGCACGTGCATAGCTTGGGTATAAATTACAATTAGAGCAACAAAATTACTGTGTCTGGCGAAAATTTGAGAAGAAAGTTAAAAGCTTGGAAAAGAAGCGTAATGAATGGAAGGGTAAAGTGAAACGGATCGAATGGCAGTAAAAGCAAAAAATTTCATTTGTCGCTGCTAAAGTAAGTGCGAATCGAAGAAACAGAGTAATAAAAAAACTGACGAAAGATGTAGAAATAAATTATAATAAACGAAGCGAGAGGAATATCGACAAAGATACGAAAAGAATTGTAAGAAAATAATGAAACTGAAATAATTACCAAATACAACAAGTAATCCGAAAACAATGAGAAATAATGCAACCAGCAATAATTATGGTAAACAGAAAATAGTACAGAGATCGATGATGGACGAGATAGAAATAATACATACGTATATTATAAAATGGAAATACGAGAAAATTAAACGTATAGATGGTGTTAGAAGAAATGCAATATCAATAGATGTAATTATGGAGTAATACAAATAGCTGAAATATAATGGGAAAACAAGAAATGGACCGCGTAATGAGTAGTTGGAACCGACGTTTAATCCACTTATTAATAATTCTCACGACGAAAAGTCAGTCGGCGGTGTTTCGTACAATACAAAACTGTTTCGCGGTAACTGCTGGTTCAGAATATTGGTCTGCCGTTAATAATGCAAATTCCCTGGCTGAAACTCACGACTGAATGCATTTAATTATAACACACGTGCAATTTACCAACGAGGTTCGACAAGCAAGGAACATCGTACACAATTACGGTTTACTTGTTAAAATTAATGCCTTAAGGCGACATTCTTTTTTCTTCTTTCTTTTGATCACCGAAGAATAAACGTTATACCAACGTTATATCTGCATTCGACTAATTTAAATACATATTTCTTTTTTTCAAAACTATATATACGTATGTACGAGGCAATTAAAAGTCACATCGATCGATTAAAAAATTGGAAAATACCAGAAAATGATATACAAACGTTATTTTATTTGTTTTATGCTATTGCTTTGACATAGACGAACTCGTGGAAGCAAATCGTTCGTTTTTTTTTTCTTATAGATTCTACTGTAATTATATACCTGGACAAATTTTACAACAGAATTTTTAGAATTAGTCTGCCTGGCTTCTGGAATATTTACATATTAACTCGCTGTTTTTTCTTTAGTTTATCAAAATAATGACCTATTTGGATCACGCTACAAGCAAAACAAATTTAATCGTATAAACTAATTATACATAAGTGCTATGTCGCAGTTGTACGTTATTAGCGTTGTTTCCGAGCCTGGCAAACGTGCAATTGAATCGCTCTCAAACTAATTCAAGTCCACTGTTTTCAAAACCATGTCCGTACGTATCGCATATGGACTGTACCATATGCAGAACACACTGTGCCATTAAATCGGCCATTAAACCACAATAATCAATCTTATCATCTACGATGTACAACCACGGTCTATCCTTTAGCCAATTCGAACCTTCTCAATCCTTGCTAAAAGAATGCTCATTGTCAGTGTATCCGCTATTAAACCACAATCCACAACCGCTAAACCATCCTGTATCATCCACAATATACAACCGCGATCCATAACCCATAAACCCGCAAACAGACAAATAACGAACGAGCAAAACGCGATACTCATCCAAGCAGTATCATTTATTGCATTGGATGAACAATAAAATTCATAACGTGAGTTTCTTCTATTCTTATTAGAACGCAACAGCGTATTAAATAACACGAATCTGTTTGATTTTTCATTGATCCGCCACATGTATTATATAACATCATAAAATAATTACGTAAAAGGAGCGAAATTGACAAAAGTACACGGTCTCAAGCTGTCATGTCGAACGATTTTTCAAGCAGTCCACGAGAAGGGTAGACGGTCGACGACGTGACGAGCGTTTGTCTTTTTTTTTCATTTCTTTTTTTTTTTTTTTTTTATTTCAAGGGACAACGAACGGTTTGTCAAACCGTGTACGTACGTGGATGACTCGTACGGATGACAAACCGACACGAAGGTATCCGGCCCTTGGCAAGCGTTTATTTATGATCCGCCACCACCGCTGCGGACAGAACAGCCGGCGAATCGGATTTACCGTTGGAAATAGCGTTCGATCGCCGCGGCGTGTCTCGAATCGGCAATCGGGACCGAGAGATTATTGCTCCTATTTCCCCTGGACCGTCGCCCCTTTTTTTTCTTTTTCTATCTCTATCACTCCTACATTAACCCCTTTTCTCTTTCTATTCCTTTTTCTCGAATTTCTATTCCTATGGACAAGCCGATCGATCGATGCGTCACGCACGAGTTCCAAACGTTACGTTTCTTTTATAACGTGCGAGAGAAGATATTGATAGATAGCAGCGAGAAAAGATATCGAGAACTAACGGCGTGGGAGAGATCGATTCCTGCTGCTGCATACGTGTTTTTGTTCATAAATTATCCTCACATACGGACCTTTCTAATGAACATTTCCTCAGAGGCAAAATTTCTAATGGAAATCCTTTGACAAATACCATAATGTGGTATTTAATAAAGATCACGTGTTCCATATAATCGCATATAATTTGACAAAACGATGTCTATCTTGAAATCTTGAGGATGTAATTGTGTAAAAATATTCGAATGGAATATTTATATATTATATCGCGTTTATAATCCACAAAATAATTGCTCATTTTAGACATACCTATTTAAGTAATACGCAAAAACATATGAAACAGCGAAAATACAGAGTTACCGTTCGCGGAGAGACGCGAGCGCAAAGAGAACGCGTCAGCAAGAGGCGTAAATTCTCTCTACGATTTTGATAATCGACGCTACGAATCTGTGACATCAACCACACCTCAATCCGCATCAGAGACAAGGCCACACACACCGGGAGAGATAGCAACTGGATGTTTACAGTTCCTCACTGCGTACCCTCAATAGCCTCAAGGACCTATCATAAATCTTGGCATTTTCACACCTAAGGTCCTTCAGACCAAAAACAATCATCTTCTATTTCCAACGTTATTTACATTTTTGTCTACTACGGGAAGATAAGAAAAAGCTGCTTTTCTCACGTTCGGTATCTTCGGTTAGTGACTCTCTTAGGGTCACAAACCTTCTTATTAACCAATCAGAAACAATGTTTATTACCCTGACTTTTCTAGCAAAAGTATCCTTAACAAATCAGCTCATCTCGTGTCCTTAGACACACCCATCGCTAACTTTCCTTCGCCACAGCATCATCACTGAACTTCACTTATTCTCTATCTTTAGAACAGTCATCATCTTTACCAAATTTCTACCCTTAGATCAGTCGCGTTCTTAACTTATCGGTGTAATTACCTTTCATATAAGGTTATTGAAGTAAACTGTGATTTATACGTGTCAATTCAGCGTATATTCAAGTGTATATTACTGAGTTCATAATAAAGAGTGATAAAAGGAAAATTAATAGTTGTGTTACGGCTCAACCTTCTTGTCCATTAAAGCCTACGTCTCCAGTTTACGTGACAAATCAGTCGTTCCCCTGTTTCGACTAAGATAACAGAGGTAGTTGAAATGATTGTAGCACTGAATTAACAGGGTTAATATAATCTTCTATTTCCAGCAATATTTCACAAATAATTTAACAATGATACAGTTACTTTATTACAGTAATTTGACCCGACTTTATGATATTTCTCGATATATTCGTTAGACTAAGCGACATTGGTTTTAGTCGTCTGAACCTCTCGATGCATTCCGTTTCAATTCTCAAATGATACTAATTGCCCTTCGATTCTTTCCTTTGTCTTCTCTTAAAGACGATCCCCACCACGCTAGGGTCTCGCTACCGTTCGCGCCAGTCGTCACATATACCACCTTCTTTGTATGAGTAAATAACGTCCGAATCGAAGTTTCTAGAACTATGCGTTTGTCGATACATTGCATGTATTTTGTCGTTTATATCAAGCGATCTGCCGGCGATAGTACCAAGAGAAACGGTTAGGAACACGGCCTATAGTAAGCCTCAGGGTGTAACATACAGTGTTCGTTTTAGCATTTGCTACATAGAGAAAGAAATCTCTGCCTACATTCTATTCTTTTACTCGCGTTCATAAAAATATGAATTTGTATAAATATCTGCGAGTTTACTCGTAACGATGCTAATGAAATTTCAAAGTGTTTCGTACAGCATACGTAACATATTCAGAACGAACCCTCCGTCTTCTGCGGCGTCATCTTCTGGAAATAGATGCCCTAAAATTCCTTAAAGAGAAATAAACAGCCAACAATATCGATGAAAAGTATGTACGGATGTTGCAATATTTTTAATTACATTGATACTTTTTATTACGTTATTAATACTTTTTATTGCATTCCATTTATTTCCTTTATTACAACTGATAAATATAGCATAAAATTTCATCAGCTGAAATTTTACTCAACCGAATTGCCAATGCGTCACACCGTGTCAATCGTGAAAACGATTCGATCGACGGTCAACTTTACCGATCGACGAATTCTCATCTGGGTTTATTTATGAAGTGGCGGTCAGACGTCGCCGTTGCTTTATCGTCGATGTCTTTTGACGACCGGTGGCGCAATCGATGGCCAGCCGATGAATATTTAACGATCGGCCTGTTTACCGTGCTGATAGATGACGCACCGTCGACGCTGTTGCTCCCGCTAATGGCCAGATTCGGTTGGTTAAGGGTTACGGAACTTCCGGTCGGTAGAAGCGAGATCATGACGCAAGGGAAGCTATTTGTGCGTCCAACCAGGAGGTTCGAGGTTGATTTGTTTGGAGATTTGTGAGTCGGCTGTTTGTTCAGGGGATGAATTACATCGAAGTAATTATTGGGCACCGGGTAATTTTAGATTGCCGGTTTTGATTTATGTTGTAATTAAGAAGGACAGTTTGGGGTGCGGCAGGGAGTTGTTTTGCCGGTTCATGGAATATTGAAAGTTCCTATTACGAAAAGGGAATTAAACTGTTACACGGTATGGCTCGGTTAACTTGTTACGCGAATTACATACTGACGTGTCTTATAAATTTTAATGAATTATTAACGACGGATGTTTATACAAATTTATATCGATAGACGCAATTAAAAAAACATAATTGTTACGTTTCGCATCGTGAATATTAATTCTGAATATTTTGCATACTGTATATGTAATCTATGTATTTTTGCATATTTACGTTCGATGAACTGTTTCATCAACTTTGCTGATGACAATGGAACGGGACCGAATTTACAAATGATAAAATGGGACATGCCTAGAAGTACCTCAGTCATCCTTAATCTTTGTACTGATTTCTCAGTGGCAAGAAGCTAACTGATGAATGGCTATGATTAAGCAAATGTGCCTTCCATTAGGAAAGAAGGGGAAAAGTGTGTTTCATCTTACAGGGGATGTTTTTTTATACGAGGCAAAGACTTTCGATTAACTCCGTTTCATCGTACTTTCCCCCAGCAACGAATGTAACAGAATCATCACAAGAATATTCCAAATCAGAATGAAACAGCATAACTTAAAAGAAATGTAGAAAGATTAAAACTTAGCACGTTTGACTCTTCCGGTTTGATTTAACTCTTACGTAGATTTCGATCCAAAGAAATGGTTATGCGCCGTGGTAAGATCGAGAAAACAATTTGAAAACGATTTTCTTAGAAGAAAATGATTAAGAACGATACAAGGATAACACGCGAGAAATGAAGGGGAAAACGATCAGACGATGTTCGGAACCTTCGTAACGAAACTAAAAAAAAGGAACCGAAAACGAACTAGGTAACTTGCTTCGTCAACAACGTTTCAAAAATTGTCAAAACTATTAAATCGAAAGAACAAACACTCGCTAACCGAACATTGCTCGTACAAAACACAATACCACGCACTGTCGTGCAACAGCTTTATCATCATCCTTCCAGCGACTCGTGAAAACGTTTTTCACGCGCCACATATTTCAGCCTCCCTACGTATGGGGCGGATGCTCTTGTAAATCCCTCGTCCTTACAAAACGACGAATTTTTAGGCCGTGCAATTTCGAATGGCGCTCTGTCGTCTATCTCTGTGTTCCGACTGAAAAAGGTTGACTGATCGACGATCGAAACTCGTACCCATCTCTTCTCTATTCTATCCGTCGCGTCGTTCGCGAGAATTAAATTCGAATTCTGTCGATGTAGCCACCGTCCGATTTTCCTCCCTGGAACAATTAAATTTGTTCGTAACGGGTTTATCAAATCACACTAGTGTTTATCTTTTATAGGAGCATCGTAACGAAATATATGAACTGATACAATCGATACACACGATATACAGGATGTTGCAGGTGGTTTAACAGCTTTCTCAGTATATTAAATGAATATAATCATGCGTAATATGCGTGCCGTATGATATATTTTCAAATTTCATTATTATCGTAATGAAACTCGACTAACGTGTTCGCGCGTATTGCTATCTAAAATTTCAATCAAATCGGCAAATGTTTCGCAGCGTTTTCGTTAAATTTAATTCGCCGTTTCATTTCCATGGTATCGAATTTTTGTAATCGCTTGAAAGTACCGCCGAATGGCACGGAATTTTCTTTTATATTTGCATCTCTTTTGTTCGAATCTAATTACCATATCAAACTATTGTCCTCTTTATACTTTATATTTTTATTCTAAAATATAGAACGATACATGTGTATAAATAATATGACATTAATATATACACATATAGCAAGTAAATTTGACTGTCAAAACCTGGATCACCCTATATGTATATAAAATACGGACACAAATACGAAACATTGATGCACACACACCTGCTACCGGTAATACCCTTACAGTCGTAAATAACTTAATCACGAGCGTACCTTTCGAACTGTTTCGTACGTAGGACAAATATTTGCGATTTATATTCAACGATTTGTTATAGACACCGTGACAGGGCCGTTTCGAAACAGTGTCACGCGATATTTCATCGTATTAAGACACGCGTGATCCGGCTGCTTCGACGAACCGGTTCTGTTCCTCTTCTGTCTGATCCGATGACGTTAGAAACGTGAAAAATAAAAAGATATATCGTTGCATGGAATAAAATGGCGAAAATTTAGAATGATACGCGAGAACAGCGGATAATAACCGTTGCACGATGCACTGTATAATTGAACGATCGACGTCAACGCAAAAGTAACACTGTCTCTGACACCAGCTGAAAGAATTTTAACTCATTTTCCATGGCGTGGCCTTCTGAGTCGAGATTTCTTACTAACTCGAACTATTCAATGGCGATTTTCTGATTGAAATCGTAGTCGTTTTAAGGTTTGACAAACCACCAAATGAAACAACAGATGAGACGATGCATCGAATTTAGATTTAGATTTTACATTTAGTACTTTTTTAATTGATTTGGTATAATATCAGATTGATACGTGTGAAACATGTTCTTGTCACTTTCACACGAAGCTGTAGAAAACTATAGTTTGTTGAAAGTTATAAATTCTAATTCAGAATTAATTCGTGAGATTCAAACTTCGGTGAAACGACATTGCATAGACTAAGCAAGTATTTCGAGTTTGAAATAGGAGTTTCCGGTGATGATAAAACGATGCATTTTTAAGTTACCTTTTTCGATTACGTTTATACGGCAGAGAGTTATTATTCGATTAGACTTCTCTCTGAATAGTAAAAGTTACATAAATATTAAAGAACTTGTTCGTTCCTGTGTTAGTTTTATAAATGATAGATGCAAGTAAACGAATAATAAACTAATTACTGAAACGAATCTTCGGTATCATGATAATATATCGATTAATTTATACGTTGTAATAATTGACAGAACGATAGTACATAAATTTGTGCGGAAAAATCTTCGGAATAACGTAGAATTGCGCGGCAAAATACGTAACGAATTGTCCTTCAGCTATTGAAACAAATCTCTGGTATCGTAATTGATAACTGAAATTGCAACGAATGCACATAGAATATAAGAAAAAAAAGAGGAACAAAGAGGAAACATTGGATATATCTTTGCAAGTTAATTACCACAATCTGACAGAAAAATCCGCGTTACTTTCGAACCTACCATGTCAGCTTTCCTCCTGTTCACCATTTCCGCTCGAGCAAATCCGAAGGTATAAAAGCAACCGCCGGCAACGCAAACGTTCACGTTCATTTTGTCGGCCTGGCAGATTTAATTGAAAGGGCCGAACGTACGAGAGGAGAGGGAAAATCGTTTTCACTAACGGGGAATAGACGCGGGAACAGGGTCTGAAAAATAAATTTCGAATTAATTGTTCCTCGGCGTGATCTTCGATAACTATTTGTGGATTAAGAGAGCGAATCGACTCTTCATCGGGAACGAATTATCCAACTAATACTCGCCGTGAAATCTCCACTGTTCCTACGTACCGTGTTTGCCCACGAATATTTTCAGCTCTCTTTTCAATGCAAATAAGCCTCGAGTCTCATTGGAAAGTTTACGCGTCCCCGAACACCTCGTACTCTGCTTTAATCTTTCGCCACGAATTTATCAAAGACTGTCTTTGAAGACTGATCTTCCTGTGAAAATCTCGATCCCTCGCTTCGAGTAATTTTCAAGCTATCGTTAATCGATTTAGATGTCGTTTTGCAAAATAATACAATGGCTATTATTTTGTAAGTTGCTTAACTAAAAATTGTTTAACTTTCGTAAGTTATTAATTTACATTGTATATTTGTGGATATCCGATCGTTTTACGGGCACATTATTTTCTGTAGTTTTAATTGATTAGACTCTGCAAGAATATATTTTTTGCGAAAGATGCTTTAAAGAGTCGAGCGATAATTCTATTTTAATGGAGCATTGGAAAAATGTATATTTTTGTGATAAAATTTCTTCATTCATCGTCGCACGTTGAACACTATAGTTTCAGAGTTATTACCATTTTCCACGTTCGACTGGTACCATTGGATGACAAGACACCGTAACAGATTTAAATTGGACATTTATTTCTGCGAATCTTCAAGTATTCTATTCGAACTTTTCCTTTCTATATTCCGCATAATAAATGTAATTGACGGTGTTTGTCGTACAAGACACAGGATACGGAGGAAATTTAAATGACCCAAGGACACCAATAAAAGCTCGACCCTATTCTCGGATTTTTCTACGATTTAATCCGCGATATCCTCCATTCCGTTCCATCCACTTTCTGTTCCATTTTATTCTCGAAATATAAAGAAACTTTTATCGACGCGTAACAATAAAAAAAAAGGTCTTTTAACCTAAATCAAAGAAATTCCCGAAAAATATCAACACATTCGGTGAACGGTGTATCAAAGCGGGATGGCTCGTTGACAAAACAAACAAATCATTTCAAAGGAATTTAGTCGATAAAGTATCGGATTTTTTTCACGTAAAATCGTGGACACACGTATTTGATCACCAACGATATATTAATTCAGCTCGATTGTGTGCGAATGTCCCTGTACTCCGATTTTCGCTGTTTGAGTAATCGCATCGTCAATCATTATCGCATTTCAAACGGTTATTCCGTGTCAATATCTCGTTGCTCCTGTTTATCGTTCGTAAAGACAGGTGAAACATAAATATTCAATAGCATCGCGCAATTAGCGAGCAGACGCGATCGCAAAAACTCGACTTGTAAACTATTCACCCCCAAAGGAACCCTTTTTCTTCTTTTAACTCCTACCCTAAATGTATTTGTTCATAATAGCGTTGACAAATTTTGGAAAAGATCCATATAACGTTGTTCGGAACGTTGGTAACGTTGTTCTTTAGGAAATTCCGAATTACATGTCCTCCCCGAGCTGTAAACCTAACGACTCTAAGGTCAAGTAAAAAACCCCGAGGAAAGCCCAGCCAGAAGACACGGTGAACAGACGAATCCCAACGACTGGTAGGAAAAATCAGCAACGTAGGAGGACAGTTCATCGTCAGACATCGTATCGCGTGGGTGAAATGCTTCAGTCTCAACAAGATCTTACCACCGCCGTGTTCATAACATCACACTTTACTTTTATACAGCAAGTGCAAATACAGTGCTAGATTACTCTAACACTCGATATATTAAAGCTCCTCTACCTTGAGCGTTAATTCATTCGAGGTACGCGATATCGAGCGATCGGTTTGACCTGACCGGTTGCTCTTTAATCGAGAATTCCCAACAAACGTCTTTGGCCATTCTACGCTAAAATTATAAGAAAAGTTTCAGTAAATAATTTGCTCAAATGCATTTTATATAGTAAATAGCGTAAAATAAGACGCGTGAAATGTAGTGTTATATTCGAGGTTCTTTATAGCTCGTTATATTCGCTTCGTTTTGTCCAAAGATAAGATAAAGAATAACGTGTAATTATCATTGGAAAATGACTTTTTAAAAGAAGAGATGCATATCTGTATAAAACGAGTATTGATCGTTTAACTGGAAAATAAGTAGGAAATAAGGACGAAAATAGAGGTGGAAATAAAAAGCTGTTCGAAATTGTATAAAATCAATTCTATCGTTGTTTTAAACAATACTTATTCAGAGCCTACACGCGTAACGAGACGAATCAGCGCACGAAAAAATACGGGAAGAAACAAAGCGACGTTTCGAATGGCCATTTTTTTCGCCTTTGAGTTTTCAGGGCAAATTACTTTTTCATCGTCGAAGTTCCATGGGAAACAGCAATTTCCAATTTTTGCGTTTCGTCGATTCTATTGCGACAGTATTCTTAATTCTCACGTCTCGCCGGGCAATAAGATAATATTTTTCCAAGGCTCGGCTCGAAATTTTCCTATTTTCCACCGTGGAAATATTATACGCTAGGTTGGCTGATTTCCTTCTCGCACACACTTTCTGCAAGAGATGTTCCTCATAAAAAATACGAACGTCCGCGAATATACGTATATACGGCATAGGCGTGTGGATACATTGTCACGATTCTTACGACACGTTCGTAGAAAGCATTTTCCCAAATGCTTTCTCGAATTCCCAACGCCTCGAACGAAGCCACGAGCTCATCTTAAATCTTCCACGCAAGAATTCCGCTCTGATATTCTGTCTATTTTCAGGGCTATATTATACTTTATCCTCTATCGATTACTCCGGGGATCAGGAATTGGAACTGGAACGCTCGTTGCGAAGTTTCGTTAAAAATTATTAACATTCGCCTCTGATTCTGGCGTAAAAAAAACGATACGCAAAGTATCTGTGACTTTGATGGTAATTCAAAGAATATTTCAACGAAACTTTGGTAAACGAGATGTTATATCGTGGTGTTTAAAAATTGTGGTGATGTAAATGTTATTAATTTATTGAGAGCCAAAAATTGGATAAATATGACTCTATTGACAAACGTAGACAAAGTAATTTATATATCATTTTGAAAATAATGTATAAAATAAAATCTCGCGATTTTAATTAAACATAGAGTATGGAGTAAAAGAAAGGAGTAATAGAAATTATTTTAAACAAAGTTATTTAAAACGAACAAGCGAAGAATAATAGATTTCTTGCTAGAAAAAATATAATAATACGTGAAAAATAGATGCTCGTGTTGAAAGTCGCGATCATTCTTTCCAACTATGTTGCATATGTAGAATATGGAAGAATCGTAAGATCGGCGGAAGCTGGAAAAGATTGAATAAATGCTCGAGCAACTTCTAAGTGACGAAACGCGAGTGTCGAGTGCATCTGTTCGACTTGTTAATGTTACTAGGAACTTTCCATAGCAGCGTGAACAAAAAGACACTGCGAGGGAAGTACTTGAAGATTGTCTTGTGTTGTCGAACCGGATAAGTCACGCACTGTTCTAATATCGTATTTTCATTTGTAATTTCCTCTCACACGTAATTATCGCGAAAATTTAAATAATTAGATCGCTGAATAAATTTCATTCGCTGAATAGATTTTTATGCGTTTATCGAACAGATTTTGATGCATTCATCGAATAAAATTTTATACGCAGAATTTCTACACATATTGCACATATTCTGTACATTTTTGCAAATTTAAATTTTCTATAAATGCATCAACATCCGCCATCTAATAATTATTCATTAAATTTCGAAGAGGCATTCGTTTGTATTTCCATTCGTTTATTGTCAGGAAATAAGTTTGCCGCGTTTCATTAAGGAAAATAATTTTATTACGGAAATAATTTTCGTACACAGCTCTTTTGCATATTTTCTCGTTTTATTTAATATGCGGTAATTTTTCGAATTGAAGAAACGTGCCTGACGAAGTTGATGGAGCGCAAGGCGACGATGATGAATAGGAAATTGTAATCACGATGATGCTCGTTTATCATTCTCCATTCTAATTTGTCCGTCTGATAACTGATCGCTTTACTTAGCGAAAGATATATTCATAAACATCGTTTTATTGAATTTGCGGTGCAGAAAATTCATCGTAATATCATAGATCGTTCGATTCGTAACAGAATTGCATTTTATCGTTTAGCCTTATTTTTCTCGTTATTATCATTTTATATATTTCATTTGGATGCGTAACGTCAAATATGGGTAACGTTTGCATGGGTAAAGTTAAATTATACTTGTTGTTAAAATGCAGCTAAATCATACTATTTTCAAAACGAAGAGAAAGGATGACTCGACACACAAAGAACTATGGCAACTAATTTTACATCACGATGCCTGAAACCACGATTATTCATTCGCATTTCTCTTATTTCACCGAACTATTCGCTTCAGACAACAGTAACGAAAATTCAGTAGCGTGAATGCTTCCTGTTAACGAGGCATACAAATTGCGTTTCACCTGTCGTTCAACTTAAACAGAAAAACGTTACAGGTTAACGATAACGCGTGCAATAAAATTAACGAACTAGTATACGATCGTTTTTAAAAATAAAATTCCTTTTCTTTTGGCGTATACTTTTTTACTCGATGCATCAGACATCCGAATAAAATAACGCGATTATTTTTATTTTCGACTCAAACGAAAATTTCTGTTACCTAAATTTCTATGCAATAAGATCTTGTTTATTCGAAGTTCTTTCACGAATTTATAGCTGAGTCTCTGTTATCCGAAATATATGAACGTAACTTTAGTTATACGAATATGTTTCCCGTGACAATTAGTTGCGATCATTTGTCTTTATTCAAAATAAATTCCATGTATCGAAGGAGGAGCAGTTGAGCGTAACAGGACGCATAACTTGTCAACTTATTAACATTGTTAGCTGATATATTATTATGCAAGAGAGTCCAGCTCCTATTATCTTGAATAAGAAGTGCTGGAGGGGATAACTAGCGAAGTTCTATTATCAAAGCTACTCTGTTATCCGAACTATTTTGTCTTCCGACTTGTTCAGACAATGTTGCGTTACCGTATAGTAGAACTCCATTTGTTGCAACGAAATTTTCGTTCGTGTCTGATTAAATAAACTCCTGTTCCTCGAAACTAGACGTGAAGTTCTATTGTACGAAGGAAAAATCATAGATGCCGAAGAAACTAAGTGGATTCACTATTGTGTAAGTTATTTGCCCGTCGACAAATTCATATAAACAAAATTCTGCTATATAAGGAATTGATTTTTTCTCAAATCTTCGACACTTCCGTATCAAATAATATACAGTACATTATTTTACAAAATATACTTCCAGTCTGTACAGGCATTTACAAAAATTCACGTAAATTTTCGCAGAAACATCGTCAAAGAGATATCTCTTTTCCCTTGTCTCTGTTTAATCCACTTCCCTGTCCTTCTGTATCCCCTCCCCCCATTTTATTCCGCCACCAAACCACCATCACAATTACCACCGTAAAATTAGACGTTCCCCTTTACCCCGTCCGTGTCACTGCTACCTCGATATTTTCTGCTCGCGCTTCTCCCATGTACTCTATTTTAACTCTCTACGTCCCTTTTTCCCCTCGGTTGCCGCCTAAAATCTCACCGCGTACCACCATTACAATTACCAATTCCACGCTACCAAATGAAGCATCCCTATCGCTGCGAGGCAACGCGAGCTCGATATTTTCCCTTCAGCCCCATTCGCCGACTAATTCGCTCCTTTCGACGAAACACGGCGGAACGTGCTAGTCTTCTGGTTGCTCTCCCCCCAACCCTCTGCCGCCCTTTAATAATTCACAATTCGCCAAGGATACGCGTACCACAGTATAATCCGTGTCTGCGGGTATGCTGATGCAAGGTATGATTCTCGTGTCACGAGTTTATTAAGTGTATTATCACGATCCTACCTTTCGTCTCTCTCTGTCTCTCCCTGTTTCGTCTCTCGTTCTTTCGTTCTCTGCATTTCATTCTTTCGTGTATACAGTTGATCACATTAATATTTAACGCACTTTACAATGGAATAAGATTTTTAACATTAGATGAAACAACTGGAGGATTTTTGGGGGGAAGTTAAATGGATTGTTAGTTTATCGGATGGCGATTGGTTTGAATGGCGGAGAAAATAACGAAAGTCGCCTTTCACAACATTTTTACCTGCGCCAGTTATGCGCAACGCTGAAAATACATTCTACAGATTTATGCCAGTTACGTACGTGTTGAAAATTTCATAGAGATCGATTGACGTGGTTGCGACCTAGGAGCAGTTAAAAATGATGAAAATCGTAGATTTCGTTCTATAACTGTAACAAATATAAAGATTCTTGCAGCTATCGATGCCTGTCGCGCATAATACATTTTCAAATTTGTGTTTCTCAGAAATGAAGCGTCTTATGGGAAAATTTTCTTCTACGTTTTTTACGTATCTTCCAGTATATTAGATTGTCCGAAAAGTTTCTTTCGTTTCATAAGTGAAATAATAGATGCACAACTTTCTTTACTTTATATTATTTTATGGATTTATGTATGATCCATTTTGTAATAACAGAATAATTCAAACATAATTCAATAAAATAATATAAAACAAAAAATGTTATACACCTACTACTTCCTTATAAAACGAAAAGAACTTTTGGAACAACCTAATAGTTTAAAAACCCCTTTCGACCAATTGCTCTTGTTCGATCCGGAATTGGTCAAATTTAAATACACTCGGCAAACCTTCCAAATCGATTTTCTTGAAATCGAAGTCCCAGATGAAAAGATATTGTACCAAATCTTTTTCTCATATTTTCACGTAGAATCACCCTCCGCCTATGATTACACTACTACGATTACAACTCCACTCTGTATGCGTACAACTGACATAATTTTCTACAAAATGTATCTTTAAAATGTTCGTTGTTGCTCTTCTTATTCTTCTCTGTTGATCTCGTTCTCTTTACGTGATGCTGGTCTACTCTACGAGTGTTTAGTGAGAGTAATAATAAGTCTGCGAAGCTTTTCGTTTCGCAGCCACTGCGGTGTCACGTCCTCGATATTTGTTTCCCTCTAATAAAGCCTCGTCGTCCGGAGGAAAATCGCGCGTGGCTTGGGATCAACGAGGCAAAGAAAGTTCGAGGATCGGCGGAAAGTTTCTTAGAGCGATGTCCGTGAGACGAATTCGGGATTCAGAGTCGGCGCGACGCGACGCGACTTTCGATCCAGACGATCAATTTCAATCATAATCATCGACTGCTTCCTTTCTTCCTTGTTTGCTGCCGGAACATGGTCCAGACTTGTGGCTAAAAGAATGAAAGAGGTCGAAAGTGCAGGTAGAGCTCGATTTCCAGTCGAAGATTATTGGCTTTGCAGGGTGTTGTTGGACGATCGAAAGTCGGTTTGTTCCGAAGAGGTTGGCGAGGCTTGCGGTCTTTTGTGATTGGTTTAAGGTTGTTCGTGTAAATGGATGAGTGGCGAAGTTGTGGCCGATGGTTTGCAGTTTCTTTCGGCGAATAAACGGCTGCTTGGTAATTAAAGGTTGACGCGTTCAGAACTGGCTGATGACCTGTGTACGTAGGTCAGGTATTTTTGGGCGCGTTTTGTATTGAAATAAGAATAATTCAAATATAAAAGGAATACATTGGTTGAGTATTAATTGTATTGGTTTAATGAAATATGACAAAAGAGGACGAGGAATAGGGATATTAATACTCGAATAGCATTATGAAGTTGAAGTCACAGCAAACATATAATTGTGCTATCGCAGAGAAATTCTATTACGTAATTATTAATTGTATAATTACTTTTTCTTCTTATAAGAAATATTTATTATTGTTACGTTTCTTTACAAATGTAACTCGACGTGTATATCAAGCCGTAGATCTTTCATGGCCACGTTCACTGTAACGTAAATTAAACGCCTCTGTTAAACTATTTTATTTATTCTCCTATCTAGAGAGATAAATTCGTGCTTTGGTCGGTGGGAAATATCATATATGAAAATATTAGTACAAAAAACAATTTTATATTTCTTTCCATAAATAGTTATGTCTTAAACGGTACTGGAGCAGAAGCATCTACTTTTAAGAAATGAAATTACGATTAAAGGACGTTAGACACGGATGTAACGTATTGTAATTATAACAAGAAACGAATGAGTAGCAGCTATGCAAATCATCCACGATGACGTAAGCGTATCTTGTAGCAATAATGCACCATATGGTATGAACTATACAGTATTACATCGAGATAATGCGAAACGTATGTAAATTCAAGTAATACCTGTGTACGCGACACTAAAGTTCTCAAAGATAGGTCAGGACAATCGCCCGATATTATAGAGATGATAATTCGTGGGTTGAATAGGAAATGCTAAATGCACGAACGATGATATAACTGTTTCTATGAGCGAACAGGAAACTTGACGTTGCGCTCTGACATGAAGGATCAAGATGGAAATTTTAAGAAAGTAAAATACAAATAATTGTAAACGAAACGAAACACAGTACAAAGATCAATAATAATTCAAATCCCATGACACAAGACGTTCGATGATACTCTATAATATTGCTTGAAATAAACTAAATTCAATCGCTGCCCAAAGCAAACCAAACAAAATCAAATTATCCGCAACTAGCCATCAACAAAATACACGAAGTATCAGAAACCAATCAAAACTAAAAGAAATCAACCATACAGGATAAAACCAATTTCTATTGAAAGAAAAGGTCGAAACAAGCTAGATTAGCACCAGGCACCGATCAACCCTCGGGAGGAGTCATTCGATAACTAGCAACACAGGAAACTAACTTTTCTTCTGTTATTAAGCCAGAGAGAAAAATAACTCCTCGGGAAGTATACTGATTTTTAATGAAATATTAATTAAATATACGTTTGCACGAAATATCTAGTAATTTCTATATATTAGATCAGATTAGTTTCAAATTTGACAATCACACAAAAGTAAAATTTCAAAATGTTTTACATAACACGCACGATGTGTTCGAAATACTTCGACGAATATAACCAGTCCGATTATAATTTCAAAAAGAAGTGTAGTTGATCTATTAAAAAATTGAAGAGAACGCAAAGTAAGAGCCAACGTTAACAAGGGATGAAGGATTAATTTCTACGATTACACTTGGTTGCTCAAGGTTTTCGGTATAATTGCAAGGTAAACGAGCCTCCCTAATTCCGTGGCCAATCGCGAATGCTATTGTGTCGGTGTCTCAAGGATGCAGATCTTGCATTTGCGTTTCGTAGCGTGCAATATGCGCGAGAGAGTTGCACACACGACAAGAAAGACGACTGTGGCCTGTGTGGCTGCCTCTCGATCAAGGCTGTTACGTTGTGTGTGTTTACCGAATCGATCCGTAGATCTCTGTGTCTATTGGCACGGCCATTTGTCTGAAACTGTAGGGCAGACTGCGTCACGTAACACCGGCATACGTTCAATCTCTGAAGGGTGACTAGTCGCCGCGTTTCATCCCTCTTGCGATCCTCCAATTCCGCTTGGAGATTATCCCCCCGCCGGATCTACGTTATTAATGGTCTCCTTTAGCGCGATTCCCAAATGGAGATCGTTGGAAATATCTAATTATGGTCTGTTACGTAATTTCCTGGAAAATAGGTATTGTTCTGTTATAGCCACCCTCTTCCACGCTTCACCTTATCCATCCTGTTTAGGAGGATTTCATAGGGAAATTAGATTGATTTTTAATGCGACAAGGGTGGTTTTGCATGGATGGGATTCCAGATGAGGATACGATAGGGATACGTTGCTCGTGAAGGATGAATTTCGATAAAGGTTCTCCATTTAATACTCGTTAGATGGTGTACTCTTTGTGATATAAGGGTGTTTTCACACTGGTAGTTTCCATAATGCCTTTTTTTCGATATATGGTAAATTTATGAGAGAAATAGAAAAGAATAAAATTTTGTTATATTTATGTTAAATAGATGCTTTGAATTTGCCATGATTCTTGAACAATCACGATATCACGAATATCTTTTATTCGATAACTAAGGTTCTTTATATTTTATGAAAGTGTTTGTCGTAATAAATTCAATGCGTTTAATATTTAATATTATTCTATATTTAATACTGTTTGATGTTATGTGTACATTAGTATCATATGTTCTATGCAGTTCAATTAATTGGAATAAGAGATCATTGAAGGAATCAAATTGTTCAGAAAATATATAATATCGTTTAAATCGTGGGAATATTTTTCTAAAGGGATCCATTACCTTCACATTTTTACTATTCGTTATGTAATATTAATTGCATAAGAAATATTTTACTCTCTGTTCAACGCATTAATTATCACGTTTAACTCGCGCTCTGATAATGCCAGTTCGTGGCTTAACGAAAGAAGTTGTAAGTATCAGCGCTGCAAAACCATTTCCCGCAACGAGCAAGTAATTAATTCTAGATTACATCGGGTGAGTGTGTTTGACTGCACGGAGGAATGCATTTATGCTTTTGTGCAACGAGCAAACATACGCATTCGACAAACTTCCGTCACAAAAGTCAACCGTAGTCAAAATAAATACGTGGAAACTGACTTAATAGCCACTGCATCCCAAGATACAGAACGACCTCCTCACGACCGTTTTATATTCTTTATTGTCAACATTGCAAACGAGATATTCTTTTCTCATGTGCTTTCTACTTCGTAATATCGTTTTCAATCTCATTTACCTTTAATTTTACTTCTTATTTGGATAGAGAAACTAGAAAACAGGCAGTGTATTCAGCATCGACATAGAAATTAATTGAAAGCAAATAATTGTAGAGCGATACACATAAGTGTATATATTTTCAAAATTTTATTACGAATTTTCAAGGTTTTAAAAGTAGACTACGGATTCTACGCATTTTCATATTACTATGAATTAAATCGAAATTTGTTTCGTCTACTCTAAATATTACACGAAGCACTTTGAATATTTTGTACTTTAAACATTTTATACTTTGGGTATTATCTGTTATACGCACTCCTGTGGACTTTTGCCACCTGAAATTCCTTGCAAAGACAGCTTGTAATCTGAAAATACATAGAAATTAGGTTATAAAACAACGTTGTTAATACAAATCTAATTGCATCCATTTTTCTCGTTAGAACGCGTATTATTTTGAAAATTCACATGGAAATATTGCAGCGAGTAAATAACGATCGATAAACAGTGCATAGAACTTTCGATCATTTACCTTACGCACTTTTCCCCGCCGATTTCCCTGGTGGTATTCGCTGTTTCCCCTTTTCTTCGCGTTCGTACTTCTCCATTTTCTCATTTTCGCGCACTGCTGCGCCTTTTGTCGCACGCGGTAACAAAATATCACGACGACACCGGCGAGTTTGAGTTATTGGTGTCGAATACGTCCGGACTACTTTATCCTACAGTAAAGGGTACCAGAATGCACGTGAGAAATCGATAGCTCGACGACTAGGCTGGCTTGCCTGATACAGAGACTATTTTATAAGTTTCGTAACAGTTTTGCATTGAGCGATTCCTCTATTGGAAATTGAAAGGATTCTCGATATTTTTCGTGTAATGTTATCCTACCATTCGATTTCTAAATAATACAAGAAACAATAATAAGAACAGAATAAATTACTTTTGTCTCGTTTGAAGGCATGTGACCAGTGATTAAATATAACAGTGTATTAAGTATATATAATCATGTAGGTTCATGTATGAAGTATATGAACCATATGAGATATGTGAATTGCATATATAAAAAAATTGTGAATATTGCATACAATATTTGTAATATTTATAACATTTAAAAATCAAGCCTATCTTGCACAACTCGTGTATTAAGTATATATAATCATGTAGGTTTATGTATGAAGTATATGAACCATATGAGATATGTGAATTGCATATATAAAAAGGTATGAATATATTGCATACGATATTTGTAATATTTATAACATTTAAAAATCAAGCCTATCTTGCACAACTCGTGTATTAAGTATATATAATCATGTAGGTTTATGTATGAAGTATATGAACCATATGAGATATGTGAATTGCATATATAAAAAGGTATGAATATATAGCATACGATATTTGTAATATTTATAACATTTAAAAATCAAGCCTATGTTGCACAACTCGTGTATCAAGTATATATAATCATGTACATTTATGTATGAAGTATATAGGAATTATGAAGTATATGAACCACATGAGATATATGAAGTGCATATATAAAAAAGTATGAATATATTGCATACGATATTTGTAATGTTTATAACATTTAAAAATCAAGCCTATCTTGCACAACTCGTATATTAAGTATATATAATCATGTAGATTTATGTATGAAGTATATAGGAATTATGAAGTATATGAATCATATGAGATATGTGAATTGCATATATAAAAAAAGTATGAATATATTGCATACGATATTTGTAATATTTATAACATTTACAAATCAAGCCTATCTTGCACAATTCAACTAATATCATGAACAGAATTTTACAAGTCTCAAGTTTGTTAAATTTAACTGTGCTGATACATTCTGCTACATTCGCGTAACAGTAACAACTTTATATATAGCAATTATGTTTCTGCAAGTAAATATTACAAGTTACACGTCAACTAATTTTCCTTTTCGACACGATACTGTAAAGTTATAAAGCTTTGTTCGCACAGCAGAAATCTACGATCCACTTTGTCACGAACACTCGTCGATTTAATATCAATTTAATGTTACTTCATTCGATTATTACGCAAAATACTCGAGTAAATTTTACTTGGATATATTACGCAAAACATCGAAGTCAATTTTGGGATCTTTATTCGACCCCAATTGACAAATGTACTGTAAAATTGCCAAAGCAAAAGAGATGAAACTGTCGCAGTTCAACAATCTCTCAGCGACACCGATCGATCTCTGGAACGATTGTACGACGATCTCAAAGAAATATACCGGTCCTTTGCTTTCAATGATAACTCCAGCCGAGCAAGCACATTATTTCGCTTAATTGCCTGCCTCGAAGACGATTCAAACTGTCGTCCTGGCAACTAACCCCTCGATAAGTTCATGCCCGCGTGGAACAACCAATAAGACGTATAGAGGAGCCGAAAAAGCTACATGGCAGCAACGGAAAAAATAGAGAAACGTAGGTGAAACGGGGAGAAAGAAAGATTCGGAGAAAATGGCCGCTGTAAATTAACAAACGAACGAGAAGAAGAAAGTTGCAAGGCAAAAGCACGCTATTTTCCACGTAATTACTGTAACTTGCAATCTTTCAAGTACTCGTTACAGCTTGATTCGTTTCATTAAAGCCGATATAATTGGTATCCCTCATTTCACGAGGCTCTTTGAGCTTCTCTCGCAAAGTCTTGAAATTATTGTTCCATAGATTTTATGTATTATCCTGGTTACTCTTAATTATTGCAATGTTTCGTTTGAAAGGATTGGAGAAAAGCTCAGCCTGCTTGTTATCGAAATATTTAAGCTGCGACGTAATTGAAGGAATTATTGAAAAAAACGATGCATCTTTATACGAATATGAAATCTAATCTGTCCAACGTTGTGATCTTTATTTTGATAGAACAAAATTGATCATACGTAATCCGATAAAATAATATAAAGCGGAAAATATTGTGCATCCAATATTTTCTTATAAAACGAAAAAAACTTTTCGGATGACCTAGATATAAAGATATAAAAAAATAGAGATATGAGAAAAGGATGCTTATCGTGCTAAAATTTCCTCAAACTTGATGAAATGTAGGATTCAGCTGCAAGAAGAAATGAACAGAGGAAAAAATAAGCAAATTCTACGATCGCCCTTTCATAACTACAAAGTCAAAAAACAAAACTCTCCGATATCAGTCGTAAATCAATCGAAAGCAATTGCGTTATATTAACTGCCAAAAACTTCGCCTTTGTTACTACGGTTCTGATTTTATGAAATCCAGAGAAATTAATATTTTGCGATCGGCCGCTGCCACGATGGCTTAAGACATTTGTCTACGAATTATAAATATTTATAGCAGTGCCAACGGAAAAGTATGGCCACAGCAAAGAGTTAAAATATATGACACACCGTAACAAACTATTGCACTTAATTAACTTCTTTTAGAGGTTGGCCTGTTCCTCAAACTTTGGTACATCGCATCCCAAAGGCAACGTTTCAGTTCACGACCAAAATACGAAACCCAGGGACGGTTGAGCTGGTCTGACAGGCTCGTAAAACCCGGCGAACCACACCATTTTGGCGATCTATGAGAGAAAATGTCCAGCTATGCCAATCAGCCGACGCGTGGTGCAACGAACCGACGATTGATGTGCGTTGATGAGACGCGTTCGATCTGTTCCCTGTCTTTTAGACTGGCGTTAACGAACGTTAGCGTTAACCAACCGAAACGTTTCGCGCTCCACCATGGCTTTTCCCTTTACCCGGCCATCGGCCATGCCATTCGCAGATTTTGATGCCGCGTTGACTTTGGTGGCTGCCTTTCAACTGGCCGTTCGAATGGCCCCCGAATGTACACGGCCAACGTTTGAATGGCACGGCCGTTGCGTCGCTCGTGCATAAAACGAAAAAGATAAGGAGAATCAGGGAAAAATTAATTCTCTTCCGGTTGACGCCGGCCGTCTGCGATTGAAAGGTCACCGCGCATGGTGGGACAATTTAGAAATTGAGACGCGTGCTGGAGGTAGAGAGAAGAATTGAAATTCGTAGCACGTCTACACTAACGCTGAAAAATATACGGACGCTTAATTATTTTTGATAAAATATAAACTGATTAGAGAATTAGTAAATAGGATGACTCAGGATGATTTGATCCTTGGGGATATCGTAGAATAGATGAAAGATATAAATTAGTTAGAAAATTACAAATGGAGAAATTCAGGGCAATTTTATTGTTTGTTCGAGCTATCGTGGAATATCGTATCGGGGAAATTGATTTTTAAAAATTAATATATCGCTGCTTGATCTCTAAGTCCAGAAATGTCGAATTTGCTTTTGTTGAATGCAGTGTCTACGTTAGGTTTTTATTTTTATCGTGTCGAAACGACGTATTTAGAATTGCATCAGTTTTACGTCACAGGGTAATTGTATTAATAAAGTCTGTATTTATTATTTTCAGAAACTCAAATTTTGAAAAAACCTACTGTAGAATTAAAATTTGTTTAAGTCGTACCACAATCGATGGCAAGCAACGATATAATAAAAAGATCGGCATTTATAAGCGTCAAACAATTGCATTGCGAAGTAATTTGTTTATTTAAGAGATTCATTATACGCAGTTCGTCTGGTTATCACGATATAGATAAACTAGGAAAGGATCTTCCAAATTAATTGAGAGACTACCGTGATCGATTTCAACAATAACATCTTAAACCATTTGATATTTCGATAAACCAAATACGAAGATAAAAATACTTTTATAGAAAAATTAAATGTTTGAGATTAGGTTGTAAAAAATAAGTACAATTTACTATTATACTAGTACCAGAAAAGAGTAGAGCTCGTAGATTTAATACTTACGGAAATATAAATTCTTCTAAAAAAAAAGTTTTTGTAAAAATCTTTTTCTTTTAAAATTAAAATTCTTTTTATTCTTCTTAATTCTTTAAAATTCTTTTTTTCAATAACATTGATAGTAACAATATGATGACATAAATCGACCTATTTTCATATACATTACGATATACATGTACATATTTCAATATGAACAGTCCTATACGTCGCGTCGAGTAGAAGAGTAATCGATTTGTAAGTAGAATAACCCATGCGTGGCCAGACAAGACGTCTAGCAGCATACAATGGTTGACTTCTATCATGTGTTCTATCATAATATCTTTTGAAATTCTCTTCAATACATCAGACTATAATTTCATATTGGTTAAATTGTTTCCTACTGTTTATCCTTTTAATTCTTTTAACACGTTCGTCGCCACGTCACCCATATATATGTGACGGGTATACTTCCGTGGGGGCCCTGTCACCAAATTATAGGTGACGCTCTTCTTGTTCGAGTTAATTAAATATAGGATATTATATATAGAATGTACAACATAAAAATATTAAAAACACATTATACCATACTTTTTATTAATTTATATTCTGGATAAAATATTACATTATGCTGTGTCGTATGGTATTTGTTAAAACATTCCAAACACATTTGGGGTGATTTTGGACACTTCGAACAACAGTTGTAGACTTCGTCATCACTACTCTCCTTACTTCTAAATATATTTTCAAGCCGTTTACTGAACATTTTGAGGATGAAAAATCACTGATGTACGTCTCACAAGTATGCTTCTCGACTAAATGAAAGATCTGAGATATCTGCAATGAGATTCCTCGGAATACTCTAGCCGGGAAGCTTATCGCTTTCTCCATTTCAGAACTGAATAATGTTTTCTTTACAATGAATCAAAAGCGATAAACAATGAATTCCCGCTTGTCGCTCTATTTACGTTCTGAGTACCGGCGGTCGGATTTGGGCCCCGCAGGAAACAGCGGGGCTCAAACACGTTGGGCGATGAACGTGTTAAAGATACTATTGGGTTGGCAACTAAATGATTGCGGATTTTGTTATTACCACCTAATGACAAAATCCCAATATAATAAAAACAAATATAATAAAAATCTCTAAAAAAAATTAGCTAATTATTTGACTATTACATAAACGAAATATTTACCTTATATTTCATCTAAATAAATATTTTCCGAAATAATTGATCAAATTATTGCGTTAATTGTATCAAAATTATAGGCTTCATCGCTGACAAAAAGATATGATCGTTTCCTTGCCCTTTTCTTTCTCTACTTGATTTTAATAGTGATCGCTTCAGCAAGGTTTTACCTTGTAATATATTGTTCGTAAAGGTTGAAACTTCAGATTAGGGCCGTGAAATCTGCAGTTCGAAATCCTATCATGCTACATTAAGCTTCTGGATTTACATTGGTAGTTTCATTAGCTTCCACGCGATTAAATTTACATTTTTAGCAGATAGTTCTCTTGTTAGAATGAGCTAAGGATTTCGTATCTAAGTCTTTTCTTGACTTTTACAGATTAATATTTGAGAGATTTGGATTCCTCATCTATTATTTATATTAAACTTAGGGGTTTTACGTTCTTCCTAGCCTTCTCTCTCTCTCTCCCCCCCTCTCTCTCTCTCTCTCTCTTTCTCTCTCTTAATCTATTAAACGTCTTCATGATTTCCCCTTCTGTTGTATGGAACTTACATATTTGTCTACGTAAGTCCTGTCCGGACTTTAGCTGCTTCTGCTACATTAAGCCGCTGCCTGCTGCCTCTTCCCTTCTCAATTTGAATTTGTATTTAAGATATGGACTCTTGCTTTACCTCATTAAACTTTCAATTTCCATGTACTTATCTCATTATATTAACCAGCCGTTCGTTTACCAGTTTTCAGATCTCCAAATATTCTCATTTATTTTTCACATCTCTAAATTTCGAGACTTTATAGCCTTCAGATCTTTCAATTTCCATATTTTTAAGTTTTAAATCTAGCTGTTCGCAAATTTTAAGATTTTCAAACTTCTCGATCTTCAAATATCTAAATTTTCGAAATTCCCGGCGCTTGCATTTTCAACATTGCGCACGCTCAAGTTTTCAAATTCTCAGATATTCGAATTTCCTCCATTCTGATTGTCGAATTTCCAAAATTCTGAACGATCGAATCTTCAAATATTTAAATTTAATAAATCCCGAATTAATGAACTTCCAAATTTCCAGATTCTCGGAAGTTTTAAATCTAACTGTTCGCAAATTTTAAGATTCTCAAACTTTTCGCCCTTCAAATATCTAAATTTTCGAAATTCCCAGCGCTTACATTTTCAACATTGCGCACGCTCAAGTTTTCAAATTCTCAGATATTCGAATTTTCTCGATTCTGATCGTCGAATTTCGAATTGTCGAAATTGCCGCCAAGCGTCGAATTTCCAAAATTCTGAACGATCGAATCTTCAAATATTTAAATTTAATAAATCCCGAATTAATGAACTTCCAAATTTCCAGATTCTCGGATGTTTCAATGTTCCAAGTTTCGAATCCTCGAATTTTCAGACGTTTTTCAATGTCGAAATATTTGAGTCCGTGTAACGCATTAAAAAATTCAAAGTTTTTTGCTGCACGCGATCCTAATGGAATGCCCTCAATGCTGTTTATTATTCAGATTGTTGCGCGTTATTCCCCTGCGGCGTTAGCTTGGCAAAAAGCGTGCATTACCTTAAAAGACAACGCACGTGCATACGTGCGTGCTGGCTGCTGTTTGTTTCGTTAAAAAGATGTTCACGAACTCTGTGACTATCTTATTAAAATTTAGCTGGATAAAGGGAGAACGCGTATGGTACAGGGTTCTCGGTGTTGTTCTTATCGGATTTTATAAAAATTCATGATACTCGAGTGGTAACGCACGAACGGATAGACACGAAGCTTCTCTCGAACGTGTACATTCGCTGTACATACATAAACGAACGAGAGAAAAAGATAGGAAAACTCATGAAATAGAGGATACAATTGGTTCTATCGGCTTCAAATATTTCGCTTCTATCGTGTATTCTCATTCTCCAAAAGCATAATCTAATATTCCTCTGCTTTATTACAACAATCCTTTTCAAATGAAATTCTTTCGTTCATTTAATCATCTTCCGCTAAATATCGCACTCTATTATTTCCCTACAATCGCGATGTTTCAGCAAAAAACAGTAATTGCAAATAAACAATGGAAACATGAAATTTCCATAGACTTTATGGCAAACAATTTAATTAATCTTTCCTAAGCTGATTACAAGCTTATAAGATCCCTTTTATTTGGTTTATTGGAATTATGTATAAAATACAAAGAATATTCGAAATTGATCTTCCAAAGAACAAAGCTTCCTATGAAATTTCCAACCTATTTCTTTACGGTGCAATCTCTCTGTTTCGTTACACCGCGATTACAGGCACACGTGTACAGCATATGACTAAACCTTTAAGATATGTTCAATCTCAAATTAAAACTAAGGGACGCAGAAAAAGAAAGACACGTGTTATTATTTTACGCTTTTTAGCTTTTTCTATTCCTAAATTGAAAGCAAAGGATATGTTGAAAGAGAGAGACGAAGCAGTATGGTTTCGTATAGAATGGCTGGAGGGAAAATTCGACCACGATCTCTTTAAATATTTCTAATCTCAAATTGAAATCGAAGAACACGCGAAAAGAAAGACGCGTGTTATTTTTCACGATAGACTCGTCCACTTTCTTATTACGCCATAATTACCCTATAAATAACCGATATTACGAAATATTCGAGAGATCTCTAATCTGAAATTGAGACGAAAGGACGCGTTCAAAGAAAGAGACGAGTCACAGAAGGACGATAGTTTGGTCTGGAATAACTCGAGGCAAGATTCGACCGGGTTTTCATTAAAGGCTGTGCGCAAACGTTCCAGATGTGTTAAGAGCAAACATACTCAACCATGCAGTGTCAACGTTCGGAAGTCGAGGGCTCGCAATCGAAATTTAGGTCGTACCAATTAATATTATAATTCCTCGTGGTCGCAAAGATAAATGGGAAACTATAAATCGAGCTGGAGTAGCGCACGAGGTCGTCATTACCATCTCCATTATTCTGTACGCGGCAGCGTTAACGTAACATTGAAAATATAGTCGGTGATGAATTTCCTTTGTCTCCCCTTTTCGTGTACGCTCCTTCGCCCCCTTTCCTTTCAACCTTTTGCCTCTCCACTTTGCCTTTGCTCGCGTGCACCACCAGCCACCGGAAAAATAACGTCGTTTTCGAGCGACTTGACATTTCGTATTATTTACTAACCTCGCATTCGTCGTCTTCTTTTTTTCCTCCTTCGCCGTTTTCTCGTTGGAACCGCAGCACGAAACGAAATTTTGTTTCTTGCCGAGGGAACTGTAAAAGGCACGAGAAGGAAGTTACATCTTTAATCCTCTGTCCTGGGGAACAATAGTACATAGAACTGTACGCGCCATGCTTTCCACCCTTGAATTTTCCTCTCAATTTTCGCTAACATCCTAGTGCAATCGTTTCTCTTTCGCCTTTTTTTCTTCCTTTTTATTTTTCTTCTTCTTTTTGACGTGATTACAAATGAAAGCCGCAAGGAAGAGACGTGGAAAGATCGCGTTTTGGGCGAGCAATTTTATAATTTAAACTCGTTCTTGTTTGATTTTCCGTTGTGAAACATTTCTGATTCTCTTTTTTTCTTTTCGCGCTAAATGTAATTTCCATGAACGATTACTTGTGCGTACGTTAGCTTCTCTCCATTTTAGAATTCCAGCTTCTTATTTAATCGCTTGTCGTTGAGATTTTTTATTTAATTTTCGAGTCACTCTCTTGGAGCATACTTTGGCGTCTCATTGGTTTAAACGCGATTCGTAAAGACACGAATAAATTGGTCGCGCACGTGCATGTTAATTTGATGTAAGAAAAATGGTATTATTAGATACTTTTGAAAATGAATATTGTAAATAGATAATAAAAAGAAAATCCTTTTAATCGATAAACGTCATGTTTGCTTCTACAGAATGTTAGCAAGTTGATGGTGTAAGAAACGTTAACATGTTGGTTAGCTCGGGATAAAAATGGATTAAAAATCGATTGTACGATGCCGCTTCTTGCAGCGTCGTCCGCCGGAAGTACGTTCTCTGCTGTCACTGACGAAGATGAATCGTACGTGACGAAAGGCCCAGCACGCTATTATTGCAACTTTTCAACAAGGCAATGGCTTGATTCAGCGGAGTTCCTCAACATTCTGAGCCAATCGCTTTAACTCAAAGTTATTTCGTACATAATTCGAAATACAATTTCGACTGTTGATAGAAAGGAGAAATATGAACGTGCAATATCGCCGCGTGTATTTTTCACATTTCGTACGTTTCAAATGCGTTTCACCATTTATTTTCTCCTTTCTTTTTTTAAACAATCGCGAGTAAAAATTAAAAAAAAAGAAGGGTATAAGAAAGAAGGAGAAAACGAATCGCGAATTATTTACTTACGTATGAAAATGAAGTTCTCGAGAAGGAAAATATACATTCGTATTTTCTCTCAACAGGAAGAATCGAAAATTAGCCTCTATCTAGCCTCATCTCCGCCGTTATTAATCTTTCAAAAGCTCGATCGTGTTTGCACAATTACGATTACGGTGTTTGCGGCTTGCTCTCTGCCGAGGCGTTTTATTATTACACCATTTGCATACATTCCACTGTTTCACCAGCAATTATGCATAATTATACGCGATTATTATAGAGTGCAAAGGGAAAGGGCCCCTTGGACGCGATTAACAACATTTCCATCCGCGGGCAAGCTCTTTAACCTTCAAAGAAGCTATTTCGAAATTACATGGAAAATAGATCGAGAGGTGAACATCTAAGCGAAGAACTAATTCATTAATATGTAGAAAGAGAATTACCACGACACGCGTTCTATGGAGAAATTTTAAGAGACGTAACGAATTTCCTTTGGAATATTTTCATTCAGGCTGAAAGATAAACAATCCTTTGGAATTCTCTTCCAATAAAGAAACGGGGTAATTTCTAAACGTTGAGGAATTAAAATATTAACGGCCGTGATAAAACACTGTCAGTTTAAATACGTAGCTACAGCTTGAAACAACATAATTTGTGGAAAATGCTCGATAACAGCGAGAATTAATTAAGGGTCTCAAAGGACGGGTTTGCAGAGGCAACTCGAAAAGAAAAAAAAGACACGTTTCACACAGGGTTTTATGAAAATGAAGTTTGCGAGGAGCAAAATTTTCAAGGGAAAAGGAATTTTTAATCTTATAGAACGTTCTGGTTTCGTTGTTCAACAAGCTTTCGAGCTTCTAAAATGTCAAATTTTCCAGTTATGAAATTTCCAAATATTTAGATTTTAAAAACTAATTTTGAAAAATGTTTGAATAATCGGTTTTCGTATATATCCTGGCTAACGATTTATGTATCGGCAGCAGCGAAAATGCGATGATAATATAAAAGATATTGAACTGAATTGTTATAGGGGTTTATACAAATTTTGATAGAAAAATATAGGAAAGGGCAAGCCAATATTTGTCGTGTGAAAATTTACGATTAATTCCACCGAAAGTCTGTATTGTCGTGTGATATTTCGATATCGATTGGTATCTCCAAAGAACGATCCTCCCGAATACTCAATTTCGTCGGTACGAAATTTCTGCATTGTATCGAAATTAATATTTACGAAAGCAAAATGCGCAGTCGAACGGCCCGATTGTATTTCGTCGGCGGAAATATCAAACGGTATATCAACAATCGTTAAATTCCGCCTACGCATAATTATTATTATTCGTGATAAATCGTGATTTTTCAGTTCAGTGTTAAATAAATGATAAACCGAAGGATGTTTGATCGTTTACGTGGAAAATGCTTATGCATAAAAAATGGTTCTGAACTTACAAACAACAAATTAACTCTTATTTAAATTCTGAGAATAATGTAATTCGAATATTAATTATAATTATGATTATATATATAAACGTATAAAGTTTTTATTGACGTATAATCATACTGAAGGTAATATCTATATATAAAATTATATATGTAGAATATTTCTATATTAGATGTATTAAATATTTGTACGTTTATCTACAACTTATATGCTATTCCATTTTCCTTTCAATTTTCAAACAGCATAGATTTGATAGATTGTCGTATATGAAATAATCGATTACACAAACGCGTTAAATCCGTCAGAATTCTGCTGGCTAAATGTACACGCCGAATAACATTTATGGTACATCAATTTAAAGCTTGCAACTAACCGAGTACAGCGTACGATCGATGTTTTGTCAATTCTTCTGTTGCTAAATGACAGATTGTGTATCAAAGCGAGCCATTGATCAAAATGAAATTCGGCTATTTTCCTTATACGAGCTTAAAATTGAAAATATCGTAGTGACTTTATTACAAAATGGTAGATGCTATATCAAGGCATACTAGGAATCAGAAAATCTAAATATTTCAATCTTGAACGTAACCTAGGGAAAACTAGGAAAAACATTCGAGCAAATCAAAGAATTCTGGCTATATAGAATACGTTTCATAATACACATTTTATAAAATATATTTAAAATTAACTTTTATAATAAACGAGATTAAAAACTTTGGCGCAAAATACAACAAGATAGAAGATTCCTAAACAAAAGAATTATTATATTTCAGATACTAACAACCTGAATAACGGAGTTACCTCGTCTCTCACAATTAACAGTTTAACAAATATTATTTTCCACCAAACTGTAAACTTCGGAAGCAAGACAATTTTATTAAAAACTCGAACCTCGAGACAACCTAACGTTTTAACAAACATATTTGCTATATTTCGCGTGCATGGATTCGTATGCAGGAAAAATACGCGTCAAGAGTAACAAAACAGAAGAGACAACGTTTTAAATATCCGCGCCTGTTCGAAATCGTTCTCACAAGAACGCATCTGCAACGCGGCGTATCGTTTCAAAGCGTGCGCGATGCTTTCAGTTAATCATCCCTCTAATTACAACGATCGGTTGAACTTTCACGTTTACACGGTGGTCTCGTGGAAAACAGAGCGCAGACAGAATTTTAATTGGCCGACGCCAAAGGTTAAATAAAAACACTCTGAACGAAGCGGGTCTCGTTGTCGTTTTTCCACACGTTCCTACCTCGAGAGCCGCGCTCTTTAATTTCTTTCTAACTTGACGCGAAGAAACTTTCGCGAGAGTTTGTTTCGCTCGCAAGGTGTCCATTTTCGCGAATCGATCGTGCTTTTCGAGAGTGGCCCTTGATCCCGCCGTGCTTATCGTACAGCGAGGAACACTGACGATAGAGAAACACGTGGAGATCGAATGCAAATTGGCGAGAGTCGCCAGGAAAATGTTTCGTTTGTCAAAGCGATGTTTCGCTTTGAATGTCCCAACGAACAAATCCTTTGACGATTTCGGTGGCCTCAGTAACTTATAAAGCGAGCTTTAATACTTTATTTCACCCCTCCACCTGCATGATTTTCAACGTTAAATAATCTCTCGTTACATGGGAAATTTTTTCCCCGAGAGATTATCGAGCATGATGAAAACAAAAATGAGATAGCAAGCGTAATGGAACACGAGTATGTAATTTGGAAAATGTTTATTTCGTTCAGTAAAATTTATACCGGTCTATCCCGCCAGATTATGAATCTCGCGAGATAAATGAGTTTTTAGAATTAAAATATTCTTTGCATATAGAATGTTTATGAACGATCGTGGGAAGAAATTCAGGCTCGTGTAATCTCTCTATAAAACCATTAACATCGTGTTTTAAATACTTCTCGTATCATTTGAAACGAAGATCTTCGAATGCTCGCGAGTAAAATGCTGGTCTCATTGGTTATTTCGTGCAGACTCAACCAATCATACAGATAAGCACATGTACGAAGAAAATGGTACAGCAACGCATAACGGTGAAGGATACGGTGACTATGTGTGTCGATCCGCTGATCTTCTTTCGTGCAACGCACAGTACCTACCTCATATACTTCGATATAGAGGAGAGAAAATAGGAAAAGAAGAAAGGAAAGACAAGCACGTACGAACGAAAGAAGAAAATAAGATAGAAGGGGAGGCGAGGAAGAAGGAGAATGAAAAGAAGGAAAGGAAGAATCGTCAAATAAAAACTCTGAATTTTAAAGCTGCTTTCCTGTAAAAGATACACAATATGACTTACTATGTTCTTCTCTAGAAGACTATAGAGTCTTCGTATTTATTTGTTACTACTGGAGCAAATTTTTATCTACTACGAAAGAAAAAAAAAGAAAAGAAAATGTCCTAGGAGTAATATTTTCTAATGCACATTTTCCACGTTCGAATTGAGAAAGTTGTTTTCCTGTAAAAGATACACAATATGACTTACTATGTTCTTCCCTGGAAGACTATAGAGTCTTCGTATTTATTTGTTACTACTGGAGCAAATTTTTATCTACTACGAAAGAAAAAAAAGAAAAGAAAATGCGCTAGGAGTAATATTTTCTAATGCACATATTCCACGTTCGAATTGAGAAAGCTGTTTTCCTGTAAAAGATACACAATATGACNTTACTATGTTCTTCCCTGGAAGACTATAGAGTCTTCGTATTTATTTGTTACTACTGGAGCAAATTTTTATCTCCTACGAAAGAAAAAAAAGAAAAGAAAATGCGCTAGGAGTAATATTTTCTAATGCACATTTTACACGTTCGAATTGAGAAAGCTGTTTTCCTCTAAAAGATACACAATATGACTTACTATGTTCTTCTCTATAAGACTATAGAGTCTTCGTATTTATTTGTTACTACTGGAGCAAATTTTTATTTACTACGAAAGAAAAAAAAAAGAAAAGAAAATGCGCTAGGAGTAATATTTTCTAATGCACATTTTCCACGTTCGAATTGAGAAAGTTGTTTTCCTCTAAAAGATACACAATATGACTTACTATGTTCTTCTCTAGAAGACTATAGAGTCTTCGTATTTATTTGTTACTACTGAAACAAATTTTTATCTACTACGAAAGAAAAAAAAAGAAAAGAAAATGTCCTAGGAGTAATATTTTCTAATGCACATATTCCACGTTCGAATCGAGACAACTAACTCAACTCCTGTTCGAAGAATAGAAAATTTGTTCTTCGATAACTCGATCAACACACGAGGAGAAAGGGACAAAAGGAATAAACGGAGAATAAATGAAACGAAAGAAAGAAAAGAAATTTCACAGGGAATATTTCCAATCCCTGTTGACGGAGTTATCCACAATTAAGGCGCGATCGCGATAATCCATTTTCACGACGCCGTTTAAATTGACCGCCATCCCCTCGGCTACATTTAATAATCTCTTATCGATGCAGATTGCGCACGATACGATCTCTCTCTCTCAATTACGATTTTCCATTTCACGGGGGGAGGACCGGTGACCGGTTAATTCCCATTTGACGAAGAATGTCGGAACTCTAACGTGAAAAGATCGAAGAAGGGAGCGAAAGGAGCGGTGGAAGACGTTGAAAAGTCGAATGAGCTAAGGGACGCCATTTAATCTAAGGAAGAATTTCGTTTGTCAACGTTTTGGAAACTTTGGAAACAGCCCGCCCCGTGGTTATTATGTCAACTAATTACTCTCGATATCGTCATGACGAGTTCTCGTCGCGACACGCTCGAATAATGGCATCGCCTGGCATTTCCAATAAAAGGATAGATAGATGGAAAGCATCATAATTGATGGATTATCCGAGATATATTCTTTTTTCTCTTATTATTCGTTGATTCTCTAAATATTCGAGAGTTTGAAACTCTTAAAAAAATTATGTTTGATTTTAAAAGCGTTTGGAAGATTGAAATTCTTCAAGTGTTCATCTCTGACCTTAACTTAATATCCGAATATTTAAAATTCTCGTGAAATCCGCCTTTCGTTAAAAATATACTAAATTGCGCGAAATTAATCCTCTGCAATGTTGTACGCCTCTTTGAACAATTTTAAATTTACACTTGAAATAGCATCTTCGACAGATTCTGTATAATAGACAATCTTTCGGGCAAATTAAATTGACGAACTGAGAGAAATTTCGAATTTGATTGAATAATTTTCGTAAAATATATCTCTATAGAAAAATCTTAAAGGAGAAAAGTTATTTCATATATCGATGCAAAATGTAGATAAAATGTATAAGTCTGCTTTACCAGAATTTTAAAATGGGATGAATTAATTCCGCGTAATGTATCTTTAATGGAAATTAATTGCGTCCAGACAAGTAATCGTGAACAATTTTTATGAAAATTTCGAGCTTCGTGTATCCCTCGGAGAAAGTAATTACTTTCCGAATTATAAAGCCGGAACAATACCGTGCTAATTTTTAATATCGCCTTAAATTAAGACACATAATTATGATCGATAAATTTGATGGTTCGATTTTCTGGTTGTTATAGCATGATGTTTCAACGAAAATGGAAAGACACGCACGTGAGACAATTTGAATGTCAACGTTTCTACGGACAACGTTCCTTTCACAACCAGACAAACGTTACTTCATAGTAAAATAAAATAAACGTTAAGGGACGTGTTTCCCTCTAATGCAACTTTTTCATAAAACGAGGTAAACGCAGGAAACTTTTCTACGTACGATGAAAAATTTCAAGGCTACAGAGAATTTCACGAAAGTTATTACAAGCTGGCTTCATTACATGCATTTTACAAAATATTTCTCATTAGAGGAAGAAAAATAAAGAGAGAAAAGGAAAGAACGGCGTAACATTTTTATGTCGCAAAAGATTTCAAGTTCTCGACGATTTTAAAAATCCAACGAAGTATTTAACTCGTTAACTGAATGATCATCGGTCCAACCACGTTACGCTTTGTTCGATAAAACCATCGAAAACGATTTCTCTAAACGAATTAAAAAGGAAGCACAACTTAATGTTGCATGAAACCGATCAAAGCTCTTTATCATTCTCATTACTCATCGTAAGGAAACAAGATACGCAATATATCGTCTTATATAGTTCTATACAGACAGAAAAAACAATTTAATTGCCACAGTCATTATAATGAACCATATGATTCATCGTAAAAGGAAGCTGTGCCTTCGTAAATCTCAACGGTCTAATTACTCTCCCCCTTATCTTATTATCGCGAAACTCTTGTAAAAAAATTTATCTACGCTCGTTAAACGTCCAGCAAAAACCATTTAATCTGTGTATGATCCACAACGCCAGTAATTCGCGGCTATTTCGATCGATCGACTCTCCACTCGTTCGCTATCTCAACGACGATGAAAAGAATTTTACTAACCGCAACGCGAGGCCTATTTAATCGGAGTTCATAAGACGTGCCAACCTGTGTGCTGGAAAATCTGACGAGTTATCGATTTGATAACGAATAACGTTAAAGGCAAGCTGGTAATTAAACCGCGGATTTTTATACATTTATAGGAAATTTAAGCATGGGTAGAAAAATATCAAACGAAAATTATCCATCATAATGTTGCAATATTATGTAGCCGTTATAATGTTTAGAGGAAGAAACAAATCTTTAGTATTAAGAAAATATCTATCTGCCATAAAACAAACTTTCAGTTTCATTAACAAACTGCGCACGTTGATGTGTTTCTATGAAAGGAAAAAGTGCAAACGTATAGACAATGTGTATTTAAAAATACAGAAACATATGGAATAGTTATGTTGCGACTTAGGAATTTAGCTTCCATTACGATATTCGCAAAACTTTTATTTGTACAAGCGAAAGATCTCTACAAAATACCGTACGCATATACAGAAGAATAAAAATTATTCCACGCGAAAAGAAGATCCAGGTTGTTTCTTCCTGTAGTTTCAACGATTCAATGAACCGCCCCCTTTATTCCAGAAATTTTCATAACTCCATGTTCCTCCCGCTTTCTTCTTTTCCTTTCTTTTTCTTTTTTTTTTTTTCACAAAGAGAGGGAAACTGCGTTCTGGCACGTGCAATCTTGTTTTTTTCGATGGAGCAGCGTGTTAATGAGGCCGAAGGTCCGACGTTGAATGGTTGAATGTTAGCGCAGAGAGGCAAGGCCCTCGCGTTTTCATCCCCCTTGGCTCGCTTTTCAGGCTTTGCCTCTATCACTCTATACAACTGTTCGCTGCACTCTTCCCTTCGTGTTTGATCATTGTATCTTTTGATGTTGCCAGACGCGTCTGTATTTCAGTTGACCCCTACAACACCATCGATCGATACCCTATCGATCTTCACTTTTATTTCAACGACCATGAAACCTTGTCTTGTCAGGGTTACCGGCGTTGCGCATTAGCTACGTATCATATCAAAGTGACTAAACCGATAAAAGTGATTGAATCAATTAATCAAATTGAAATGACATTAAATTAAGGATGTATTGTGTACAAAATGGCCCGAGAGTCTTCCAATTGCTTACTTACGTAGAAAAGACCTATGTGACTAAGGTCACCTAGTCCTTGCGGAACATGTACGTGGTGGGACTAAGAAGAGACAAAGAAAGATCAGTGTTAGTCGAGAGGTCAGAGAGTTGAGTCGAAGAGTCAGTGTTAGTCGAGCAGTCAGAGAGTTGAGTTGAGAAGTCGAGAGAGTACGAGTTGCGTTGTTGAGATAGTGTTGCTAGCGTTGTTGAGAGAAAGAGTTGCGAGTTGTCTGAATTACAGTACGATATTGTATTTAGTTCAAATTAAACAACTAATAACTCTAATCAACATCTGTACAATCGATTTGTCGTAAATAAATCGTAGATAATTTTCACGATACTACAGTGTTATTTCTGGGATATTTCTTCGGGTTTTTATAGTGTTAACACCAGAACAGTTATCCGACGAGAGAAAAGTCTTCAGTGGTAACTACTTCAAGAAAAACTCTACATCTTTATTTATGTATATCCGTGATCTGAAGATTGCTATTACACAGTAATATTCTAAATAAGGAGCATATTATTGTACCCTTGAATATACATTATGTTTTGAGGTGCAAGGTCTAGGAACAAAGGAACTAATAAGCAGATTTCTGTTTATGTTCCCTGTAGCCCAAGCTATAAGATTAACTTTTTTGGTAATGTCCTTTTGTTAAAAATATATGAACGTGCTCCGTATCATTTCATTGTCTAGTAACAGTAAGAGAGTAAGGATCTGAATTAGCATAAACTTATACTTATATCTTTAATTATTTCAATATACTTCTCTATTACAAATTCATTCACTCGTTCTTCAATCAGTTAATCTCAACTTCAACAAATGGAAAGTTTTCCATTCGATGGAACAGATTTGCAAACTAGGTTCGAAATTGTCATTTTAAATGATCATAAAAATATGTATATGGCTGCAAATAGGTTTGAGGACCGAGCATCGTTTTCCACAATTGTATTCTTTTTTTATTAATTAAATTATATTCTTATAATTTATATTCTTATTAATTCTTTGTATCCTTATTAATTTAATATTCTTATAATTTATAATTATATTGTATATTAAGCGCTAGTGAAATGTTTTAAATGACGCGTATCATTTATTTGTAAAATCCGAAGAGTTTCGTAAATTTGTGTAATATAAATTGTTCGATCCAATTTCACCAAGTAGGTACCTACGTATATCAACCCCATAAAGTTGCATAAATCATGTTGTATCGTGAATCCTCGATTAAACTCGACTTGAGGCCAACTCTGCTTTTGAATATTTACCCCGAGGATAGCTCTCCACCTGCTTGCACGCGAATATACTCGTTCGAGACAAAGAGATTCAACGACAAGACAGGAAAATTGCAAATCGGTATCACGATGATAACAAGACTAAGAATATCGATGTCGGAAAATCATCGTTGTCTCTTCTACGCTGGAAACGGCTCACTTTTAACTAGACTGCGAATCTTTCTGCGATTTTTTAGGAGATCTGGAAGTGCAAAATTGCAAGAACATTGCCCATAACACGAAGAAATATATGAAATATTCGAAATTTGCTACTTTCTATATTAATTGATACATAGACAACATAATTTTCTACCGATGTAATACGTTTTTAATTACATTCTCAGAAATATAAGACACGAAAGCGGAAATTTGCACAGGACGCGCATAACATGGAAAGATATGTAAGAAATTCAAAGTATACCGCCTTCCATATTAATCGGTAAATAAGTGAAACAATTTTCTACCGAGTTTTTCTTCTCGTTTGAATTTTCAGTCGGCAACTTTTCTCACGCCTGCAAATAGCTATTTTCTTCGCTTCTAATTACATTCTCAAAAATATGAATTTGCATAGAAATCCCACTATAACGATATTTATTAACCGACGCGTAGCAATTGACGTTAAACGTCGCCCCGATTGCCTGAGACAATGGGCTGAACGTTAAACGAGTTCCGAGACAAATCCTTTTTCCTCTCTACTCTCTGCTCGACAATGAAGATAATACCGCGAATTTCTAGAACAAATCCTCCGGCCATGCTATGTTCGTCTTTTTACTTCCTTCCTTCGGATATTTTTCAGCCAGGCGCACAAGTTTCTTATTTAAAAAGCCTCGGACGATTATTTTTTATTAAATGTGTATACAAGAACATTTAGCCAGCGGACAATGAACGACGTCATGGATTATTCTCAGTGTCGTTACGAATTGAAAAGAGAGACGTCGCTTGGGAAACGAGAATAAAAGATGAAAGAACAAGTGGATTTTTCCTTTGGTTACAGCATCTTGAGATTGCGAGTACGCATATTGCGAAAATCGTAAACTGAAGATCGGTCAAACGTGTAATTTCGTTTGTCCCTTTGATAGCGTGTGCACGTTAACCGCTGTTAACCGATTTGACAAAGAAGCGTGTCACACGATCAGATGTTGAAGATGGAAAAGTCTGAAGAGCAGTTGTGGAGATTTTTCGCTGTTTGGTTTTACGCGTGCACCACCGCCGTTTTAATATCTGACCGCGTGCAACGCGCTTATCTAACGCTGCTTGTTAATGCGTTACTTACACCTGTGTCCCTGAATGCACGCGGCCGCATGCATTATTCACAGACACTTTGCATTACTTAGCGAGACATCCACTCGCGTCGATTACCATGTGGACTGGCTCGAGTTCTCTTCAACCAGCCAGAGGAACTGAAGCTGTTGTTGTTGTTTGACGTTGGTTTCCTGTCTGTTTGACGATGCTTGATTACCAAATTGACGTGCTCGCATATATTTTTGAATAGAAAGTTCGATCACGTTCATTGATCCAACGAATGAACATCTTTTTGCAATAGAATCGTTAGTCGAACGTGGATTTTCCCTCTTAGAGGTTTTGAATTGTTAACATTTGCTTTGCAAATGCAACTAGTACATCGGAACATCGTTAACAATTCTAAGGTCAAACTAATTTGTTTTTCATAACATTCAACCATTTGCATCAGCTACTCCAAGAAACCAATCATTCGATCGACTGGATACCACAAAACTTATGAGCGCAAGAAGTACAATTAATGCGTGGATATATCGTTAAAAACATTCAAATATCCTTTATAATCCTTGGCTGTTCTATTCGACCATATGATTCGGTAATAAGTTCTCAGATTTTCTCGAAAGAGCACGTCAAGTGTTACTAATTTCATATAAAATTCACCTAACCGATAAGTAATTAATTCACCCTGTTTCTTCATCGACTCGGCTACACACATCTTTACATTCTTTAAACGATCTTTACAACGTTCTTAATATTCTTAAATACACACACGTCAATGAAAAACGAACGAACTTACTGCCCAAACCATAACTCATCATCCGATTGCAGAAACCAATCAATCAATGATCACTCGATCGAATCGATGTGGCCAACCACCGCCGAGCACTCGAACCTCCATCAACAACCAAAGAAAACACCCTGCCCGTTTTACTGCAACGCAAAAAGATGGTGACTCTTGGCAGACGGAAAATAATTAGTTTCCTCCCGCCGGCATCGGCAGGAAGTTCACCTCGACGAGCTTTTCTTCCTCCCGGGGAACGAACGATTCGCGCGCTTTCCCCCGTGCAACTTTTCAGTCCGCGTCCCGCTTTGTACACACCAATACCGTTTCGAAATCCCATGGCGATACTATGCTCGCTCATTCAATTATCACTAAACCCTGAAACGACCCAAGCTCCCGTCGAAACCCCTCGGCTGGTCCATTCTTCGGCTACGGAACGCAACGCGTGCGAATCCAGCCGCGATTCTTCCGCGTCTGCGTTTCATCCGCGTTCATCGCCAACCCAGCGATATTACTAGACTTCCGGCTCACTGTTCTAGAAAATGTAAAACAGTCGGCTCTCCGGTGGCAAAATCACGTTCAATTTTGTTGCGCGTCCGATAGGCAACACGAGGAAAAAGAAGAGAAATAACGAGAAAAAGAGAAAGAGAGAATGGTCTGAGGGTGGTTTCCGAGGGAAAAGAATGCGAATTGCTTCATCCGCGTGGCGTCTGGCTGAGGTCAATTCACGATGCATTTTCTATCGACGTTCTTTCCTTTTTCTTCTTCCTTTTACGATGCTCTTGCTCGCTTGTATTTTCGTGGTGGTTTTCGGTTTTTGTTATTTTTATCAGAGAATTATGAGCTTATCGTGTTGCACGTTACGCGTTACTTTTATATCGCATTTTCAAGTACACTCTATTATCTTTGATGGCTTGGAATAACTTTCATCGATATTTTAGAGTACGCTTGGTGGTTATATCGTTTTAATAAAGAATCCAACGAAACAAAATGTGTTTTCCTTATTATATATGAAAATTTGTTTTTGATTGTAATTCGCGATGGTTAAGCCCCAACATACTGCAGCTCTTCTCGTACATGTTTTTCGTTTGTGCCGTTTGACAAAGTGGAATAGCATTGGATTAAACATCGTAATCGATGCAGAGATCGTTTTGTTGCCAGGGGTTAGAGAAAGATATTGGTTTTACAAAGGCTGGCATTGTAAAACCGTTGGTTCGCGGGTAAGTGGATTACGTACAGGATCTGTGAATTTTAATGAGCATCCCTCTACATGTTGGATCGTTTCATAGCGTAAAGTTTAAGGATGTTCTTGAAGTATAAATATTCTTCTAACATTTTTATAGTTTGCGTCTACACCCAGTTGGAACGAGTCTTCCGCGGATTTTCATTGCTTCTATTTAAAAATATCTGCTCGTATGTTACAACTGGCGATATCTTCGATTGATAGTATAAAATATTTGGTATAAAACTAACTTTGACTTATTCGTATGTCGATTTAAAGTTACTGTTGAGAATTGTGGATCTTAATTGCCGAAATAAAAGTAAGGAAACACTAAGGCTACACTTAGAATTCATATTAAAATAGTTTTAGATTTATTTAATAAACGATTTCCAGGATCTTCGTCGATACAAATTTGCACGCGTCTCAGCACCCTCTTTATCTTACCATTTTCCATACCACACTGCCAACGAAACAGTTACAATGATTTGTTTTTCGAGACGCCGCACACACACATACTTCCATACACTCATATTCACATACGTGTATCACTACTACGCGGCTGATTTAGTCTAGCACACAAAATTATACATATCTTAATAGTTACATTTAAAGAATGTTATTATAACTGAAGAAATGCTCGACGTTTTTTTGGATTGTAATGTACAACACGTCTTTTGGGCTGTGCTTCTAAAGGATACATTTCACTTGATTTCATTTCACGTCATAGTGTTTTTCTTTGATACTATAAAAATGAATATTCTTTACGATTGTAACCATAGTTCACGTAACGCGAAATGTATTTAATTGTTAGATGTGTTTTGTATGCGATGTAAAGTGTATTAACACATTCTCCATAATACGAAATCGATTAGAGTATCACGGAAGTTCACCAAAAAGACTCGTATTTCAAATGATGAAAAAGTATCATCGACATACACCGATCAAATAACGTAAATGTACAAGTGAATTGAAATGTTCGAAATTTATCTGGATGGTTATTTTTCTGTAATCGGATATTCGAATTTCCATCTCGTTTCGCTTTGAACTTCCGAAATTTAATCACTTAAACCATTTACTCCACGCTTTATCAAGAAAAGAATCATTCATTTTTTCGCCAAAAAGAGATTCAAGAATCTTATTGGAATCGCTTTTCCTAATAACCAAAGACACATACCTCCTCCTTATGCGTACAAAAATATTTCCCACAAGATAAAAAGAACATTAAAAATCAATATTTCGGAGTATGATTCTAAATTATCTTGTACTGTATTGTATTGTATTTGCATCCAAGCAAACTGTATTTTAACTGTATTTTATTCTTCAAAAACGAACCAAAATCTACCACAGTGAGAATTGGAAAGAAATATTAAAAGTTTATTATTAAACTGTGGTTCTTCGTCGACCTGCATTCATCAAAAATATTCATTAAAAATTTCACGTCACCAATAGAACATGACAATGCGACGATAATTACTATCCATTAACCTTTCAATCAAATTATCTATCGAGCAAAGATATCTATAGCCTTAGAATGAAAAGTTAATGAAGACTGAAGTCGCAACACATCTTCTTCCACTTTCTCAAATATAAAAGATTATTAGAAAATTTATTTTTACCGAACACGAATCGATGCATCGAAATATACGTAATCGGAATAATCTACGATCCAATAAGACGAACTCGTTCATCTCCGCCAATTAACGATATCCAATAACAAGTAAATAAAGCAACTAAAAATTTCCAACCAAAGATAATCGCCAAGACTTTCTTGGAACGTCACATACGCGAGTTGGTCAATCCAGATCTTAAAAGAGCAGACACATACGTATCCGCTGAAAGGAAGAAACCACCGGTTGTACATACACTAGACACGTGACAAGAAATAACAGTATACCGAAGGAAGAAGCTAAGAAAGATATAATAGCAAGGAGGAGGAAGGAAGAGAGGAGAGATTAAGGGTTGGAAAAAGAAGCGGCCGTTTAAGTGGCGACAGAGGATACGGAGGATGGAAAACTCGGTCTCCGTTAATGCCGTTATCGCGGTGGACAACGAAGGGAAATATGGTGGCTATTATTCGTTGAATAGCTTTTGCCTTGCCGCGTAACTCTGGCGGTGAGGACCGCCGCTGTGTTTCATTTCTCGTTCTTTCGGTTGCGCCAGACCAAATAGAGTTTAGAACGTCCTTCTACCGGTTGTTTTTGTCCTTTGGAATTGTCCGCCGTCTTTGGAAGCGAGCAGCAGATTACAGAAATCGAGGAGCAACTCGAGAAAAAGGAGGCTTCATTTTTCCTCGCGACTTGCTGCACGAAGAAGGTGCAGGCTTTTTGCAACGCTACGTTGTCCGACAGTTTGTGCGCCTGTGTATATCGAGGCTGACTGTTATCGATAGCCCGACCTCTGTCCCTGGTCCAGGAATTAGGACTGTAATGCGATAAATTTTCACGAGCGAGCGGACCGATGCGACTGAAAAAGCGTAACCTCGTTTGTCCGGCCGGAAGTTTCGCCGGAACGACTGGACCGGCCAACAATAAATTCGGTAATTGAAGAGGGTTCCGCGCTGCCGAGTCCTGGTAAACGGGTGTCGAAGAAAACGCCAGAGCCTCGATGATTTCAATGTGCTATCCGACTGATTTGTCACGTTGGTGGTAACAGGCGAGACAGAATTGCTGGTATTGATGCATGTTTGTCGTTTCGTTTGTTGATCAGTCGGAAAACGTTGCGATTTATTTAGTTATTTTTGTCTTTCTTTCCCTTTTTCCTTTTTTTGTCGATGTATAGCTCGTTCTTTTTAAATCATCGTGTCTGAGAGTAGATTTAATTTAATAGAACGAGTCTGTTAATTAACAAATATAATATGCAAATATAAGGAATATATGACATAAAAATACACCAGCAAATATGCGAATACGATGTTGAAAAAGATTCTTGTGTCTTTTGATCAACGAATATGATTCATAATTTATACAATGGTCAAGAAAGTTCTACCTTTCAGTTATTAAATAGAGTTTTTAATTCATTGTGTATTTTCAATATACAAGCTTCGCAACAGACAAAAAATACATAAAGTAGGTAGCCATTGTTCTTCCACCAACACCATCCTTCCCCGCCAAATACAAAAAGAAAAAAAAAGAACAATTATGTCAGTTTGACCGAAGATACAAATTATGTTGTAAAAGAGAAATAGTCATAAACTATACTGACCTTTCACCAACTTTATCCTCTCCTCGTCAAATACACAACTAACGATACCTTTTACCGTCGTGTCCTGAAGGAAAAAATTAATTACGAAAAAAAATAATAAAAAAGCACAAAAGTCTCTAAAGCAAGTATCATACGCAATTCTCCTAGCAATTCCAAGTTCATCAAACACACAATCCACTACAACCCTCGACGAAGACCGAACCATTCTACCGTCTAGCCAAAGAAAATATACTCCAAGCTCACCAAGCAAGCTCATAAAAACCAAGCTTTCGAGGATCTTCCGTTAGCCAAAACGAATCATATTTTTGCACGATGATGAAGGAAGAGACGAGGGAAAAGTTCGCAAGTTACATCGAACGGTGATGGGGTTAATTTCCTGTCCTGTCGACGCGATAGATAACAGAGCGGCGTGGATACGTGCATGAAGAATTCCATGGATGGTAATCGACGAATCAAGGGCTGCTCGTCATCGTGTATCAGCCTGGCGGTGGTTATTGGTCGAAAACGCATTTTTCAACCGTCGATAGCCAACTTCCTAGATAGAAACTCTTCGACGAAGCGCACTGCCATCGAACAGATCGAAAGCACGTTGCATCCGAGCCAAATGAAGTGGCAAATAACCGTTATGTCGGAGTTTCCTGGTCAATGCGTTTGTGTTTCCTTTTCCTCTTTCTATCTCTCCCCCATTCACCCACCCCTCCACTCGGTATTTCGCTTTTCGTTGGTGGATCGTTGCTGTGGCGAAACTCGAGCAGAAACGTTGCCTGATTTTTGTGAACGATTTTCTTCCAGTCTCTCCGGTGTTCATCGACCATGGTCGATCCGTGGTTTATGAAAAGGAAAAGCCCCAGTTTAAAGGAATGAAAGTATGGAGAAAGAGAAAGAGACAATAATATTTACTGGCTTGTACAGGATATTTCAGTTGGTTTCGATGGTTTAACGAAAAGTACGTATCGAGCAACAAATCGGATATGAAACGAAGAATTTACTGATGTTAACGATGTTTCAAAAGTGTCATTTTTGTCTTAAAGGCAAGAGTTATTTTGTATCTTTTGATATAGATACTTGTCGTATTCTTGCACCATAGTAGAAGATAGATTGTGGTGATACTGTTTAAGTGAAAAAATTGAAAGGAAGTACCTTCACCTGTGTATATACGGTACTTGATAGGATAATTAATTTGCTTCTAACTTGTAACTTTTATATTTTATATCGCCGATGATATGGTGACGCATGTGTCCCTTTGATATGTCCGATGTTATATATTAGTAACGAAATTCTAGATGATAATTTAAACAAATTAAAATCAAGAAACAAATTAGTTTATTACAGTTCGAATAACGAAGATCATACGTGTTATTACATCACTAAATTCTTCTATCATAGTATAAGAATATGGCAAGAAAAATATGTGATGCTATTTAAAAAGTACAAAATCCCGTCTTTTTCTTTCTTTTTTTCTTTTTGTTTTAAATTATACCATTTGAAAATCGTTTCCACATGAATAAATCCTTTATTCGATACCAACGAGCTTCTGTTCAAAACACTTTTGTTAGATTACCAGAGCCAACTGGAATATGGCGACCAATTCGTAGACCATCTTCTTCCATATAGGAAATAAAAGGAAAAGAAGAATCGAGATAAAATGATGAGAAATGAAAGACATCGAACGTTGAATGATGTTGAAATATGTTTCTGTAATGAATAAATGGGTGTTGTGTATTCGATGAAAAAGAGAAAAGGTTCGTCTAAGATGTATAATACAATGTGGAGATTTTCTTAAACGAAGCCATAGATTACAATTTTTCTTCGCTTCTTTGACGTTAAGAAAAATGAAATGGAGTGAAACTAATTTTTCGTTCGCACAAAGGAAGCGGCGGTTTATATTTATCTGCTCGGTAGCCGCGATCGTATCTGGAACAGGTATTAATAATGCAAAATGATGAAAAAGACGTCGTCGTCCGTTTACCCGTTTACCAACGCCATATCGATTACCGGATGTATCGACGAAGAAAAATTGTGTTTATCGTGAACTCACATAATCGTTCTTCTCTCTGTTTGAACTTGAACACCTACATACGACGATATAAAGTCGTCGAATATATCGTTTGGAATTTATCTTAATCTTCTTTCTCGTGATGCAAACGAAAGGATTAACCGATGAACCGGGCGGAAAATGGTACAAATAGAAAAGATCTGTAATTTGAGAGAACCGTGGAGAAAGTTTAAGCTTAACGATATTTATAACTAATATACGAGGCATAGACATTTTGTGACAAAATATTCAAAGGATAGTTGAATCTTTAAACAATTTTAGTATTTATTAAAATAAATAAAGTATTTTTTGTATGCATTTAATTACTACGATATGTATAAAAAATGGATATTGTAACGGCACGTAATAATTTAAAAACGAAGGGATTAACCGATGAATTCGGGCGAAAAACGGTACAAATAAAAAAGATCTGTAACTTGAGAGAACCGTGGAGAAAGTTTAAGCTTAACAAAGAAACTTGGCAAGTTTCAAAAATTAGATTATATTATCGGACTGGCGAAGTTTATGCAAATTCATATTCTCACGAAGGTAATTTAAAAAATGGAACGTTGGTAAAAAAAATTAATTGATTCTAAACTGAATACGATCGTAGACAAAATCGCTTGATATTTACGTTACAACTTACGAAAGTCGCGTCGTCGTAGATTAACGCCAGTTTCGACGTTTCAAACACGTGTGAAAAGTGGTTTTCCAAGTACAGGTCTGGCTCGTACTTTACGATATGTTTGCTCCAACATAGAATTCTTCGTAAAAAAAGGGGACTTAAGCGCGTGGAAGTTACTTTTTAACTTTAGACTCTGGAAGAACAGTTTTTCGTTTCTCGCCAACTTTTTATGTAACGTTCCCCTTACTTCGTAGCAAAAATACCCTGTGAAACTAAAATTGCTATTTTCGCCAGCTCCGACAAGTACGTACCCGCGTATATAATAATTTTTAGGAAATAATAATTCTTAAAATAATTTTTAGTAAGACCGCTGGGTTATTTTTTACAATTTTTTCTAACATTACTGACACCTATTGAAACGTAGATTTCCATTACAAAACTAAAATCATGCTATGGATATTCTATTTTGAAAATTATATTTAACCTGTTTTTTTTTCAAATTCGAGTGTGCCGTGATTTCTATTGTTATATTATTACTTAAAAAAAAAAAAAATAACGAATTGAACACAGTTTTTTCATAGACTAACGTATACTTTGATCGTCTGTGTTACAGCACGACCGCAAAAAGTGGAGATCAGCAACTACCCGAACAAGAAGAAGATCGAGGTGAAAGTTGGCGAGTCCCGTCGTTTGGAATGCGTTGTTCGATCGGCGAAACCAGCTGCCTCGATCGTCTGGTATCGTGGAAACGTTCAGATCAAAGGAGGTGACACGATGATTACCCCGATTTCTATCGAGGGTGGTGAGTAAATTCATTGTTACCTCGCCATTCGAAACTCTTCTAAACTCGACGAGAAGGGTATCGTTCCTCTGATGCCAACTTTTCTTATCTTTCATGGAAGAATCGACGAGCCTCGAACTTCTTATCTTAAAAAGGGAATTTATATCGAGCAGGCCTTCTACTCTGTGGACGCATTTGCATGAAAACACGTATTTCGAACTTTCTCCAATAAGCATTTTTTACGAAGAAAGGTTTATTTAAAATATGATAGAAATAAAAGAAATATCCAAAAATTTCGTAACAAAGAATCGCAAGATAGAAGACGCTTGTAAATTAGTCGACGATTGCGATAAAACGAAAGAAAGAGGGTAGGAAAAAGGGGAAAACTCGAGTCACGACAAGATAGATCGGGTAGAAATAATTGACGGAGTACTGACAGTCGAGACACGACCGAGACGAATGAGATTTCTTGCCGAAATTAAGTCCAACCCTTGTACAATCTCCTCGAGCTATGATTAATCTTTGTTTACTCAATCGTGAATTACCAGCTAAATTTCATTTTCTCCCCTGGGAAGCTTTGCAATTCATCGCTCTTCTCATTAGTCAAATTTAGAAGTTGGAAGTCTCGTTCTTAAAAAAGGGCCACCCCTTTATTACCTCGCCTCGTTTCACACTCATTTCGATAAATATTTATCAAGCGCATATAATATCAAACGCTGACGTATTTTTATGTAGTACAGCTATTATCCTAATTGTCAATTGTTCATTAACGTGAACAGGTTCATTTAACAGTTTATGCAATTGTATTAATATATTACAAAATTTATTCCGTGGAATATCGAACGATGTTTCGGCTCATGTGGAAAATACAACTCGTTAATATAAATGTTACGTTCATTATCGATTTTAATTGAATGCGTACAAAATAAAAATAATGTGTTAGTCATGTTACACTGTAAGTTTCGAAAGTTTGTTAAAATTATATAAATTAGCTAAGAGGAGTGTACAAACAAATGAATCTAACTGTGAAACTGAAAAACGACAAATATACAATGGAAAATTCAATGATACAAATATTCAAATACATCAGTGAAGAAACAGAAAAAGATCCAGTTATATCAATAACTAATACAAAAATTTAATTATTAATAATTGATACAATTTTTATATTACAACGTACAATACTCAGATTTCTCGTATCTCAAGATTCCAAATAGAATAACAATCTTGAAACTTCTTTATCCACTTTTTAATTATTCTTAGATTTATCTTATTTGCCGCGAGTATTCATAAAAACAGGGATATTTCCAAAACCCACTATCTTAAAACCACCAAGTACTCGACTCTGTTCTACGAGTTTATATACATTCTCTATCGAAGAAACTTGCAAGTTGGTTGTCATGAGAACCAAAGTACAAATTCCGACGACGTTAATCCAGAGCCGAGGGCGTCAGTCAATCGATCAGGCACAAAAGCGCCGCTTAAAGTGGATTCCCCGTGTCGATTCGGCCGAACCGTTCGCGGAATCTGATTCTCCCTTAATCCATTTTTACCGACAATTAAGGCCACGAAGAGCAGACGCAGGTCTGGCGTCTGCCATCGACCGAAGTGCAATAACAATTCGAAACTAACGTTCGTGGAAAGAAGAAAACAATGAAAGGAAATAAAAAAAAAAGGTGGAGGGAAGAGAAATGGAAGAGAGGTTTCGTTGCTGGTTGGTAGATAAAGGCAGAGAAGAAGGAGCAATTTCCAAACGGCAAAATCGTTTCTGCCGAGCGTTATATCGATCCTTGGACAGGAAGCGCACGAGCTTTCCGAATAAAAAGAAGAAATAACGTCGAACAGACGTCCGGGGTGGGTTGAAAAAGGTTACAAAAGATGAGTGCTGCGGGAGCAGAAGCAATAGGCGGGACACGGGGTAAAAAGAGGCCATAATGGTTCGACGAGCAAAGACCTCGAGTTTTATTTCCCGCTTCCTTGGACCGCGACGATTTTATGTAATAATTAATGAATATGAAACAGACCGGCCACAGGCCCTCGGATCCAGCCAAGCCACTCGTTATCTTTATTTAAATCCTTCGAGCATCCCTTGCTGCACCCTTGTCTTCGTTTAATCAACCCTAAAGATCTGTTTATAACGCGGCCGAATAATAGCGAGAACCGCGTGCAAACACAGAATTGGATAGAATAAATATCGGATATCGGATAAGGTGGTTGAGAATTAAATTGGTGAGAGTTGTGGTTCGACATGGGGACTAGGTAATGAACTATCGATGAAGCGTTTGATGGTGTAAATTTAATTTCCAGCCGAGTTGGCGTGAGAGCATTTTTGGGAAAGGTAATGTTTTGTCAATGTAGACAAGTGGATTAAATATGATGGTTTTTAAGGCTAATGAGAAAAAGCTGAGAAAGGAATTCGAAGGGAGAATCAGTTGACGATTGTCTTCTTTTTTTTTATAATAAATATCTTTTATATCGTTCGCGACACTGTGATTAAAATCACACTCTCTTAGAAGACATTTAACGCGATACTTCGATGTGAAGATCTACATAGATGAATTTACTTACTCGCGATACTTAACAATTCGTTTAAAACGTCGCAAAACGCTGTATACGTTACGAAATAATTACAAAAGCCATAGAACGATGCGATTGCGTTATCTAGCTGCCTTCGAAGAGCAAAGAAACGACTGAAAGAAAAAAGTAACCTATGCATCTCGCGACTATTAACGCAGTTTGCTTACGTTGCGAGTGAGCTAGAACGAGAAGAAAATACTAGAAGAGTACCATAAACGCAGTTTAAACAAAATCTAAAAGACTTCACCATATAGTCCACATATAGAAAAGATGTAACAAAGCCAAAAAACGGAAATTTTCGTCGCAAGCAGTCTATGACGAAAAAGGAAGTGACCGTGTTTCGCGTATTTTTGCGTTCGCAACAAATACCAGTAGAACGAGAATCCGCGCGAGCAGAACAAAAGGCTGAAGGAAATTCAGGTCGCGAACCGTCGCGTACGCCGAGCTTTGAAAACGCCGTTTAAAGTTTCCCTTCCACTTCCCTCGGACATTTTTTGTCAAAGTGGCCACTCGCTTTGCCGGATTTGTCAAAGAACACGAACATGTCCTGCGGGCCAAAAGATCCGTGTCATCGTCCGTTTTCCCTCCTCCACTTGTTACGTCCTTTCAACGGGAACCAGACGTTTTCTGCACGGAAAACCACGTCATCTCCGCACTCACTCGTCCCGAACAACGTTCGAAAACTTTTTCCACTTCCTACGCCAGGCCCTTTTTTTCTCGTACAGGATTTAAGATTCTCTTTCGTAGCCAGTTTGCATAAATTTCGTGGATGATTCCAGTAAATTTCTGTTTTTAGGATCTTGTCAAGGGAAACAGATAAGACGGGGAAGTAAATTGATGAGTCTGGCTTTAGAGAAGATTTAAATTTTATTGGAATCGGAAATTCCCTTTTGTAGACACTGTCCGAATAAATTCGTTCGATGATCCGAGGAAATTCGTATTTTTAGGATTTTGTCAGGGGAAATTGATATAATTGATAAGATTGGAAGGTAAATGTGAACGTATGGTTTTGAATGATGGTTTCGAGATGATTCAAGTTTCATTAGGATAGAAATTCGCGAGCTAGCTGCTCGAATTTATTACACGATATAGGCAAATTCATATTTTTAGAGCTTCGTAGACTAATGTAGGTAATAAATAGGTGCGTATAATTAATAGATAGATGATCTGAAGAAGGTTTAAAGTTTGTCAGAACCGAAGATGTTAGAGGTAATAATTGGAGCGTTTATAACGTGGCCCTGCAAAGGTTGGAAAAGACACTTTCGCGGTTCCTTCTTCCGAAGGATGCCTCTTGGCAGACTGTGATAAAGCTGGTAATACGAGAAGCTTAACGAGTGCTTTTTTTATTTCAGCCGACGTTTTAAATTCCTCGCATTGCCCTTAATTCGGGAAAGTAGTCCGCGGCCTTAAGCTTCATTCTGAATTTGGACCCTACGGCCGCGTAAAGAACACAGAAGACGGTCGATAGAAAACCAACGTATCCATAACATTCATCTAAACCATCGTGTATCGAAATTTCAAATTTTTCAATTGCAATTTCGTGTATCGCCCATTAAATATCATAACGCGTATTAAATCGCGATACATAGAAATCGACAGTCTAATTGACAGTATCTTGCTGCCTTGCCACGCGCTCAACAAACATAAATCCAACTGTGGAGGTATGATTGAAAATTGATATTAAGTAATGAAGACTTGAGAATGTTGATATTATCCATCAACATGTATTTGAATAATAAATAAATTATAAATACAGGTATGTCGTCAAGACGTTCGTACTAACAAATTCGCTAAGATATAATTGCTCGCTTATGACTCGGTATACTCTCGAAAGATACTCCGGAGATACTCTGAAGATAATCCCGCTCGCGATCGCGTTCGTTTATTTATACTGGTCGGAGGAAAGTCGGAAAATTCAAATTTGTCCATGTTCGACGGTTGGACGTAGCAGCGACATCGTTTTGCCTGGAGTTTACTTATTATTACATTACGTATATCCTAACGATCTTGATTCCGAGGCAAAACAACAACGAGATTTAAATTGTTCTATACCCATGTGCCGCTACACGACTATCCACCAACGTGAAAGAAATAGCTAAAAATGGAAGCCATAAACGTATCCTGAAAAACCCCGGACAAATTGCAACACGGAATCGCTCGAACTACACTAGACGCACACTTACCCCGTATGTCATCGTGAACGTTAGCGTAAAAGATATCAGCAGTTGCTTTCCGTTCCTTGGCGCAGTTCAAATCATTTTTCCGGGCTTGGTTTAATATTTAAACGGAGCTGCGCCATTCTTCTACCTAGTGTTTTTTAAAAGCACACCAGAGGATAACTTAATAGAGTGTCTTAGTTGCTCCATTATATCCTTTCCAACAATGCACTTCCACTCGTTCCACCCCTGCCTCTTCGTCTCTTCCACCACCACCCCCTTGGCTATCCGCCCCTCTTGCACCCCTGCACATTCCCGTTCTTTTCGTGCTGCTCCAACATAGTTAACGTTTCATGATCCCTAGGGTCGTAACTATGGTTTGCAGTACTTGTTCCAGCAGCTTGAAAGTTTTATCTACGGCCGTACAGGCTGCGTGAAGATTTTTCGTTCGTAATTCGCCTGGCTGCAACGATAAAGGCCACTCTACTGGCTGGTCCGCGACGACGATATTAATTGCGATCGTTTCTCTGCTCTTCCGTTTCCTCGTTCACCCTCGTCGCCCCGTTTAGCGTCGTTACTCGTTCGTCGACGAATCAATCCTTGGAAAAAGGAAGAGGACGTGTTTCCTCTTTGATCGTTTTAATCAGTAATAAGATTGTACGAGGGAGAGAGGGGGTTTAGAGGAGAAACTGGCTGGAGCACACGAAGAAAATGCACGTTGCAGATTATTTATTAACGACAGAGCGACGTTGATTCCAGAATACGACATAGCTCCGGCGCGATCTTAAAAGAGACTTATTAATATCAATTCGGGTTGCTCCTTCTTTTTTCTTCCCTTCCTTCAAGCTTACAGCGAGCATAATGTTTCGTCCCTGACGTTTCGTCTTGTTGCTTCTAGCTCTTCCGTTATGTCTTCTGTCTCTTCCACCTGGCCTTGATAATGGGGAAATTAATTACGTTTATGGCCGTGTATTAGACATACTACAGTCGTTCAAAAATTATTTACTCCTTTCGTTGAAATACCTCTGTAGCTTGAAATGATGTAGTAATAGAAAATGTGTATCTATTGGGTTGACAACTAAGTGATTGCGGATTTTGTCATTAGGTGGTAATCATTACCACTGTATCATGTATCAAGTACAAATTAAAATGAAATAATCAAACCAAACTTGATTTCCTATGAATTATATAATCCTGAGGTAATCATTACCATCTAATGACAAAATCCGCAATCGCTTAGTTGTCAACCCAATACTTCAGTGTTCTGTAACGTGATGCAGAATTAGCATGTAATATATTTCCAGGATTCAGGATTATATAATTTAAAGAAATATAGAAGAAAAGAAAATATTTCATAGTGTGTATGTGTGTGCCTTGCGAATGAATCTGAGGAATAACTACAGATGAAGCGTAAAATAGCTATAGGTGTTAATCGATATTGTTGGGTCGTAGGTAATTCATAGGAAATCAAGTTTGGTTTGATTATTTTATTTTAATTTGTATTTTATGCTTGACACGATAGTAATTATTATTGACTCGCGTTACCTCAAATATAAAATACAAATAAAATTAACGTTAAGTAACTCCCTATTTGAGAGTTAATATTTTATATGATTTAAAGATTTGATGACACGAACGTACGATATTTATAACAAATATACGAGGCATAAACATTTTCTGATAAAATATTCAAAGGATAGTTGAATTTTTAAACAATTTTATCATTTATCAAAATAAATAAAGAATATCAAGGAAACTGGTATTTTTGTATGCATTTAATTATTACGATATATATATATATTTTATATATTTTTATATATATATATATATATATATAAAATGGATATTGTAACAGCACGTAATAATTTAGAGATTCAACTTAACGATACCAATTTTTATCAACGTTTCAGTATAAAAGGGTGACTACGTAGAAGATTTATTAAGAATCAGAAATTTTATCAAACGATAAATTTTAAGTAAATCTTTGTTATATTTTACAAGCAAGGGAAATTATTTTGTCCCGTTAGAACGAGAAAAATAATTTTCGTTTAAAAAAGAATTGGCCGATGGCTGAAAATCCTGTCAGGACTGGGAGATTGAAGTTCCTTGAAAAATTAAAAATCAACACGAATAGAAAATGAAAAATCATACGGCACGGTCGTTTCGTGTACCTTTGGTTGATGGAAAAAAAATGTGGGAATTGAATTTATTCTTAGGTTTTCGAAAGAGTTACCAATGTATTTCATTTGGAATTTTCTTCTCTTGGAAAACTCTGTTAAAATACGGCTGAACTTATTTTAGAGTCGTCTCCTTAAATTAAGGTTCATGAGTTCTAAAATTAACGAAGAATTAAAGAAAATCATGAAACCAGTGAAAAATACAATAAAATCCTTTCTGGTCAAGAAAAAATTACAAACGAAAACAAAATCAAATGTTTTGGAATTTGTATAATTTTATAAGTTTGAACAACATAGCTTACTATATTTCTATAATTATATAAAATATAACAAGTTTATATAATATTATAAAAATTCATATTTTTATAAATTTGACTGAAGTGATTCTTTTCGTCGCTAAATATTAAAAGGATATCCCATTACTTTGGATATTTCATCTATATTTGCATATTTTCTGTACAATTTGATACGTTCAAATTTAAATAAATCACTGGAAACACCTTTCCCATCAAAAAGTATTCCAGTTGGCTATGAAATATATCAAAGTAATTTGTTATAAATATCTTTAACATTTCATAAATTTTAATATTTATCTCTTTCGTTCAAATAATACGTGTCTTGTAAATTGATTCGTAATCAATGAGTCGTTTTTGTTTCTATTCGTCCGGAAATTCGAACACCTTTAGCACCCGGAAAGGAACGACGAGAACTCTTGGGGCAGAGTTGTGCATGCTCGTCACCCAGTCGGATTTCACACTTTGGACTAAAATTTCAGTGGTTTACGACTAGTTTACAACTAAGTCCCGTGAGTTACTCTACTTCTAACTGTATCCACGCAAATTCTCGCTGTCGTTCGCACACGTTCCATCGTTCGTCGTGAGTTACGAAACTCATCGTTTTCGAAGTCAATAGACGTCTTTCGTTAATTGCATCCTTGTTGCATCTATTTCCTTTGTTAAATTACTGTATCTCAATTAACTCTATTGGATCTCTATTGTAAAAATTGTAACTATACGAAACTAAAATTACTATTTAGAGAAATAAATTAGAATTATATATGTTTCGTTAAAATCAATAATTCATATTTCAGTTCTCTTCTACTATTCGAAATCTATTTAAATGTAAAATAACAAATTTACGTATAAGTAGAAATGTAAAATTTATATATATATATATATATATATATATATATATATATTTGAAATTAATGTAGATAAATAATTCAGTAACAAAGGGAACTTGATCTATTTAACATAGCGATATATAATAATTGTAATAGAACTCTAATGAACTTCTGATTAATATTTTATAATTATCTAGTTGTCAGCTGTGTTATTTATTTTCTTGATTAATTACTTTCAGGAAAGATATTCCGAGTACATTCTCGACGAGTAAAATGAATCGCCACAGTGAATTCCGTAAAAATAATTTATACTGCGAATGATATCCATTAGCCAATGAAACAGTCGTATAATTAACATCAAAAACAGACTCCATGACAATCGTTTAATTAATATCGAAAATAGTCGACAGTAATTTTCATATCTCTCTAGGTACATCACCGACGACAGCTATCAATTAACCAAACAGCGATATCATTAAATTTAATTAATACGGGATAGACGACTTGGGGTGTCAAGTGCTTAGTAAAATAATTAATGTACATTCCGAAGCGAACGTTCCGAGATCCTTAATGCACGGCATATAACATCCTCCGAACATTTTCAGTCTCCCCTATAATCTTCTTACGTACACTCACACTTGCAAACATAGAAATATCAATTTTTTTTCATCTATAACCGTTGTTTCTAACAAGCAAAACGCCTCTTCCTTTATCCATTACGAGTAACAAACAACCAGAAATAATTAATACTTAACGAAGTATTATAGAAATTTACATGTAGCCACGTCCAACGTCGTATAATTGAAATTCTCGCTGTGTGTTGATTAAATTTCGTATATATGCATCGCGTTTCACCAGTTCGAGTAATTTGTAAACGCGGATCCTCGCGAATATTCGATAAATATCGATCGAAATTATGGAATGAAAAAATTGGAATAAATAAGGTGGAACTCGTGTATAATTCGTTGGTGATTGAAATACTTGACAGGTATGAAATTAGACGAGAAACATCGGGGAAAAAATCGCTTATCGTAGCCGCATTTTCGCGTGTTGCGCTTAATAGCTGCGTTGCGGAAGTTGCGACTTCTGAAAACGAACAGGTGTTGTTGCTTCGGGTAAAAGCCTGTCCGGTCTTATTTCACGATGACTTTAACAGGTGTCTCGAGAACGATCAAGAGCGTAAGCCGAGTAAATATTGTTGAAACGCAATGCCGCGAGTATCGAGTATCTTTAAGAAAAGGTTTTGCTTTTACATCGTTGTAATCCCGTTATTGCGAACTCTGTTAGTCGATATTCGCTTTTCATTCATTCTTATCGATTTGTGATAACGATAAATCTTATCGACGAGGAAGTCTAGTTACAGCCGTTGGTAGAACATCGTAACGTAAACACATCGAGACGAATAAATGCTAAGAATTTCGTGTAAACAGAATTGCAACTAAAAGCAATCAGTTTGGGAATTAAAGCTATAAGATACACTTTGGGGGTTTTGTAAAATTTCTGTAACAAACTATAATTCTATAAATATTCCCATATCCTCTTCGAACGTTCTTTTCTTATGAAATATTTCTATATTTTTATTCCTCTCTTGTCTTCCTTATTAATATATTTTCATCAAAAGAGAAGACTTCGCTTCGAAGGAAATATTTATCATCTTCGAGTATTCTTGCATTCTACTGTTATCGATAAAACGTTGTAAAGAGAGGTTTTTGAACGAGACTTCTCTTTTCTCAAGTCGAATAATAATAATTACTATGAAACGTATTATTGAATAAGTCAAATTCATAATACCGATCTATTACTTAGAAATAAATTTGCTTTAGAGAAAATAATTTTCACGGCTAGAAACGCAGGAAACTTTATCGTGAAATATGAACGAACGAGTGTTCTTCTTTTCCTATGCGTTTTACTAAGTAACACCCACGTATTATCGTGAAATTCGTTACGGGGATGATCCATGTTACAGCCTTAGAAGGAAGAAGACTTTAAAGTGTGTGATCCTATAGAAATAAATTTAATTTAGAGTTTTCTTAATCTATAGTATCTTTAGGGTAAGCTTTAAGAGGATCTACTTAGTTTTATGGAAACGTGTATGTGTGTCCGCGTGTTTGTGAGAGACGGATAAGAGTTCGCATTTGGACATAGTAAAAGGGAAAGCCTGAGAAAATCGAGCCGCGAGACGGTGAAATACGTGAGTTACGAAAAAGGCGAATCGCTTTTTCTCCTTTTTTCTCTATTTATTTTATTCTTGATCTTTCTATCTTCTCTTTTACCTACACATTTTACACGTACATTTTCTGGATATAGAGACTATTTCATCATTTTATTATCTATCGTAGAACGTTGAATAAAATCTGAAGAGATAAATTCTATAATTAATAAATCAAGTTTCTAAGAAATATAAACGTTTTCTATAAATAAAGTTCTAAGCATTTTAAAAATTCCATAATCGACGACTAGCAAATATTTACTCCAATTAATCTGAAGATTAGCTTTAATCGATCTTTCTAAGATAAAACAGATACTACGTGTATATAGTACAATTTATTATACGTATCTTGAAAATAAATACAAAATTATGGTTTATTTGCTGTTTCAGACAAAGAAGTACAGAAGCCTGGTGAAAACAAAAAGGAATTACTCAAATACGACACTCACGGTTCCATCGTCATTGTACCAACCGCTGACGACAATGATATGGATTATACATGCGAAGCAAATCATCCTGCCATACCTATCGACATGCCTTTAAGAGAAACCATTAAACTCTCCGTCTTTTGTAAGTACAATTTTCCAATATTCCCATGCTACGATTATTACCATCATTATTTTGAAATCTCAAAAGTAGCATGCAACACCAAGTCTTTACAAATTCGTACATATACCACTGTATTTTAACATTTGCAAGCACACAGAGCTTTTCATTGAAACTCCACTTTATGCGAAATATACATTTTTTTATTTGTATCGCGTTTCTCGAAACCCTCGTGCTTCATCAAATATTTCAATTTTCGAAGACAATTATCGTTAGTATTTCCAAATCTCGAAGCACGATCACGTACCAAATAACACGGTAACCGAACAACGATAATGCAGGCCAAACCACCTGAACAAGTGCCCCGACGAATTAGTTAATTACCAATCATCTAAATTGCATCGATCACGGGACGTGCGTCACCCGGACGGTTTATCGAGCATTTGTCCGACCATTAATTACTAAAATTACAACGAAATTATACCGGTGATAATTACAATTATATCCGGTATAGGTACCAACGTAACGCGTTACGTCGAACGAATCCATCGAACGACCATCACAGCCGTCATAGCGTGTTAATTTCACGCGTCGCGCGGTTCTACTCGCAGCTTCCGGCCAACTTTTATTGAGAAACTTTTTCCATTACTAAAACAACGAAGATCCTTGTTCATGTTCAATGTCCCTGTCCAGATCGGAAGTTGCATGATCGCATCATTTTACAGATCCACCCGGTGTGCCGGTTATCGAAGGATACACCGAGGGAGAGACTGTGAAACGTGGACAACAATTGGAGCTAACCTGTCGATCTCGAGGCGGAAATCCGCCCGCGCAGATCGTCTGGTACAGAAACAACGAACAGGTTAGGACCGTGTATCGAACCGAGGGTAGCTTTTCTGAAAGCGTGTTGTCGCTCATCGCTAAGGCTCAAGACAATAACGCGAGGTACAGATGCGAGGTGTCCAACATTATGAGCGTGGAGCCTATGAAGGTGCACGCGGATCTCACTGTGCTTTGTAAGTACTCGGAGGACCGTAATTTTTAATTATCAGAATTTTTCTTTTATGTTGAGCGAATAGTTATTTTATATGAAGATAACAGGAAGAAGACATGGTAGATACCTTTTTACGGATTCTTTGATTTTAATGTCATCTTGTGGGTAAAAAGAAATATTTTAATATCAAATAGCTAAAGATGGAAAAGTCCGGTTAGTTGTAGTTAAAAATATAATTATTACGACAAGCTGTATTTTCATATTTCGATATCTTGGTATTATACGAGCAATGTCTTTTTAAATCGTGAAGGATATGGAGAAGTATGTCCTAAAATTCTGATAACGTAGCAATAATTAACAGTGCAGTTAATTATTCGTGGCATTAAACGAATAGAATAGAAATTTTCTTCTCGTCTTACGATGACCAGAGAGAAATATAAAAATAGTTAAAATAAGATCATCGTGCGAAAGAAAGCCGATGCTCAAAGTACCATATACACTTCAACGAACAACGACGAAATCGAAACGCTATAACTTTAACCAGCGTCCACCCTGGTAGCTCGTGATTCGCACTCGTTTCACATCCAGGGAAGGCTTTAAATCACTAACCGCTGAAACTACGATTTTTTTTTTCCCCAGTTGCGCCATCCGGAGTGACGATCACGGGACCCACGGAAGCAAAGGCGGACGAACAAGTGGTGATCACCTGCACCACGGAGAACTCGAATCCTCCGGCAGATATCAAATGGACTGTGGATGGTCACAATTTCGAAAGCAACGCCTCTAGAACCGAGCCAGCCCCTCAAGGCGGCTGGATCACTACCTCGAACGTAACTTTCAACATAAATCGCACGAGCCGCAATATCGTGGTGATATGCGACGCGTCCAATGTCAAGCTGACCGAAAACGTCGTCAGAACGCACACCATAACCGTGATTTGTGAGTAACGCAATTTGATAAAGCAGACAATTAGACGAATGACTGCAATGTAAATATAATCCTGGGAACGCAGTCTGGTCTTAGACAGCCAGATTAATATGAAACTAATCCGAAAGCTAGCCGAGACTTCGCGTGTCTTGTCAGTTTATCCGGGATCTATGAGCGAGTGGATCGAGAACAGTTACGTTCGGACGTGAATCCCGATACCTATCCGTGTAATACGAACTTGCAGACACAATTAATTTCGTCTTAGTTCAAGGGACATCCAGATTCGTGATGAAGTTCCTCTGTTAAATCCCAAGCGTAACAATCTTGTCTCGTGATGCGTTTTGTTGGCCAATTAGAGTGTCTTAGAGCTTCGTGGATAGATGTCACGATATTGTATATTGCTCGATACTAGAATGGAAATACGAGCGTTGGTTTATTTGTTTTGCGACAGATCCACCGTCGAGGCTTGTCATCACGGGTTACGAAGAAGGGACGACGATCGACGCTGGCACAGTGCTCAGATTGATGTGCACCGCCACTTCCGGAAATCCACTCGCCACGTTGAGTTGGTACAAAAATGATAAAAAGGTGAGTGGACTGTTTCGTCGTGAAATTGAGATTTTTTAGTCACTGCTGACGAGTGGCTTAGTGGCGTTGAAGAAGGACGAGTAAATACGGTCGATCGGAATGAACGGAACTGAAAATTTTAATTAAATTCCTGTCACATTCGTAAGCGAAGTTTATCACCTTTTAATCTGATTCGTTAATTTAATCTGATTTTAATGCACTTTATTCGATCGTTTTATACTTGCCTCATGCGCTAGATTTATTGTACTTTTTAATGGAAATTTTATAGAATAACTTACTTACGAAATTTCATTGGAATGAAATGAAAAACTACTAATATTTCAAACATAAAATATAAACGTCATATTTTACGATTTTGTTTTAAGATAAAAACCAGATCTGACGATGATAGCGGTATTGCCCGATTATCTTTACCAATTTCAAGCAACACGCATGAAAGGGACTATAATTTTACCTGCAAAGAGACGAGACGACTGAAAGCGTAAGGCACAAGCAAGTGTATTTATTTAACCATATACTTTCTGTTTTAGATACAGGGAACCACGAGAACGCGAGATCACGCGGTTTCCAGCGAGCTAACGATACTCGTAAACGCATCCGACAATAACGCGCGCATACGATGCGAAGCAGCGAATTCCGCAACAGAAATTCCTCTCCTCAAAATGCTCGTCCTCAAAGTGAACTGTAAGATATACTACGCTATATGTATAACATAATACCTTACTATATTCTATTAAATAAACAAAAATTCGTCTCTTAATAATAGAAGTAAAGGAAAAGAAATCTGATAACTTACAACTTCTGCTAATATTATTATTCGACAAATTATTGTGCAGAGAAGCTCACAAAATAAATCCTTTACATTCTACTGTTCCACCTTATACATCCCAGACTCTAAAAAGTCTCTTCCTGCTCCTGTACTCTAAATCCTAAAATCTTCCCTCAAGTTTCAAAGCTCTCGAATCAATCGTATTTTGCAAATCTTGTGTACCAACTCCCCCAAAACCTTGCCATTGCTATCTTTAATACCACATAAATTAGCCTACCCTGCTCTTCTCCGTGTCTGATCTTCGAATAAGTTTATTGGGGGCCGACAAGCAGCGTGGCAATTCCTTCCAAGCAATTGACCCGAAATCACCATTGTTTTTTGCTTTAGTTCCGCCTGAGAAAGTGAAGATCAGCCGCGAGCCGCAGAATCTGCACGCGGGCCAAGAGGGCCGTATCATTTGCGAATCGAGCAGCAGTAATCCGGCAGCGGAGATGTCGTGGTGGAAGGGCGGTATACCCGTGCAGGGTACCAAAAATGGCACTAAGCCCGGCTTACACGGTGGATTTCTGTCGTTCGTTGAGCTCACGTTGGACGTTACGGAAGAAATGAACGGAGAGGTGTACACGTGTCAGGCGAGAAACAATCAAATGGACAGGTCTATTCACGATGCCACCACCCTCGACGTATTGTGTAAGTATTATACAGCGAGCCAAGAGTGCGTCGACGATGAAAATCAGCGGGACATCGACATGATAGCCAGAACGATATCCGAATGAATATTTCATACTTCATGCTATATGGTCGATGTATCGCGGTGTATACAGTTTATGACAGTGGCAAAAAGAAAGTTGAAAATATTTCATAAAGTACTCCTAGGTTCGCTAGTACCGGAATGCTTTGCTCTGGGGAACTTTTGGATGAAAATATCGAAAGATGATTCTAGAGTTGTCCGATGCGTTTGTTGGAGAGACAAGAATATGTGAATATTTTCGTTTTGTCGACGCTTAACGCTGCTGTGATTCTCGAACTTTTATGTTTCGGTGTTGCTCTCGTTTGAGCGAAGAGAAAAGATTTTTAATGCTTCGACGAAATATTTGACATGAAATTGAAACGAGAACTCATGCGTATGAATAATAATTTGTTCGGGTTTTGCTCACACTTGAAATATTTTTGAACGTTAGAAAAGTGCAAGTGGTTCGGAAGAACGGGCCAGAGTTAAAAGCTATCATCAAAGGAAATCATATTAATTCTATCATGGCTGAAATTTCACCTGATGAATTTCTTTTATTTTAGAAATGAACGAAGTGAGATAAGTACATTTGTTTCATTATTATTCGATGATAGACGAAAAATAAGAAAATTATTGTTCGAGGTGAACTTTCACCTATGATAGTCTTTATGAGTTAAAGCCGGCTGTTTTTTTTATGTTTTCGACGTATTCGAGTTAAATAATTGTAGACGGAGAGTATAGTTTTAACCGTTTGTTATAGACAAGCCGATATTCTCCTCGATCGAACCTTACGAATTGATTGGAATGGAGGCCGAACCTTTCGTGATTTCTGTTTCTGCTATGGGAAATCCTAATGAGATAAGATACACGTGGACTAGGGATGGTTTACCATTAGTCAGCAATAGCAGGAGGATATCTGTTCGCGCTTCTACCTTAAATATCACTAAATTGGATCGTCACGATGCTGGAACTTATATTTGTGAAGCAACTAACGAGGAGGGAACGACGTTTTATCAATTGAACTTAACTGTTCAATGTAAGTTTCATTTCGAATGATCAAACGATGCTAGATATAATATTTGCAGAATCTAAAATTGGAAGATTTACAAATTTTTGCATTTCAAAATTCTGAAATTTTACAATAATATGATGATCACCGCAGTTACATGTTATTTGTATCTTTAAACGTTTAAACGATCGTATTTCGTCGCTGGAAAAATTAATATTTCCGTGTGCACCGCGCGTTTTCCAGACTCTGCAAAAATTAAACGCACCTCGACGTCGGGGATAGTGTATCCTCCTGGAATCGAAGCGAAATTGTTCTGCGAAGTGGATGGCAGCCCCATAGGAGACGAATATGTCACATGGCAGAAAGTTGGCTCCAACTCGGAGCTCTCTGGTCGATATTCTACCTCTTTTATCAACAAAACTTCTTATCTCCACATCGAAAACCCTGATCAGGAAGACGTCGGAGAATATCAGTGCAAAGTTAACAATGGAATCGGAAACGTTACCTCCGAACCTATACTTTTCGTTACAAACTGTACGTACAACTTGATCGTCGATAATAACTTTTGATTTGAATATTTGTCTTTTTTTTTTCAATAAAATACTATATTGATACAGTTAAACCACAAATGATGAACACACCATTGACGAGAAGAGCAGCTGCAAATAAAGGGATAAACGTGCATTTGTACTGCAAAGCTCGAGGTTCCCCTTTGCCGCGATTCTCCTGGACATTTAATGGAAAAACTTTACTACCTAATGTAACAGAGCATAAATATGGCATTACCCACACTGACGTAAGTTTGATCTCAACTGTAGAATTTTAGAAATTAGAAGATTTCCATTCTACTCCCTAAAAACTGCTTTAAAACTAGAAAATGTACTGATCTTTCGATTGTACGTGAATTAACATTCGCAAAACATAATTTCATTCTCTTGTTTTCGATCAATTTAACTAATTCGTAAATATTTCTGCGACTTTATATTTCGCCATTATTTAATTTACCGTTTGTTACGCAAATAGAGATACGCGCTTTTTTAAATAAAAATAGAATTTACGTAGTGAAAAGTCACTGTAAATATCCTAACGTACTCGATTTACAAATGGATAATTCTGAAATTTGAAAATTGCTCGAATAAGCCACGTAACCGAGCGTCCTTTTTGTCAATTTCGGAAAGCGTTACCCACCGGAAACCACGAGAAAGCCCGAAACGTTATTTACCCCGGCGAAAATTGATCGTCCCGCCGTGCAATCTCGCCAAACGAACACGCTTGTGTTGCTCTTTTTGCAGCTAAGCGAATTAATTTCCGAGTCGTCGCTGTCCATTTTCCGCGTGACGTCGCACGATTACGGGAAATACGAGTGCCGTGCGATGAACAAAATGGGACAGTCGACGGATATCATACACCTGGACGTGACGTCGCCGCCAGACAAGCCGACCGACCTCGAGGTCTATAACGTCACCCATGACTCCGTCACCCTGATGTGGAAAAGAGGATTCGAAGGCGGTTTGCCAACCTCCTATCAGATACGTTGGCGGCAAGCTCTCGACTATGAGGATCGATATCACTATCTGGATGTATCACCGGGAGAATATAAAACCACGATAACGGGATTGTCCCTCGGGACTTACTATGTGTTCAGCGTAAAAGCCATTAACGAGAAGGGGGACAGTGGCTTTCTACCGGACCTAGTCAAAGTTCAAACGCTACGTAAGTTATCTTCTTTTCTCATTTTTCGCATTTAGAATATCATAATCCTAACACTATATGCCGTAGTAGCTGCTTTATTAGGGCAAAATTGCCATTTTAGATTATGACTATTCTAACCAGGCTAACATAAAGGACCGTTTAAAACTGTTGAGACATTGAAAACGGTTTGACTAACAATTTTTAGATCGATACGACGTATGATATTACATGGTAGTCATACTTCTTAGAAATATAAGTTTTGTTATTACATACATTAGATTACATATAGATTGTCTTTTAGTAGAATAGAAGTAAAGTAAAGTAACAGTAATTTGAGATATAAATCGTATTTTTGTTTAAAGAATATTTGCTTGGTTCAAGGGAAATAGTAAGAATATTACTGGGACGCACCTAATCCATTTATAATAGTAATGAAGTAGCTCGCTTAAGTAAAAGTATCATCATTTCATTCGTGAGAAAGTGAGAATATTTCCATGAACAGTTCTAATTTAAATGTTTACATGCAATTGTCTTCAAGTTGAGACGAAAGATACAACCGCTTGGTATGGTGGAGGAAATATAATGGATTTTGCTTGCTTTATTAAATAATTGCTTTGCAGAAAATCCAACGAACATTCCTCTGTTCGTATTTAATTATACCAGTTATACTTCCTCTTCCAAATCAAACTTTCGCCCTATTAAAAACGATTGCGCATGTATATTAAAATTGTCACAAGAAAATAATGAATCGTAGCTTATATAACAAAAGATGTCCGCATTTTGCATTAAATTCATATCATATCTTATTCGTGCTTTAATCATCGCATCTTGATCTCTTTCTGCTAAAAATACAAATCGAAAATAAAACGAAATTGGCACGACGTCTAATGAAATGTCTACCTTTACGACATCGGACGTGAAGCACTAATTAACAATCAACGACGGTGAAGCAGCATTTGTTAGAGTTCACCTAACGAGAAATATCGATTATCATAATTACCAGTATTTAACTGCTATTACGTAGCGTAAGCTGATTAATAGTCGTAATATCTGTAACGATGAAGTCTCGGACAAAGTATTACCATTGCTGATGGACTTAGGCGCGCTAATTAAACGTCGCGGACGCGACGGCAATCGTTTAATAATCGATCGATCCGAATGCTAAAATTGTAACTAACCATTGTGGACTGTGTCGTTGCATGAATAACAATTCGGTGATGGGGCGTTGGCTTGGCTTACAGGGGAGGCTCCACCTACCGACGTGACATCCAGCGAGATTAATTCTTCCTACATCATCGTCATTATCATCACTGTTTCCGCCTCTGTTTGCCTACTCATTGCTGCGCCCATAGTCTTTGCTACATTAAAATCGAAAAAGAAGGCCCAACGTTCCGGTAAATATAATCACTCAACCCTATATTTGTCTTTTTCTGCTTTTATCCTGCAGGACCGAATAACGCGGAGAACCTGCCGGACGTTCTCTTGGAAAAAGGGGATTTTACAATGAATTATATCTATACGTTCGCAGCAACCTCCCTCATCTTTTTTATCATTAATATCTTCATCATCGTGTTGTGGTACATTATGAGAAAGCGAAATAAATCTCGTAAGTTAATTTATGTACAGTGAACATTTTGCTCCAGTCTTCTTCGTCGTCTGAAAGATATATATATATATATACACTTTATGAGAAATAAGATTATTTAGATTTAAGTTATTCTATAATGTATATCTAGCACATCGTTGCTGTCAAATTAATGAAAATTTGACGAACCCGTTCGCTTAATCCTAAAGATGTTATGATACTTGTGGTAGGCGTGTTAATATTATAATATTATAAAAAGACAAAGGAAACAGCAATTTTGAATATTTTGTAATATGTGTTTCTATCTTTGCGCAGGAATAAACAAATCACAAACAGCGGATATGTACGCACCATCGACCGTGAATGGAGACACCATGACCGGCGAGTTAAGTTCGGTTTCCGATGAGAAGAGCGACGTTAACTTCGACACTAACGATTACGTGGTCAGTGCGATCAGTCAGTATGTTCTTAGTAACAAGTAATGCCGGAGGGTAGGTTTGAGTTCTATTAACACATTTCTGTTCCGTTTTGCTTCCGTTTCGGACCCCCTTCGCTTCTATTATTTTCTTCTTTGGTTCCTTCTCTCCATAGATATCGCGCTTAGAATCTTCCGATCTCTTTCTTGCAATGGTATTTCATCATGTAGATTGGTAGTCTTTCTTTTTTTTTTTTTTTTTCTTTCCTTCAATATCATATTTTACTTTGTTTCACAATTAGACAATTTTTTTTAAAGCTTCAACACGTAGTTCTACTTTTTTTTTCTTCTTTTAATATTACATCTTAGTTTGTTTCACGATTAGAGAATCTTTCTTTAAAGCTTCACCATGTAGTGCGAATTTGTTTGAATCAGAACTTTACCAATAATACTTCCATTTTTAAAAGAATCTTAACTTCATTTCTTGCAGTACCCTTAAATATAGGCAGGTTACAGGGTGGATGTTTAGAGGTAGTTTCCATGCACGTAAAACATACCGAGAATACTCGTAATGTATCAGAATGATGAAGTTAATGTCGATACAGCAGCGCGAAGTATCACTTTAATGCATGTGAAACTGGTAAAGTACTTATTTACAATTCATACTGATACGCTACGAACAGTAGGAACACAACATTCCAGGAAATTGTTCGATTAATGATTCGTTTTGTTGCGTTTATTCGTTAATAATTTCATAGACAAATTTCAGGTTTTCCTTAACTTTGGATACGTTAATTTAACGAAACGCTTTCTCTCTTCCCTTTCATCGACGTAACAGGACGAGGGACGAAAAACCGCAGCTAGCACGTATTTGATAGATCAAACTATACAAGATTTTGGAAAAGGGAACATGGAGATGCAGGTACATCATCAAGGAACTCTTGGTCGCCGTAGCAACCACATTCAACCACCGATGAGCATGGATTCACCGCCGCAGAGAACAACGGCCAGTGGTACACTTTCTGGTAAATTTCTTAAAGTTCCCATTCAGAAATTTTAGAAGATCTTGTCTTTCGAGCGTAGAATTCCTTCAGCAGTCTTATCAGAAGTTCTTCAGAACTCAAAGCTGTAACAGGGTTTATCAGAAAATTAACATATCTCCATTTCCACGTGGCAGTTAAACATTAAACCTCCGAAATTGCGCCTCTCTTCGCACGAAAAAAATGCTTACTTAACACAGCTTCTCTTCGTTTTAGTTTCAAAATCGAGTTACATCGGAAACCCCAGTCCAGCGCCGCCGAACGACGTGAACTTTTACAGCGTGGAGATCGATAATGGCCGCTACATGGGCTACGAAACGAATCATAGTCCGATTCCAGTGGTTGGTGAACCAGGTTCTGGCAGTTATTATACATCCATGAGTCCGACCGGACATATGATGTCGAGCCACATGGGCAGCGGGACTAGCACGCTGACACGTAGCAGGACCCTACCACGTCCAGTCCCGCCACCGGATGTAACCGTGATGACCGCCGGCTCAAAATCACCGATACCACCATCGGTACCTCCACCACCTACCACTTTCGCTCGATCGGTATCCAGCAACGCGCACACTCATGGCCACCCATTATCAACATTCACCCCTACACCAGCTTATTCTGATATCGATGGCCATCTTGTCTGAGGATCACCGATATTCGGCCCTAGTTCGGTGCGTGGTAAATACCGTGCTGTACCAAGGGACGAGACTATGACCGTGACAGAAAGAACCACCCGGCTCTAATACACATCTCGACCTGTGGCTGTTGACCATGGAACTACTTCGCGGATCTTCAACCTCCGTTCATCGTTCCCGGCGTTACACTAAGCTACATGTACTATGATTATATCGGTTCGATATCGTGCGAGGACCTTAAATCGCAGAATCTTTTTCGGCTACGTTTGTGTGCGATCATGAGTTTCGTGTGGGTGCTCCGACGACCTTTCCTCGTACATATTATCCTCCTTGAACACGAAAGAAAGTAACAGAAGTATGTAAATAGGAAGAGAGAGAGAAAGAGGAACCGAGATGTTGCGGTTTCTATACGTAATTTTTAAGAAGCACGCGGTAACGCCGTTGCAAGACGCAGTAAATGCATTCCTTACGCGCTAGTTTCGTTGGTTTTTCGCGGACACGATTATCGAAGATACGTACCTCGAACTTGGATCGTACTATGGATCGATCGTACAATTACGTTTTTCGCATATCACGTGTTAAGAAGAACGATCGACGCCCGGTGAACAAGCACGCTGCAATCGACTCGGAAGATATCTCCGTGACACCACAGTTCTAGCATGCTGTCAGTGGTTTTTTATTTTCTTCTTTTCTATATCCCTTTCCTTTTTTTCTTTTTTTAGTTTTATGGCTTTTAGTCGCGCTTGTTCGTGCAGTTTTTTACTTCTTTGTGACGACTTCGTAGTGATACGTAAAAACGTTTTAAACGTGAACTAAATGGAAAACGACGAACTTATGTATGGAAGAAACTCGACTGGAAGTGCTCGTTTCTTCGCCGAAGAGGATACAGAGGTATGCTACGGACTGTATAGTCGGGTTAAGTTACGTTTTACTCGTTGGTACATCAACTGGATATACTCATACGATCCAACAGTAAATTAGAATACCTACATTAGGAAGAGGAAATGTACTAATGAAACGAAATATCAGGGAACTTCACGAGCCGCAACAATATATAACGACCTTTAAATTCTTCTTTGAAGAATTATATTTACGATATAACCAGTTTCACTTGTATACTTCTTTTCTTTTTGTTAAAGGAATTCAAAACACGATGAATGCTAGTTATTTGTCAGTAAGATATCTTTCGAAAAATAGCGCTTTTGAAAGTAATCTCAATTTAAATCGATAATATCATCGAGACTCTATCAGATTTCGCATCAGTCGCAGCATTGATGAACACGGTAATGCTACTTCATTATTGTATAGCGACGTAATTCGCGTAATCTCTTCAATTTCTTTCTTTCTTTCTTTTTTTATTTTTTATAAATAAGTCCGACCGTCCACAATTTCGTTTTGAAATTAGCCAACAAAACATCGATGCACTGGCGGACAGATTCTTGTTTGAAATTCTGAAGAGGAAGCGAGACAATCGTTTTACACAGGGAAACAGTTGACGACGTTTGCAATCGATGTATAGCAGTCCAACTGATTTCCTTCTTCCCTTTCCCTCTTGCTCATTACAAGACGCGTTCTCTGTGTTAACGGTATGAACGGTTCATACTCGAAGAGGAAAAAATGGTGATACGTGCGATAAGCAGGAAAGCTAGTTACGAGAAATGGAGTAGGCTACGTATAGTCGATGGATGGAAACGCGTAAGTTTGAGGAACGAACTCAAATTGCACGATAAGTACTACAATGCTAAGAGACGTTTAGGTAAGGGAATTCTAAGACAATGCACGAAATGTACAAGTGATTTCGCTTCGGCCTTCTCGAGCTTATTATACTTTGGCAGATCGATATATTGTTTGACACATGAATCGTTCAGAAGCCACGTTGATGTACTCCGTAAATTGAAAAGCGATGATGTTACAAACGCTACTTTGCCAAATTTACCTATTTATATGGTTTTCTTACGATGAATGAACTTATGGAAATCGTTTGTTTCTTGAGAATTGAATATTAATCGTATACTTATATAACATAATTAAGAAATTTATAAAAGACGGAGTTGATCAGCCTGGCTTTTGAGAGGCTCGCATTTGAGACGCTATTCGCGCGCTTCTTTCGGCTCTCGTGGTTAGGAGAGCGATGCGAACGAAACTTTCTATAAAACTCAATTTTCCAAGAACAGACTCGACCCGAAATTTGAACAACTGTTTCTTTCTCTTCGCGAGTATCGCTTTCTGTATACTACAGAAAAATATGTAAGTACGAAATGTGTTTTGCATATCGTAAGTTTTCTAGATCGCTCATCTTATTTTCCACTCGTAACTTGTTCTATTTTTACGAACGTTATCGAGTGATCGTTTTACTTTTTCGAATTGTGAATTTTGAAGTACGTAGCAATTGCGATTTCTCACTGCCGAATTCCTAAAGTCAATATTAATACGAATAGTTTAATTGATTGCATTGTATCGTGAAACACATTTACGTAGGCGCTATATTGTACGCCACTATTGTCAAGAAAATTGGCGCGAAACAAAATGACGAATACTACAAAACAATTGACGCGTTAATTCTATTTCATGCGTGCGATGAAAAAGTTTTTCCTTTCTCCGATGGAAATAATTGATGTTTCGTTACGTTACAATTACAATTACAGCACAAATACGAACGAACAATAAGCAGAATATTTATAGTGTAAACGGTTTTCACGTGACTTCAGGCGAGTGCTGATTTTGTTTTCTATCTTGTTATATGTAGTTTTATCATTCTGTCACGTTTTGTAGTAAATGAACGATTACTAACGATTTATTATTACGCGGTACGATCGATGATATTTGCGACTGAATTTACAAAAAGAATATGCCAAATATTTACAAATATTATTAGTTATCGATTAGCAGTGATATTTATAAAGGTAGCTAGTAAATAACTTTCTTTCTAACTACGATATTACAATACGACGTCACTGCCAAATTTTTATTTCTGTGCCGCGAAAAAATACGAAACTTTTTTATATTTAATTCAACGACAATTATTATATCACGTGAAAACGGTTGACTTGTTATTGACAGAAAGAAAAAAGACATATTGCTACACATATTTTCCCAAGACGGTAATAACTTAAAAGCCATCTATATATTCTATCCAGACGAAGGTATAATATCGCAACGAAACGATATGATATTACTAAAAAAAAAAATTCTGAGAGGAAATGTAATCAACATAATCAGTGAAATCTATACACAACAGAAATTTAAAGAAAGAGAAAAGAAGTAGGAAAGACAGACAAACAGGTAGAAAGCAAAGAAGTAAAAGTGAGTGTCTTGGAGTAGTGATATCTTCAAAAAAGACAATAGTACATAAGTTTAATTATACGAGTATGAGTTTAGTTAAGAGTAAACTATTTCCCTGGCACAGCCAAGTTAGAAGTTGCATTTTTGCATAAAAAGAGGTGGGGGTCTTTATGCAAAACTATAAGACAGAAAAAACGTAGTTCAACTAAATGTTTATATATATATATTTTTGCATTTGTTTCCATTAAAAATTGATTATCCTTGTAAATAGTGCGATATGTCTCAGCGTTTCACACACTCCAGAAAAAAAACAAGTAATTAAAGAAAATGGATCATATGAGGGTCTCACTTTACCTAAGCTATAATGAAGTATTGTATAGGATTATTACACGCTAGGCCACGTATTATATCTGAAAGAAAAGAAAAAAAAGAGGAAGAATTATTCCAGTTATCGGACGAGACAACGTCTTTCCGTTTATCGAAAGCCTAAGTAGTCGACATATATTTTTGAAAAGAAAGAAAAAAAAAAGAGATACAAAAAGACACACTGCATATGTTTGGCCTATTGTAAGAGAGAGAGAGAGAGAGAGAAAGTCTCGCGAACACACGATGACGCGTGAAGCGCCACGAGTGACAAAAGCTCGTATTAAAAAGTCGTTCGATAAGGTGTAAGTTTCGTTCAATTTTCATGAAAGGAAGATCGTTACGATCGATACGCGCCCAATCGGAATTTCTTCCAATGAATTCGAACACCGAGATAACGAGAGCAAGAAAAGAGAAAAGATAAAAGAAAAGAACGTGAATCGATGTTCGCTATGTTGTGTATGATCATCGAAAGATTACGTTGAGAAAACTACGCACGTCCCTGGTAACTGTCATTCCGCTTCTAATTTGGCTCGCGTATCGTATGGATGTAAGTTAAGGAATACGTAATAAGTAAGGTTGCTCTACAGATACGCAATGACGCGGCGGCGCCACTCGCATATCCAAGCACAAACACGTTCGCGCGCACGCGCTAGATTGAAACTCGTGCCAAACCGCGCGAAATTAAATTAACACGAGAATCGCTGCGTAGAAAGGCATGTATATCCCGAGCAATCATACTTACGTCGGAGTCTCGAAACCGGATCCAGCGTGAACGATAGCTGTCGACAATCAATCGCATCCTACACTATTTTCACTCTCCGTTCTACCGCGATCATCGATCGAGCTATCGATTCGTGAATTGGATCGATTTCGAGTTTCCTGTGGTGTCTCTGTGTAGGGTATCCTTGAAGACGCACACGTAACATAGAAAGGAAAACGAAAGAATAAATTTGCACATGCGGCAAACAAGGAAGGAAAGAGAAAGAAACCGGAAGGGTGTCGTTCACAGAATCGATATATTGTATACTTTTCTGCGCCGTTGTCATGTGTGTTTTATGCTTGAGAACTGTTTGAAAGTTTTACGAATAATAACGTTTTCGTAGCATGCGCTATTGTTATTTCATTAATCGGGGAGGACACTGATTTGTTACGGTAGATTCTACAAAGCTTAAAGAAAAAAAAAAAAAGAAACGTGTATTGTTAACCGCTGCTGTTGTGTATGGAGCCGCACCGTTCGGCTTAGACTGATGATAAAATTCACGTATGCTCAATTAGAGATCATGTTTGCGCATAATTAAGAATTCTATTTACATATACATGTTTTATATTTGTAATTAACGAAAATCATCTATACCTAATATTACCTGATATTATTAGATTATGTAATCTCCAAAGTATTTGCTCATCAAAGTGCTAGGCATGTTAGACGGACCGATATTCGTCCAAAATGGTACCTTGGAGATGGACATACCATCTAACAGTACGATATTTGATATTTTACACAATAATTAATAATTCCGTTGATTATTCTAAGACATAGTCAATCCTAATTATACAATCATTAAGATACGAGGATATATATATAAATTAACCGTTTTACATGTATATAATGTACATATACGAAACTTAGATAGACAAGAAAACAAAAGGGAAAAAATTGAAAAAGAAATGAAATGCATAAACGAATTAAAATATCAAATTTAAGAAAAACGATCGAGAGCTTTCGTAACTAGGTAAATGTTCGTATCGACTTTTGATGTTTTTTCTTCGTATTCGTTTTTTCTATTCTTTCCTCTTTTAAAAGAAAGATATAACATACAACGGAAAAAAGACGAATATAAAAGAAAGAAGAATGATTCTCTCGCCGACGATACTATTGCGATTATACTTACATGTCGTTGAATTTTATAATACGATGGCGCTGCGCAGAAACGGCATGAAGTTGCGACGAAACTCGCGAGTTAACAATAAATCGCCGAAAGTGACGTGACGAATTTTACCGTAACGAACTTATCCGTTCCAAATTACCATTTCCACACAAGAGGCGAAGACTGGTTTATAAAATACACGAGCCATTTTTTGTCATTTTTTAATGCTGTTCGGACGACTCGATTTTATATTCAATTTCAGATTTCTTATTCGTTAGAACGAAACACGAAAAACATTCAATTACGATATTCTTCAATCTCGATAATCGATTGTTGCGTTTCATTGCGAATCGACAAGCGAGAAATCTCGCGCTCGAAACAAAAAACGAGCAATCGCTTTGAGAAACTTTTTCCAATGTACTTTTTCAAAATTTGCATAGTTATGTGATAACTACCAAACGAGTAACGAAATCAACAACTTTGAATCTGTAAAGTATTCGATCTAAATTTATTTAAACGTTTGCTTTGTTACAAATGAGAATAATAAGAATCGATACAAAATTTAAAGGTTAAAAAATCTCAAAGTAGGTTTCTTGCGCGTCCAAACAAAAGAAAGAGAAGAATATATCGCGTATATCGAGCGATACTGATAAACGATATATCGTTAAGCGTATCATCAGATATATGTTGCTTCCGTTTGTGTGCCAATAAAGAAAAATCGACATTCTTGATGTATAAATATATGAAACTTAATGAGAACGATATTATTGTTACGCGGGCCGCCGATACGGCTAATTTTTTCTGATCAGAATTTACGATGCAATGTCATTCTTTGGAGCAATCATCGCTGTTCATAAGTACAACCGATTTAAAAAAAAAAAAAAATTACCGGAGAGGGGAAGAAGGAATTCTCCGATGAAAGAGAAAAAAAAGCGAAGAAAGAATGGGAGGAAAAAGGAAATCGTGTAATATAAACTAAGCTACCAAGCAACTGGTACGCATTAATTACTTGTATATATACATAGTATTTTTACATTCTAATTCTAAATTACATTTCCAATTCTAAACGGTATAACATTACTCTGTGAGCTTCGCTTGTCGTCTGTGTATATATCATCGATAACGTTTCTAACGTTGATTCGCCTTAAGGAAAAATATTGATAGATAAGCCGCGAACTGCGAACCTGGCAATGCTCGACAAATATTATTCCCCTCCTTGTGCTTGTTTCACTGCACCCTCTGCACAAGATTCAATAACACACGCCTCGTGCCTTCATCGCACTTAAATTAATTAGAATGTGTAATATTATGGTCGCGCGTGTAGTATTCCTAAACGTGACTATTCGCGGGATATATCGTTCGCCATTCTCTGGAACATACTTCAATGAATTTCGCGATTCTCTTATGATTCCATCAACTTGTACAATACACCGTGTTTAACCCATTCAGTACGAAGCAATGAAATAATGCGTGTAAAATACGTAAGCGCAATATTATTGCACAGTAACAAATTTGAAACTCTGAAAATTCGAATGTTTTGAAAATTTAAAAATAAAATGTTACGTTAATACAACGTTGGTCCTTAATGGGTTAACATCGAATGATTCAGGCTACTGTATAATTCATTTCATTTTATTTAAAATAACAGTTTGAAAGCTCTTGAGAGGCTGTTTTCGTTCATAACATATCCGCGAATATTTTCGTACGTGCATCTCACGCGACCATAAATCATATAGGATGACAAGAAGAATACTCGATTGTGTACGTCGTATTACGATGTATTCGATGTTTATACTCGTAATTTAACTTCTATTTAAGCTATATGCTCATAGCGAATGTGATCGTATCTCCCCGAATATAATGTCACGGTGTATAAAAGCGAAGAGCAACGCTCATCGAATACACTTGGATAATCTTCGCACGCGTCTTTAATCGTTAACTTAACACGATAACATCGCCCCTCGTGGCTTAACGTTATCGAGCTTTGCCCCTTTTTTCCCCCTACAGGAGAAGGAACTTCGTCAGAATTCGTCGTATCGATTCATTTTTTTTATTTGCTTATTCATTTCTACACACAGAGACAGAGCGAAGCTCAACATACTAGTCCTTACTTTAAAACCAAAGTAAAGAGATAAAACACAAACATTATATAGCTTTTAAGAATCTCCATTACGTATTCACACCTGTGTGTCTATACAGAGAAGGCATAATTATAACTAAATAATTCAGTCATCGTAACTAGGTAAATGACTAACCGATAAGCGAATAGATAAAGAAGAAGATACAGTGTTAAGCCACTCGTTAAGTGTACTGTTTTATTTTAATTCATTTTTTACTACACGATTAAAATTTTATCTAGCAACCTTCGTCGGCTAGGAATGTAAATTCTGTATCTGTACATTGTTTTCCTATTTCAACTATTAAAAGTGATCGTCAACTTAAACGTTATGTTGTTCTTATTTATTCTTTCGCAAAATATCCATACTCATTTTATTAATCAATAAACAAACAATAAACAACAAGACTCTGTTTATTCGAACACCATTTATTTCGAACGCAATTTTAATTATTGCTTAATAAAATGTACCTTTACTAATTGAACTCTTATATTATAATAATAAAACTAACCAAAATAACTATGTATTTACATATGGAACGTTATATCATTTTAAAAATAGCAGCAGTGTATATATATATATACACATCTTTGTCCTGATTATATCAGGTATATTTGCAACATAAATCAAACATTGTTGTTAGAATCACTAGTATCAACACTGCTGTTTACAAGGTCAACATATGTTCAACATCAACATGTATCCTTAATAGGAATGAATTTCGTTCGGAGCCGATGTGCTGGTTTCATCACTATGCCCGTTAAAATGGATATATCCTTAAGATAGTCCACGGGTTCAAAAAAGTAATTATCTAAGAAAAGACTCATTATAGTTTTTAACTCCAACATGGCGAATCGTTTTCCTACGAATTAAAAGTTAATTATATCTTTTTCAATTATTCAAAGAAGATTTACTTTACATTAAAAAGTTCATTTCTTGGAGGACTTAATTAAAATTCAAGTTACGTAACTACGACTATTGTCGTTTACTTTATGACTCGTTGATGCTAATTGATCGTTAATATTCCCTTTCTTTTCGTAATAAAATACAAATACAAGAAGTAAAATAACTCGATGAAATACAAATTTACATAAAAAGAAAATAATAGAAGTAGTCAATCTCCTACCAAAAGCGATATAAAAATCTTTTAAAGAGAATCATACGTTATTTGCAATACAACTGCAAAGACATTCTCTTCGTTTATCAGTATAAAAAATGTATTGTTCTCAAAGAAGTCAAACTCAAAGACGGTCTTCTATATTCATGTAGAATCTATATATTATCAAATATTTAAATTTAAAATTCTTACCGATACAAATTCTTGAGCCGGCACCAAAAGGTATGTAAGCATAAGGGTGTCGACTTTTGGAATTTTCAGGTAAAAATCTGTCGGGATCAAAGACATCCGGGTTCGGCCAGTATCGCGGATCTCTGTGAACGTTATATATGTCCACGACAATTTCAGTATTCGAAGGTAATGTGCAGTTACCTTAAAATATAACAGTTTCATTGCAGTACGTTTGCAATTATTAAAAACATAATTATTCTGTGATTCATATAAAGTACTTCGATATTTACTTAATTTTAGGTCCGTTTCTGTCCTACGCGATATACGAGGCGCGCTTGGATAAAGTCGAAGTGATTCCTTAATGCACCTCTCAAGATATGGAAGATCTTGCAGAGTAGACATATTTAATTTCCCTTCATTTTCTTTCAATACAGCTTTTACTTCAGCCCTAACTCGATCCTATAACATAATCGCTATACATCCATCGTATAAAACAAAGTTAACGTAATAGTATAATATTTATAATAATAGAAAGATTGCAGATGTATATATAAATTCATATTTTTAAGAGCACGACTTAGAAAGATGGAACCCAAGCAAAGATCTACTTTACTTATTAAATATTATAACTATTACTGTACTTAACAAATTACGCGCGTTCTATGTATTTGTTGCCACGCATATATAAAAATCCGCAGTTTAATAATGAGAAATAAGACTGAAACAGAAAGTTAAAAGTCACCTGAACCTCCTTATGTTCAGCCAGAAGCATTATAATGTAACAAGTGGCTAAGGCGGTAGTATCGTGCCCCTATTAAAAAATATTACGTTCCATAAGTTGCCCATTACGATATTATTTTTCTATACAAGAATTAAAAATATATATCAAATGTATTTAAATATAAAAGATAAAAAAGAAGATTGTATAACGCACCGCAAACATAAATGTATCAACTTCTTCTCTAATCCCCTCATCATCTATCTGATTATTTCGATGAGCTTCTATGAGTATATCAAGCAAAGCCAGTCTCTTTTTACATACTACCCATAAACAAAAACATTTAAAAAGATGTTAAACTATACATGTTCTTAAAAGTATTTAAAACTTTTATCTCACGTACTTCCAACGTCATTACTTTCAACACTGTCATTATCATCACTTGAATTCTTGTTGAAATCAGTTAAATATCGGCCGTTGCTCTGATCGTGATATTCTTTTCGCTCTTGGATTATCTATAACATATTATCGAACTCATTATCGTACGAATAATATGAATTAAATTGGACTGAAATATTAAATTCGTCATCGATAACTTTGTTGACATAAAAATGGCACAATGTCCCTACTTACAAACGAACGATGAACTTGTTATAAGAAAAGATATGATTAAAAGCTATATTTATACCTTTCGAGTGAAACCGTGTAATGTTTTAAGTAGTCTAGTCTGTCTCCGTCCTTCAGGATCAAATTTGAGAAAGAAATCATAAAATAACCACGGCCTTGCAGTTCTATAAAAATCATTATAATAGCATGCATTATATAACATAATAGGATGTAAAAATTATCTATCGAAATTTATTTACTTGTATCCGAAGACTCCTTCCATATCACTCGCGGCTTCAAGATATTTGTGCTGAAGTTCATCTTCGTCCTTTAGAGAAATTCCCATTGCAGTTTCTGGAAAATTATCGATTGATTTTGTCGTTAAATTTCTAGATACTTAAAAAATCTCCTAAAGATCTAAAAAGATTCTAACTGTATAATTTTCTCTAGCAATTTTTTAAATCTAGATCTCACAGTTTAACAATTTACAATTTTTCGTAACATTTTCAATATATTTAAAAGAGAACTTATTTCGACGTCTCATTTGCATACATTTCATATATACATGTCAATCGATACATTTACAATTGCTGAATTTTTCAATATTGTAATTATTGAATTGCGGTATAACTCATAAATTACCGCAAATCATATTCAAAGTATGCTTGCTAATGGTATGCAGTAAATCATTCACGACTACTCCTTCTTCGCTCTTCAATGATTTTACCAAGCATTCTCCTTCCCTTACAAATACGTCAACAAATTTGTTAAGTATGTCGGAATGAAAAGCAGGTGTCAATATTTTCCTGCGAGTTTGCCATTTGCGTCCTGCAAAGAAGATAATCACTTCTTCAAAAATTTCATAGATTTTTATTACCTATCGTAAGTGTACTTCTTCCTTCTGATTATATTTATTTATTTAATTAATTGCACTTGGTGTTTAAAATTCATTAAGGGAATAAAGTTGAATAAGTTCAACAAAAATGGAAATTAGTATTTTATTAGAAAAAGAAACGTAGTAAACGAAAAATAAAAGTAATACCTGAACTGGTAAGAAGTCCAGAACTAAACCAAGGCTCCAGAAGTTTGCAGATATAACTTTTTTGAGTAAATTTCGAATTTCCGAGAAGTACCTAGATAACGAAAAAGAAAAACCAATAGATCTCTATTATTGAGAAACGTATGTAGTTAACTTACCTGCAAAAAATTTAATATTTAATCTCTTTTTAATGTCTGTTTAATGCTATTGAAATTTTAGTTACGTAGAATTAATTGGAATTGTAAAAGAAAGTTAATTAAACTTCTCGCAATGATGAAATAATGTCTTGTGCATCTAGATATCATAAATAATAGTATAAATATCTAGTATTCTTTTTAATTACCCGAAAATCATTTGGATGACGAGTAAAAACAAGTCCAAATGTGAAACTCCAAAGCTTAAAAATTGGGTAATACTGATCGCTCATTTTGTTTATCAGGATCCAAAGATCACCTATAATACATAGTAAATATGAACGAAGCCTATCGAGTCATATTAAATTGTTCAAATTTTCAAATAAAATAAAATTTATTTAGTTATTTTTTCATCTTACTTGATGAAACTAGGACACGATGTAAATGCCCGAAAATAGGCAATGTCGGAGGCCCTGGTAACGAATTCATTATTCTTCCATATTTTCCATAATGCAAAATAATGTAGTGCAAACTGATGAAAAGAAACAAGAAGAACAATATCGTGATGATCATTTTCGTAAGATTTCAAAACTTCAACGTTCAACGGTCTTCTAATTTTCTTCGAATCCTAATTTTCTTCACACTCTCTCTTTTATTGCACTGTTAAAGATATTAGAATAAACCCACTATAGTATTAAAGGTCGTTGCTTATGAAGTATACGCTTTCCAATGATAACTTCTCATGACACTTGGTATTAATCTAAATTTAAGTAACATAAAAAATATGATGGATTACACGATTTATCTTCTCCTCTGATTAAAGAAAATATTATTGGTGCACTCAATCAAGTTATTAGTAAGTACTTCACACTAACTTGTTTCTCTTTACAAAGAGTCTAATCACATTTTTACCTGTATACTTGAATTCATCAAATTTCCACAAGTATTTATTTTAAAAAGAATTATGTGAGAATTAAGCCTTTTTAATAGTTTAAGGATAAATCAATTTAAATGATATTCCCGTTGTCAATTATCTTGTTCAGGTTGTTATCATCTATTTCCTTTTATAATATTTCCTGTGCAACTCTCTCATGTTCCCCTTTGATTCCGAACATATCATATTAAAATACTATCAATTAACATAAAAATCAGTAAATCGACGAAAATAAAATTATCAAATATTTCCCGTGCGATTCTTATGCATTAAACGTGAATGTACAAATAAATATGATATTTAAAATAATTTACAGATTTTTAAAAATTTTAATCCTCTGAATAAGACGTAAAAAATATTTATTAGAATAAGTAATTATGAACAAAAATTGTTTATACTTTCACTGCTATTCAAATCTATGTATAAATATATACTTTCTCCAGTAGATCCAGACATCATTGGTCAGCCACTTACCTTTTCTCTTCAGTGCAGACGCGGTAACCCCTAATTAAAGTCTTGTATACGTTTAATCTTCTACGTTTCGCATAAGGGATTAGACTAAGTAAATTCATCACTTACTGAAAAGCAAATAAATTTTCAAGAAGTTAGTATACAACCATTATCTCATTACGCTATAAAATCGATATTGATAGATTTCTTATTTGCCATTTGCTTTTTTAATGAATGCAAATTTAAGCTATAATAATGGATGTAAATTTTATGAATTCGATACAAAATTGAATTATTAATATAAAATATGCACAAAAAAATTGATAAAATAGCAACAAAAGAGAGAAATGTTATGAAAATAAATTAATCCCTCAGAAATCTTTCATTTTTAATACTTGTCATTGCTATGTCACTATTTAATAGAAATGATAAGAGAAGAGATTTCTCTTTCCTTTATACCTACGTCTCTGAGCAGTTTCTTATTTGTGTTTTACAAATAAGACTTTGTAACGGTTAAAGAACGAAATATTTATCTTCAGTCAAAAAACTGTTATTTTATAATAACTTATAATTTTCAAATATTACTATTTTATAATAACTTATAATTTTCAATTATTACGTTATCAAACAAATGAGAGATAAAATAAAAATACAAGCGATGAATGAAAAAATTATTAATTTCATATTATGTTTACATATTCGTAGATATAAATTAATCTGTAGATTTATTTTAATGCAGATTTAATGTCCAAATTGTTGATTGAAATCTTGACATTGATAAAAATATAAGCAACTCCATATTTTTATTCCTTGCTTTTTCTTCCCGAAAGCAATGTAAGTGTATTGCTATAAGTTGGCAGAGCTATAAAAATCATTTGACCATTTTTGTGTAATATCATTTATGAATTATTAGAAAACGATCATTTATTACGGTAATTTTACAATAAAAATATTCTTACAAATTCCTTAAATATAAATAAGAGCACGTTGCTTTTGAATTACGCGCTTGGTTATATAGTTAATAGGTTACATGACAGAATATGCGTTGTGTTGCATTCTGATCTTGGTACATATATTGACTCATGAATTGGGTGTTGAAATAATAATTCAGTGTATTTTATGACCATATCTATCTACGTTTGCAAGGCTTACAATTAGATATTGCAAAAAGAAATGGTTATTTTAAGTCCTGCAATATTATCATCGCATTTTCGATCAGTACTTTAGGAGTTGGTGTGCGTGGCCAATTTTGCCAACTATTTCCGGAATAACCTCCGTAAGGTGTGTTAACGGCATCATAAACGTCGTAAAATAATACGCAGTTTCAATAATATTATCCCAAGTGGAAGGGTATTAGTTTAAGTAACTTCAGGCTAATTTAGTGTCTTCCCAAACAAAATGGGCCTAACAATTAGCAGCCTACTTACCCGGCTCTTTGGCAAAAAGCAAATGAGAATATTAATGGTGGGCTTGGATGCTGCTGGAAAAACTACCATATTGTATAAATTAAAACTTGGTGAAATTGTCACAACAATACCTACCATTGGCTTTAATGTTGAAACTGTTGAGTATAGAAATATATGTTTTACGGTGTGGGATGTTGGTGGTCAGGATAAAATCAGACCGCTATGGAGACACTACTTCCAGAACACACAAGGTCTCATTTATGTTGTTGACAGTAATGACCGTGAACGCATTGGAGAGGCAGAACGTGAATTAGCAAACATGCTAAAAGAAGATGAATTGAGAGATGCGGTTCTCTTAGTTTTTGCTAATAAACAAGATTTACCAAATGCCATGTCTGCAGCAGAACTTACAGACAAATTGGGGCTAAATTCCTTACGTGGACGTCATTGGTACATTCAAAGCACTTGTGCTACTCAAGGACATGGACTTTACGAAGGACTCGATTGGTTGAGTAATGAACTAGCTAAAAAGTGATAAAGCACTGTCGTTATTCATAATTTTCATGAACAATTTATTCATTGAGCATGGACGTAGAAGACAGGTTGCAATTTCCATTTTGTCAGATTACGCACTATGTGTACGATTTAATACCACTGTGATTGTAATTTTTAAGAAAAGAAACTACTTGAAATAATAGAATATAACTTGATTGACTCAGGGCTAAAAACTGTCTGAGTCAGTGCTATATGCTGAAACAGGTTTTATTTTCAAACTGAAATTTTCCTTTAAAAGCAAAGCTACAAATGAAAAATAAAACATGAATCAGATGAGTGTATAAATTTATCAGTTACATATTATCTGTATGTTACTTATCTTCAATAGAGTTGTGAGTTTACTTAAAAAGTGTATCTTGAGATTGAAATAAATATGGAATATTTCTACATTAAATTTAACACATGTATTGTTTTTATTTAAAAATGTATAAAATACAGATGTCATTTGTTTAATCTATTACTAACAGTTTCTACCTTAAGAAAAAAGAAAAAGAAGTAGAAATAAATTCCTATACATTCATGCACTTTACTCTGCGTCTATGCAGTAAATTAAAAATTAAATATCATATATATTACCTAACATACAGTTTTTACTATGCTGTTTTTTGAATAAATAATAAATTACAAAATGAATAATACTAACAGTAAATTATAAGAGTAAACATCTACCTTTGTTCCCTTATTCGTAATTTTATCACTTCTTTTGTAATATGATTTACATTGTAAAGAATCACAGTTATAAATTAATGAAAAAATTTAGAAATAAATATATAAATTATAAATTTACAATTGTGTTTTACCTTCGTTATCTTCTTTTGTTATAGGAATTAAAATTCTATATTTCATAAAATAGGAAGATATAATAAACAAGCATGTTTTGTAGTCTTGTTTAACTTAATATAATAACTTTATTACAGTATGAAACAGTACATTATGATACATGCACTGTATAATGTATAACGTATCAAATAATTTGTTAATATGCAGTGTTACTTTTACGCATCATAAAATTTTATTCCATCCTACTTCATAAAAGACAATGAATAAATTACAGAATCATATTTCCTACTTATGAGTAATATATATATATATATATACACAGTAGTTTTAACATATGACAGAATAGGGCACCAATTAAAACATTTTAGTATAGGATTTGTATACGAATATCTTGTTCAGAATGTGTCAGATGTGTTAAATTGTTTAAACTCATTTACATAAAATTTATTATTATACACAGAATTATTGACTTTGTTTGCTATATGCATTTCATAAAATTATTAGTGCATACAACAATTTAATAACAAATTTTCTTCATTTTAGGCAGCAGTCATGCAGGTCATTGTACAAATACCAAGTACATGGTAATTAATTTGTCCAAACTATCTTTTTAATACTAAAAGCTGATACTTAAAATATGTTTTACCAGTAACTTGAAATTAATTATGATTATCTTACACTGATGCCATTCATAAAAATAATTTATTCAGTAGTTCCTTTATTCATAGCTTACAGAACCCTGGCAAAATTTGTAAGTTAATTAAAGGAACACAACTACACTCATTTGCGTACCCAAGAATTTTTTTGTGGCAGGACACTATTTTTACCCAATGCTGGAAAATGATTCTCTAATGTATGACTAGTCATATGTGTTCGAAAATCAGAACCATTTTTTAAAACTTGACCACAGGTTGCACAAATTTCCAAACCTTTGATCTTATTGCCACTCTCCTTTTGATGAACTTTAAATAGTTCCTGCTGTTTTTCGATATCTGGCAAGAGGACTAAAAGCTCTGAAAATACGATTTCAAAAGCGCTGAGACCCATAACTTCACGACAATGCGTGTAATAATCTTGAGCGTTACATGTTCCTTGACGAAACAGTCCACTTATATATCGAAACTCCTCGATCTGATCATGTTGCATCAGAACCTCATTAACTTTGGCTACAAGACATTTGTTCCGTTTCTGAAATTCGGGAGGATGTACATAATTATATGCATTATCGTGCTTACTGTTGTCTGGCAAAATAGAATAACTCTCTCCAGAACTGTTTGTGAAAGTCAATCCGTTACTATTGTTTATTTTATCCATGCTATTATATTTTATACAAAAACCAGGAGGTGGAGGAGTTGTTGTTCCAAATCCAGGTGGTGGATTCGTAAAACCTGGTGGTTTAGAACTACTGCCACTTAAAGCAGGAAAATCTTCTAAATGACGGGCATTTCTATTAGAAGAATTTAAGCTATCTATTTTTAATTCGGTGCGCTTTCTCTGTACTCCGTTAGTAGCATTATTATCGATATCCGTATTTACAACTGCTTCATTGTCTGCATTTTTATGTTTTTTCTTTTCCTTTTTATTAATTTGTTCTATTTCCTTTAGAGGCTGAACATTTATATTTTTTGATGTATTTTCACTGTTAGTAATATCTGCATATTTCGATATAGACTGAGAACTTGATTGTACAGCATGCGTTTTATTTGTAATGGGTGAACTTGTAGGTGTCTCACATTCTTTCTTTACTACAGCAGTACTTACATTTGTTTTTGAACTACTACCATCATTCCCATTAGCAGTATTATTACAATTTTGTTTAACTTTTTTCTTTTTCGTTTTTCCTTTTGTTATATCAGTAGTCGTTTTTGCATTATTACTATTGTTAGAACTTTGTGCTTGACTCCAGGAAGGAACTACTGTAATAGTTGATTGTTTCTTTGATTTAGATGATTTTGATAATGTAGGGAAATCCTCTCCAGATTGAATAGGTGGTGGAGAAGGTACCAATGGTGGTGAGGCTACCTTTTTAGGTTTTGGTACTGATGTAGATGCTGATTTAGAACAAGTCCATTGTAAAACTTCCTTCCATTGCGCCAAATTTGTATTACTACTAGTTGATGGTTCTGCAGAACCCAATGCCGGGAACGATTCCATCGAAAACTGAGTAGGACGAATTCTGATATTAGGACCCGAAACTTTTGTAGTAACAGTTCCATTTGGTTCATGATTTACTTGAATAGATACATTGGAAGTTGTACTCTTCTGACTCTGTGTGCTTAATCCCGAAGCATTACTACTGGATACACTGAAGTTAACAGTTTTAGAAATACTTGTACTTCCTGATTCCGGTCCCAATGCAGGGAAATTTTCGTCTGTAACAGCAAGAGGCTGGGGTCTTATGGTACTACGAATTGTCACATTACCTCTCCCTTTACTTTGATTTAAGGTAGGTACAATAGGTGCAGTGTTACCCAGTGTTGGGAATTCTTCTGTACTCTGTACATCAACAGATGGTTGCTGTACAAAAGTAGGTTCGTTGTTTGACATAAATACATTTGAAGTATTTGGTGTAACTGTTTGCTGATATTCCCTGAGATTATAATCTCTCCCACTGTAATCTCTTGAATTTCTAGAAGTTGATGGACCTAACATTCCTCTTCTATTCATTCGGTTTTCTCCACGTGGAGCTAATGTAAATTCTAGTTCTAACATTCTTGCTTGCTTTGCAGCAGCTTTGCTCAGTTGTTTACTATGAACACTTGCCTTATGTGCTTTAAGATCTATATCAGTTCTGAAGACACTTGTAAATTTTTCCTCTGCGCACATTCCTTCTTCACATAAGAAATGTTCTTGTCTAAAATGATCTCGAAGATAATCATATGAGCTGTAATATTGATGTAAACCATCTGCATCACAAAAATGGCAATATAAATGATCTCTTCGTAAGTGTCGGAATAATTCATCATTATCCATATATCGTTGATCACAAAATTCACATAATGGATGTCCTTTATGACTCTTGTCGTCAATATCTCCTTTTCTTCTATGCTGGGCAAGATCAGATCTTGTATAACAACGTCTTTCATGGGAAAATATCTGTTATAGGTAAAGTAAGCATTACTTAATAAAATTAAAAAATTTAATTAATTAAAATAATGTTTACCTACCTTTAAATTTTCTACACAAAGATCGCAGTAATGTAACTCATGTTGACGTCTCATATGATCTTTCAAACTATTAAAAGTACTAAACACAGGTCTTTCCTTACAAATATAGCAAACATTAGCTAATAAATCATAAAATTTACTTTGAATATTTGATGTATCGAAATAGATGTTGTATCGAGTATCTAACAAATTGCCTTTATGTAATTGGCTAAAAGGTTTTATCTCCTTTGTGAATACAACTTTTGGCAAATCTTGACGACAAATGGGACATTCATTTTGACAACAGAGCACTCTCATCCGAGTACTACATTCATAACATACAGGGTGTTCACACATACCAATGCTATAAATATCAACATTTTTGTAACATACAACACATGTGTTGTTATTCATACTTTCATTATTGGCAGACATTCTTTTTCACTAGATCTTCTTTAGAAATATTGAACACTGTTATTATATATGTTCTGTTCACTCAGAATGTGTTAATTTTATTTGATTTCAATGAGATAAATTATCTCCTATAATGTTCTGCGCAATCTGCAACACAATTGACATTTCAGTTTCGATATATTTATTCTCTATTAAATACAGAATTGTATGAGGAACTACTGTAATCGAATATTGCTTTCTTAGAAACTTTGATTAGTTATCAAAAGAATACCCTACTTGAACTGATAAAATACAATATACGAATGTACAAAATTTGGTTAGTATAATTTTTATATTTAACCAGCAGAGAGAAAATGAAAACATATATGCGTTCAGATCATTGGATTCACGATAAAACAAATATTTTGCAAAAATGAGGCTGTTTATTTTTCGGATACTAACAATATAAAAATATTACCTAGTAAAATATAAAATGTATTTTAAGAAGTAGATAGAAAAGAATGAACAGTACCGTCCAAAAATCGTTCCAATAAGCAAGATGGTAATATCTCACAATATGTCCCTGAAAGAAAAAGGTTATCACGATTTATATATTAGACTATGATATGTATGTTGGTTGCTTTGATGAATTCAGCTGGATGAGCAAGCAGGTTCCGGTTTCTTCTGTTTCAGTTATTACTAAATCAAAAAGTAACTAGATAAACTAGTGATTTAAATCTAGTATTATTTGACATTAAACGTAATTTGAATAAATATCAGAATGATTTCCTTAATTTGCATTTTCTTTTTACATAAAAACTAAAAATCAAAAATATAATTTTTTTAAGAATATACTGAAAACAGAATTAAAACTAAAAATTGTAAATCTTATACATTAATTTTATATGGACTTTTATACAAATAATTACCATTAATTAAATTTTCGTATTCTTATTTCTTATTTCTCGTATTGTTACTATAATAATATCCTTACTTTCTATATACAAATTTTCTTTCATATAAATTTAAAATACCAAATAAATTTTACAAATAAAAGATTTTATTTAATTTAACATTTGATCAAGAACATAGAGAATTATAATGAGAATGTTCTATTAACTCTTTTCAGAAAAATAACATTTTAATGTTAAATTGAAGACATTCTGTACTTAAAATTATATACATTGCAAAAACTATATATAACTTATTGTATAATAATAATTTCTTCTCTTTTCATAAATATTAGTTAAGTATGTTACTCTAAAGTATATTGTCATGTAAAAAATATAGAAGAATCATCAATTAAAGATAAAATAACATTACAGAATGAAGTGTACAGAAGGACTAATATTTTTTAATCGATTTTCGTATAAGTGCCAATCTTTGTTTATGTGCTTCTGTAACTGTTGCACGTTTATATGGTCGTACTTCATCTGTGCCAAAACCAGGGATCCACATATTCCAATTTCTTTCTAAAAAAATTACACAATAGCTCATATAAACACATTTAATAACATATTGCATTAAATAGTTACTTATTTGATTACTTCTTATAACTTACCTAAATGTAACTGTACATCCTTTACTTCTACAGTATTTGCATGACGATGTTTAGCCAATAAGCATGCTGCATTTACAGTTGTTTCAACAAAATCATCTGCCAATTGTAATAACATTTCTTCTACATCATCATCTAACTGTTCGGTGGGATCTACCTCTTTCACTAGATCTTGTAATCTTGTTTTAGTCAGAAACTGGGATCAACACAATATAAAAAATTAAATAAAAAAAATTTTATCATTTTTGTTCAATGATAAACATACCTGTGGAAAATCATTGAAGGAACTTTGTTGCTGTTGTGATTGTTGTGTTTGTTGTTGAGTAGAGGGTTGCTGTACTACCTGCTGTTTTGGAGGTTGTGATACAAATTGTGTCTGTTGAGATTGTGTCTGAGGCTGTAATATTTGTACTACTGTATTGCCACTTTGTACATCAGGCACAGTAGTCGATGCCTGAGTATTAGGTCCGATAGATTGTAGACTACCAAGTACTGGCGTCATATCAGAGTTTTTGTTCGAAATTTGTACAAAACTGTTTATTTCGTCACGTCTTCCAGATGTATATTGCAAATCGAGAAAACTTGTTATAATTAGTTCAGCCTATTGCCGTTAGATGGCTAAAACTAGTTATAACTTTCTAACTAGTATTCATCACGAAAGTATTTGAATATTTGTCAAATTTCTTTCTAAACCAGATTTTTAAACATTTTTCTCGGCATAACTTCCTATTTAGTCACACTACATCAGTCCTAAACAGTGTCATTTATTTCAAAGTCTTACATAGCTTAGATTACAGAAGCTTCTAAAATCTCAAATCTACCATAGGCACCCCCACCTGAAAGAAGCAAAGTTTTGAATATTTTTTTAATATGACAAAAACACAAAATAAACTTCTCTATATTTACACTTTTCTTGTATTTTATGAAGATTATACATATGTTTAGTATATATATAATACATGTATACCAATTAATTATAGATCCAAGTATATTAAATTTCGTATTATTTAGTAGTACTTTTACATGTTTACAAAAACTTGATATAAATGATAAACTTGACAAAAATAAGAATATGTACAAATACTTTGTGTAGTTACTATGTATTGTATATATATATATATTATTATATATTTATTATATAAATTTTATATCAATTGAGATTGCACACACATTACAATGTCTTATATAACAATGTCTTGAACTTCGCGGTAAATATTTCCCCATATCGAATATCGAATCTCTATACGTTCAGTTCAGCCTAGTTTAGCTTATTATCTGTAAAGCACGAGTTAATTTTTAACGCATGAGCTTTCTAATCGTGGGCGCTGTCATCGATAGATTCAAGATGGCCATGGTGCATTACGGAAGAGAAAATTCGAAACGTTCAAACAATAATTTTTAATTATACACAATAATAAATTGATTACAAGAAAAATTCGATTGAACTGTTACTGATACGTATAATATTAATTTTTCTCGGTAACGCTGAGAATACCGAACAAAAAGAATGAAAATGGCATTTTTTGAAGCGAGCTGATTTCAGGAAGAACCTCCGATGTCAGCGGGGAGGATGATTTTCTTAGTTTTGTGGCGATTTCGCCAGTGATCAAGGTGAATTGACTGGCTGTAAGTTTCTTGATATTAAAGTTATCATGTTTATACATGTACTTTATTTTTATTCAAGAATCATGTCATAGTGATACAAAGTTAAAGAGCATGCTGTCATTTGAAAGAAATGATCTATAACCACCTTTTCTTAATAGTTGTATAAATCCTATATGGAATGTAATTTTTATAAGCTTATTTGTATCACTAAGAATGCAAAATTTTAAAAATTTGATTGTTACTTGAAATCATTGTTTTGTAGTAGAATACAGAAAATAATACATTAGTAGAATATGTTCTTAGATAATGTTTTATTTTGTAACAATAATTTTCTATGAAATTAAATCATAATGTATTTATTAAATTGTATTGTTACAATTGTAATGTTGTAATTGTGTTTGTTTCCTTTTTTTTAATACATGTATTGTAATAAAATTAGTTTCATTTTTAATATATAAATTTATATTATATGTATGTATGTAATATATGTATAGTGTATAATTTATAATATATATAAATTTAGATTATGTATGGTTTTAGTGCAATTTAAATGTCAAGTATGACTCCTCCTTTAAATCGAAAACGAAGCTCATCTGTTAGTTTTACAAGAGCTAAGGATGATAGCGAAGATGCTACAGATGAAATTCATATATCCTTAGCACCATATATACAAACATATTTGGCACACAGTGGACAAGGACTTGGATGTTGTGGAATTAGCCTTCCAGTACCATTTGAACGTGCAGCCCCAAGATCTTGGTGGAATCCTAGATTTGATTCAGAAATACTTGAAGAACAATTTAAAAGGAGTGCCTTTCCACAAATTAGATTAAGATTCCGGTATATAATACACTGTTGTATACTTGTTAAATTCACAAAAGCAAATATTAATATATATTATTTTTTAGGTATGCTCTAACATATATTTTACTGGTTTCTTTAACATGGCTGGCATATTTTGTTGTAATTGGAGCAGAATACAATACTACAACATGGCCAGTTATAGCAGCAGTATTCGCTGCTATTGGAGCAATGGTATCAGCAGTCTTGTATCTAACACATAGTGATCATTATAAAAGTTATGTGTTACCAATTTCATTAGGAGTTGCATCCATGCTTTGCATCCTGTCTTTACTTTTTCTCACAATAGTACCACCCTATATAGATGGCTTAACTCTAGTCGGACATTTTGCACTCTGTTCTGAGATTTTGTTATTGATTTACACTGTCTTGCCAATGCCACTATATGCTTGTGTGGGAATATCGATGGTTTATTCTTTTCTATTTGAATTTTTGACTGCTTACCTATATGGTACAAAAAATGCAAGAGAAGAATTTTTTAGCAAATATATTTTATTAAATACCTCGATAGAAAATGATGCCACTCTGAAAAACTTTAATATCAATCAATTTTCTAATGTGATGCACGGTGACAACGAATCTACAACTGCAAGTATGAAATTAGTATCGTATTCACAGGATTCAAAACTGTTATCTGCTCTTGGAATAAAGTCAAATCAAGAAAATATAGTTGGAAGGATATCTGGAGCTTTGAATGATACCAATGTTTTCAAGAACTTAAATTCCACTATAATATCAACGATAGCTAGTATTAATTCCACCATAAACGCTTCGTCTAATGATTTAGTCTCGAAAGGTGTAAACAACACAACTTCGATATTTGAAGAAAGTGTACTAACTCATAAAAATGGTGAAATGTCAAACTATTTGTTAAGTAGCAACATATCTAACCGATCATTTTCGGACGATTATTTTTCTACGAGTCTTGGAATAAGAATCTTAATGCAAATCTGCATTCATCTGATAGGTATACATATTTTAATAATGACTTTTGTAAGGATGCGTGGTACTTTTATGAAAGTCGGGCAATCACTGTTGGTCCGGCGTCAGCTCGAAATGGAGAAACAACTTAAAGAGAAGATGATTCACTCAGTAATGCCGCCTAAAGTCGCAGATTGGTTAATGGCAGAAAGTGAACGTGAAAGAGAACGGGAGGATTCTTTAAAAAAAGGTTCGATACCGTCCAATAATACAGATATTCGCTCATTGTTTCGACCATTTAATATGCATTCAATGGAAAATGTTAGTATCCTATTTGCTGATATTGTTGGGTTTACGCGAATGAGTTCCAATAAGACTGCAGAAGAGTTGGTAGGCATTTTAAATGATCTTTTTGAAAGATTCGATGATTTATGTGAACATCATGGATGTGAGAAAATTTCTACATTGGGAGACTGTTATTACTGTGTAAGTGGATGCCCAGAACCAAGGCCTGATCATGCAAAATGTTGTATTGAAATGGGATTAGGTATATTTTCTTCCTTTTTTACTAAATTATAGAAATGGAACATTTATATGAAATATAATGTGTGTTTTTACAGCCATGATAGAAGCTATAAAACAGTTTGATATTGAGAGAAGAGAAGGCGTTAATATGAGAGTCGGAGTGCATACTGGAACTGTACTCTGTGGAATAGTAGGTACTAAAAGATTTAAATTCGATGTCTGGTCTAATGATGTAACTCTAGCAAACAAACTAGAAAGCACGGGAAAACCAGGAAGAGTTCACCTAAGTGAAAAAACATTAAATTTCCTCGATGATCGATATATTACAGAGGAAGGGGATTTAATAAATGGTATTGACATTATTATTATATAGGATTAGAAAACTCCTATGAGTAGAAAAGTTGTCTGAGTGTACTTAATCATATAAAACTTTCTAGAAATATGTATCATATTGCAGGTATTAAAACTTATTTTATCAAAGGCCGAAAATCAGATTTTACCAATCAGTTCATAATGAATATTACATCTCCGACAAGTATATCGCCTTTGATGCAATCGCGTCATCGTCTGGCCTCTTGTAATAGCCAATCTAAATCCAAATATCATTACCTCCATATGGTTACTAATACAAATAATTATAGAATGAAAGCAAATTCTTTGCCAAGTATTCTAGATTCCGAAAACGGAGATACTGATACCGCAGATGAAAAGGGGAACGCAAATAAAAGTCCGATATCTGTTGCCAGTTATGGAAAGAAAAAAGCGCGAAACAAGCCGTGGAAATATTTACAACGACAACGAACTACCGAGGAAATGACACCTTTAGAAATGGAAGAACCCAAAGCTATTATTGTCGACAAATCAAAAATTGAATCTCAATCATACGAAGATCGCAATGGATTTAGGCAGGTCAAAATCGTGTCGATAAAAGATTTTGCTTTAATTTTCAGCTGCATTATCTCATTCGTATATAAGTTGTATTTCTTTACAGAATACGTCTCAAAATGAGATTGAAATGGATCCAAATCCTGTACCTTCTAGTCCTTTATTGTCTGGTCAAGAGCCACTCAGTCGTGCCTCTTCTATGTGCAGTAGGAAAGATTCCGGAATTAGAAGTAATAGCAGACGTAGTAGTATACAGCAGCAGGTATAACTTATAATTAATGATAGAAATTATATTAGAAATACTTCAATACAATAAAGTTTCAATAATAGTCAGCATGTTCCCTTTCCTCCTGCAGTTAATTTTCATATTTTAGTTATTTTTGATGAACGGCATGGCTCAAGGAGATTTATTAGCACACAGAGTGAGTGGCTATTATACTTCTAGTTCGACATTAAACTCTGCTCACGAGCCGTCGTCTTCAGTACCACCCTATCCATTTCCTCCAGCAGTCACGGATACCTTTGGTGCATGTTTTCACAAATTAAGAAAACAATCTGACCTACAGTTAATCAGGTAGGTAAATCAACTTCACTTTATAGGTTTAAAAATTATATTATAGTTCGTATGATTTTATTTTTCACGAAGGTGCGTTCAAGATAATGTAAGTTCTCAACGATCATACTTCGTGAAACCTCCACTTTCGAGTATGACACTCTTTTTCAAGAACAAAGAAATGGAAAAGGAGTATAGAGAAAATGCTCATAAGGTTAGCGAATGTATCAGTGGAAATCCACCTACTCTGGCTACCTCGAGATTCAATACATACTTTGATATTCTAATATCGGCGTTGGTTTATACTGCCGTTACAGTATCGCTCTTTTTAATTTGCGATCCAACGTTATATTATATGACTTTTTTTGTATCTGCTGCTACCATTCAAATTATAGCGGTATTGCTTTGTGTTCGTCAACTTTTATATCCGGATATGGTCCATGCAACGTTGACACAGCGAATATTCAAATTCTTTTCACAATGGTACCCTTGGCATATATGCGGTGCAATTCTTGTCGGCTTACCGATTACGTCAATTCTTCTCAATTATACGTGTAGTAACTTTCATAATTTGAACAATTTCGAATATTATTATTGTTACTTAGTCGTTGTTAGTATAGTACATTTTTGTAACTTCACGCAACTCAATTGTTGGATGAAAAATTTCTTGGTAACATTCATGGGTGTATTGTTTCTTTATCTTGTAATGAATCATCTATTATATGGTCAAGAAAATCTCAGTAATCAATTCATTAATAACTCGCTCAATTACTCACAAGCCATGATAAATAAACGTGCCATTGGCTTAATCAGCAATCAATTTAACGAAACTATGGCTAAAAAAGGATTCGATAATACTCCTGATTTGTTATTAAATTCCACAATGAAGCTCGTTCTTATGAGATTAAAAGTGGCAGAAATCAGATATCATGAAAGATTATACAGTTCCGAGATTTTTTTAGATATGATACTTTTACTTTTGTTAGTTTGGTTTTTAAATCGTGAATTTGAAATTAGTTATCGGTTAAGCTTTCACGGAAATGCGGTAGCCGCACGAGACAAAAGCCGTGTGCAATCTATGAAAAATCAAGCCGATTGGCTTTTACACAACATTATACCAAAATATGTTGCTGATCAATTAAAAACCACTGCTAAATATTCACAAAATCATAAAGCTGTAGGAATTATTTTTGCTAGCATAGTGAACTTTAATGAACTCTACGATGAATCTTATTTGGGTGGAAAAGAATATTTGCGTGTGCTTAACGAACTTATTGGTGACTTCGACGAGTTGTTAGAAAAGCCAGAATTCTCGAACGTAGAGAAGATTAAAACTATCGGTAGCACATTTATGGCAGCAAGCGGTTTAAACCCACAAGTTAGGCAACAAAGTGAACATGAATATATGCATCTGTTTCAATTAATAGATTTTGCCATGGCGATGCATAAAGTGATAAACGATTTCAATCGAGAATTGCTAGGTTTTAAATTAATCTTGAGAATTGGCTTTAATTATGGCGACGTAACTGCTGGAGTGATCGGGGCAACAAAATTGTACTATGATATCTGGGGTGACGCTGTAAATATAGCATCTAGAATGGATTCGACTGGAGTCGCTGGAAGAATACAAGTGGCCAAGAACTCTTTAGATATACTCTCAGAACGATACGAGTTCGAACCACGTGGCCAAGTCTATGTTAAAGGAAAAGATAATATGGACGTGTTTTTATTAATAGGGGAAAAAGGCGATATTAATACAACGACAAACACTTAACAGTTTTTGAATCCCTAATGATGGGAAGAGTCGATTGTTTATAAATTTAATCGTTTGCACGTTACACTTATATCGAGCATATGATCTTTTCCAGATCAGGCTTCTAGCGATATTTCGATCTCGTTAAGAATTGTATGAATTTTTACGGTATAATGTACCGTCGACGTTACACACGTTAAAAACGTACCTTACTCTTTAATTGCTCGCTCATTAAAGATATTTATTCTTAACGAAATATTCACTGTATTTTTTTACATAATTTAAGAGCATCAGATGCGAGATCTACCAAAACCTATCTTTATAAAAAAAAAGTACAAAATCAAATCGTTTTGAAGAAATGAAATTTTGTCTTAACAATTGTTGCGAAAAATCTATCGAGACAAATATAGTACGCATCTTCATTGTTTATGTGCTGAATGTACGAACGAACTATGCGAATGTGCGGATGAACGTTATATGAAGTGACCGAGCTTGGTCGTTGTCAACAGTTCCTAATATAAAATGTGCGACTTATTAGGTAACTATTAGTTATCATCGTAAAAAACTTTCTAATATTTTCTTTCATTAATCCTTCTGATTCATATAAGATTATATGACTTGGTTCCTTTCATAACGTGAATAACAGATCAGATTTATATTTATATTTAAACATGAAAACATGGCAAATCATTTGCGAAATATAAATATTATATTGAAGTATCTCGAGAATCTTAAAACATTCTTCAAGACTTATTTCTTCATTTTAAACATTATAACAAAGCTTCTATACTTGTTCTAGCTACAAGCACTCGTTCGGTATACATATATTGTTTCTCGTTAATTTTTCGCACGATAGATAGTATATTCAAAAGAAATCTGTTTTAAGATTGCTATGGTTCTCGAAAACTTATTGTTAGTACTCAATGATTCCATGCAAAGCTTTGTATTCTATTTTAGTTGAACTTACAGTAGAAATTAATTCAGTGGTATCTCTTGTCGTAACATTGTTTCAGGATTTGCTGCATGGACTACCGCATCAACAATAAAATCGTACTTTATAAATTATCATTCCGTCATTCTTTAATCTAATATTTTACTTTATTTTATCTTTCTTTCTTTCCTTTTCTTTTAAATATTGGTAAAAAGGTATATAAGACGATATAAAAATAGTGAAATATTTTCGGCATTTGACTGCAGTTGTACTTCAGACAATTTTTAGAAATTCAATACATGAACCCCTTTCAATGTCTCATTTTTGTAGGCGCATACATACATATGTATAAAAATTACAAAATGTGTGTTGGACTCTGGCATTGTCTTATTCGTACTTATGTCGAAACGTGTTAACAGATCTTGCAATCTTCACGAAATTATAATTACAGGTGTAAGCAAATTAATGGAGTATTGATAGGCAAAGTATATTAATTTTATTGTTATCTTAATGTGCGTACTATCGCGTATATTGGAGAAAAATTGTTAAACTCTAACGCGATAATTAGTTCAACTAGTAATAAAATTTGAAATCGATTAAAAACTTGTATTCTATTTATATTAATATCAATAGTATTTTGTTGGAAAATATAGTTCTTTATGAATTTTATTTCATAACATATGTGATGTTAATACGATACGCAAATTGACCGTATTTATATATAACTAGATATAATTTAATATTAAATTTTCGTATTTGAACTGCCATTTAAATACATCGAATCAACGGAAAACTCTGGTGTCGTTTAAAATTTTGTCTATGCCTAGCATTATAAATCTTTTAAATAGCACAGTCTCTATCGCGATAGTACTTCATTTTTTGTTAACAATCTCCGTCATGTTACTTCTGAATCCGTGATATGATTGTCACGTATTAAATGATTATTAGTATCTATAATTTTATGTAAAATATCGTTGTTATTTTTGACGTGTAATGGAAATCATGTAAAGTACTAATCCATTTTTATGCGATAGCTACAGTGCTGCATTATTCACAATAATAAAATAAAATTAACTAAAATAATTAAAAAGTAACAACGAAATCTGGAAATATTACATTCAATTTACATATAAGTATCTGAAATGCTGCATTATTTTCAATTTCAAAGGATAAATAAAACTCGTATTTAATGACGGTAACATGACCCGAACAAAAGATCATTCTATTATTAAATATCATCTTAAATGAAGCTTACTTTATGTATGCTTTTGAAATGCCCAAATAAAATTTTTACAACTAAATCCATATGAAACAGCACTTTTAAAATGTGCTGAGAAACATACACATTTTGCTCCTAATTAAAAACAATTATAATCAATTCGAATACAAATTTTTGTACCAAATCGTAAAATTGTTTTATATAAATCAACAACCTTTGTATTATACATTAGCAAAATATTGTTTACAAAACTGTATTACATTGCGTGATTGTGGAAAACCATCCTGTTTTACATTATTACAAAAAATTTGTAAATCCAAAGAAATAGTAATAAATGCGTAAGACTTAATATACAATTATTCGATAATCTATTTAGATTTGTTTGTAATTTGTCTTATCATACGTGCTGAATGTTCTTTAGCGACAAATATCTTCTTATATTACACGTGCGTATGGATACGCATCACGCATACAATACATACATACACACATGCACGCACGCGCGCACACCCTGGATATTCGAGAAACACAAAGTTTTCTGTGTATATCGTAGTCCCGAGTTAAAAATAAGATGACTTCATAAATAAAACCGATTGCTGTCTTTTTGACTTTTTTCTTCTCTTCTTTTTACAAACTATTCACAATCGACATTGAACGCGCACGTAAGCGTATTTTCTTTTCATTTTATTCATTATTCAGTACATAAGTAAAGTAGTTAAGTGTAACACTTCCGTCGCAAGACTGTGTATGCGCGCGTTCAACTTTATGAATAATTTAAAAATAAAGATCTAGTTAAAACAAACTTATTCTATGAAGTCCTCTTATTTTAGTTACAGGATTCCCTTATGTATATAGTTCAATCTTTTTTTGTAGGAAATCGTTTTCACGATGGTTTATTACTATTTATTAATTCAGACCATATGCATGCAGTATGGTCATCTAAATGGAATTTCTGCTACGTAGGTCCTGCAAATAGAGCCGCAAACCCGCTATCAGTCGAATTCTCAGATACCTCATCTACCCGTACCGCTTGTTGCTTTCCAAAAACTTCTATACGTGGTAAATTGTCTATCTTAACTTCCTTACGAAACAATTGACCAACACTTCGACCAATAAGCTGCAACAAATATTGTATGATATACAGGATGAATCACCCAACTGATATGATATGATTTATGTAGTATGTACTCAGGTATACTATGCTATGCAGATACTCACTTGTTTTTAGTATGCAACGATGCACCAGGAAAATGCAATTGCAGTCCTATTTTAAATGGAACTCCATAATTTTTCATTAACCATCCAATGCATTTTCTAATTCCTTACAAGAAAGTATTCAGGTCCTTGGGTGAAAAACTGCATATGAGAAACAAGGAAAAACGCAGGATGGAAGTCTTGTGTTTATGTTTTCCTTGCCTTTCATACACTAAATGTGGTCAAGTTAAAATTGAAATATCTTTTAAACTCAGCATTTTTCAACCCAAGTATCTTAATACCTTTTTTGTAGAGGTTCATAATGATTAACCAAAAATTATAGAGACCTATTAAAAAAATGCAACTGCATTTTCCCCGTGCATTATTGTATGCTAAAAAAAAAAGTGAGTAGCAAACATAGATCTTATCATGGCATTTAATTTTTCTTTATCTTCAATGAAATCAGAACTACAGCGCAGCCCAGTTCCATGAACATGCAGCATCCTGTATACCCTTCAGTACACTATTTCTATTTTTAATATGTAAATCTTACCTGATTTGTAATTTTCTTGAAAAGATCTTTCTTTCCTTTCTCAACTTTATTTCCTTTAGTACTAACTACAGCCATCTTTTCGTCGAAACGTTGCAAATCCGTAGGATTAACACCCGGAATTTGCTGCATTACTTCGATAATAGTGGGGAATTTAGGTCGTAAACATTCGTAGACTTGTGCACCCAAAGTAATAAGAGAACCTTGATTTGCTTCGTGTTGTCCGTGAAGTTGTAAACCTTGAAGAATAGCTACCATAATATGAGCAGCCATAGCAGGCGTTAAACTGCCATCACCTGCCAATGCTCGTACAACTGGTCCAGTTAACATCGTAGCCTTTAGACTAGCATTTGAATCGTTCCAAGCTAAAGCCCTAGATGTAGCAAAAGGATTTCACTTAAAATTAATTCTACTATAGATTAAATATCAAATAAGACATTGGATTACCCTAAAACGCATAGGACAACACTGTGGCACGTAGATGGATGACGAAGAACGACAGCTCCCAATTCACTAACAACTTCGGCAACTATACTATTTCCACGTGACGAAGGAGGATCTATAGCCATGCCACCGCTATCTTGTTCCATTGTGTCAGGAGGCGTTGCATCACTAGCAGCACCACCAACAAGAGCTACTTTCAACACGTCTACAAAATCTCTCGTCAAATTTCGATTTAGCATATCAGTAATAACTTCTTGTGTATCTGTATTTTCTTCATCCAAACCACCAGATTCGTAGAGGTGTGCGATGTACTGCCATTTTGCGCTTAACCTTTGGCACACTGTAAAAATATGACTTAAATTAAGATATATTTAAACAAAAAATTAATAAAATCCATGTGATAATAAGAAGATAAAAAGATCGTACTATGCGTAGAAACATGAGCCAATACGGGTACAAGAACGCTTTCGTAAAATGCAGGTGGACAGGAATATATGAACGGTTTCATGAAGACGCGTATAATTGGTCGCAATCTATAATCTGGAATCATCTGAAAGAAACATATACAGCTGTCATTAGGATACAGGATAAATAATTATATTACTAGTTATAGTATAAGAAAAAAATATAAGAAAAGTTACCTCCATATTAGAAAAAACTGAATTGATGAGAGCTGGTGCTAAACCAGGTAATTGATAGAAATCTCTTCCAATCATGTGACATCCACTTCCTAACATATGATAGCACAGATCATGAATAGTAGTAAGAAACGATTGCATTCGAACTAAAGCCGTAAATGAAGACTGATCAGGTTCAGAAGCTCGTTCATTATCATTTGTCACATTTAAACCTAACAGGTTTGCTTTTTCTGCTTCTAATAATTCATGAGCATTTTTGTATCCCTAATAAAAATATATAAAAAACATTAGATATTCCTCTATGAAATTACTCAATAAAATAAAATAAAAGCAAAATGTTTATTATTAGTGTCTTTATTACCTCTGACAAAGCTGCTAAAGCAGTAGGTATGAATAGAGCATTCATTGTTCTGAGCAATGCAAAAAGTGTTGGCAGTACAGGAATTACATGTGGTGTAGCAGGATTTCTATATACTGGATTCCCACTTTCGCTGAGCGCGGCTACAAAACTGCCTCTTGCAGCGCGATCTGGATCATCGGGGATGGAGCACCTTTTTACAACACACAGTATTGTACAAATACATATCATTAAATCGCTTCGATTTTGTCCTGCCGGGTCTTCCGCAATATTCTCAACCGGTGGTCTGTCTAAACCTACGAATCTCATTAATTCAAGTGGCCCTTTAAACGATTCAGATCCGAGCGCGATAAACTTCGCTGATGCATCACCAATTATTTCTGCAACGAATCTAGTCTGTCTTTCATAATCACAGAAATGATTCGATATCAACAACAATGCTTCATAAAGCAAGGTAGTTTCCATCTTAGATAAAGGACTAGGTTCTCTCGCTAAACCTCGAACCATCGTATGTATTTGTTCAAAAACTGGGAGGAGTAGTAATGGATATTTCAGACTAATTTTAACCATGAGACTCGCCGCATGTCGCCTTACATTCTTTGCTGCTCTAGATCGAGTACCTTTTGTTTCGCCAGGTGCTTCAAATATCAGAGCAGCAAAGATTTTCTCCAGGACTCTGGGTAGGATAGCAACTCCTGGCATAGCCATTGAACCAGTTGACATAGATAAGAACACGAAGAGAGCACTGATGCAAGAAAGTAATGCAGATAGTAACCAAGGATCTTGTGGAGAATAACCAAGGCATAATTCCAACAATTGAAGACCAGTTTGTACACTTGGTCGTTCGTTGATTAATAGAATTCTGGATACAACAGAATCCAAGGCTTGTGCAAGAGCTTCCCATTCAAGGTATTGTGGATCATTTTGGTCACTTTGATATCGAAGATCCGCCATTCCCTTCGTTATTTTGGCTGTTAACCACTGTTGTACGTACGTAAATGTTACCAGAGGCGCTACCATCGTGGCTTGTCGAAATCCTTCCAATAAATCGGTTCTGAATCGATGAAGAAAGACATTGAACTCTTCCACCGAATCATAATCCGCGAGACAATATGCGCTCATTCCATTAGCTTGTCTACCTTGTGGATATGCTACTTTTATTAGTTTTGGAGCTGTATTTTCTACATATTTTGGTATGTAAGTTAATAATAGTTGATCTTGTTTTATCTGTTCATGTTTAAACAGCATTATCCAAATTACATTTGCCATATGCGTTAATGTCAAACTTGAATACATAGTAAATGTCAACACAGTATCTAAAAATATGTTGAAATGTGTTGGTCGAATACTGGAACTATCATCTTTACCCCAAAGTGTACAAAGTTGAGTTGCCATTCCAGTTAGCACCTAAATTAAAAATTAACATTTTTCATTGCGTCTACATATAACTAACAATATGTTTTATAATAAATTGCAATTTACCTGTGTTAGCTTTTTTAAGAATAAATAATGGTTTTCATGAAATTCATTTGTTCCAGTGACAGGTGATGCTGCAGTTGCTGCTGTATAAATATATCTCAAAGCATCTTCAGAAAATAAAATCATTAATTGTTTTCTGTCTTCGGCTTTCCCTTTACGGTTTACAATTTGTAATAAACATTCAGCTGCCGAGCATTGAAATATTGGATCTCCCAATAGGAGACACAATATTTGTAATAATCTACCATCTTCTGCCATAACATGAGTAATTGAAATCCACTCTACAAAACCAGTTAACGTAGATAGTACTACCTATATCACAGAAAAATGATTTAATATATACAATTACAAACATTGATTGGAAAGACATAAATAACCTCACAACAAATTTACCTGTACAACTTTACTATGTGCTGCAGCTTCAGAAGTACAACCTAAACTATTCGTTTTTTGAAATTCTGAAAAATGTTGTTCCATTAATCTTAAAAAAAAGCTAAAAATTTCAGCCATATTTGTGTTAAGTGCTTGGTATATATCTTTTCTTCTTTGATTAGATTCTAATGTTTGTAAAAGTGCAACATCCTCTACGAGTCTCAAAAACACCAGAAGAACTAATTCAGTTTGACTTTCACCCCTTGTACAAGCTTGACTAAGTTCAGCAAGCAATGTAGGCCATTGTTGTGGCCATTCCCTCTTTATCATTTCTACCACAACACGAGATAGTGCATCTTTAATATGAGCTTCCTCTTGTAATAACGGTTCTGTACCTTCTTGAAGTAATTTCATTGCATTCTCCTTTATAAATATTTTTTCTGATTGAGATATTTGTGTCCATCTATATTTGATACAATGTTCCATAAGCTGTAATCCAAAATGCCTAACTACTGAACTTCTATTTGGAGCTCTCTGAGCTAGGTATAATCCACATTGTGCACATAGAGGTGATGATTCCTTAAATCGTTCACAAGCATTATATACTTCCAAACGTTGCTGTTGTGGAACATTTGGTGACATCATCACCTCCACTACTTGAGCAAGTTCTGCTGATATTTGGGCAACATTACCCACGCCGAACTCCATTCCTGCCTATTGCACTGTAATTGAAATTAATAGTTATTTGTATTTTTTATTAAATTTTGGATGTAAAAATAGAAAAAGCATAATATAGGTTTTTATCATTTCATACTTTTTTATTTCAATTTATATCAACATGTACACACAATATATATACATGAGTTTTATATGATATAAATTTAATGTGAATTTACATATAAAAAGTACAATTAGTGATCAAATACTTGAACTTTGAAGCATATGTGTAAAATATATTATCTATTTCTACTCCAAATGATAAAAACCATTAATACTTTTTTCTATCATTTGAAGTACTTTTATAAATACAATATATCAAGGTAAAATAATTTTTAATGACGGCAAACATGATAGTCATAAATGTTCTAAAAATTTTTGTCAAAATGTTGAAATTACAAAAAAAAAATAAGCATGAAAAAAACAGTAAAATTTCGTAAAATGACATTCTGAAAATTTAAATTTGGAAACGAAGCAAACAGAAACGTGTTTGGTAAAAGATATCGTAGCTTCACACGTGCTACGAAAGTTTACAGGTATTGCAAAAAATTTGGAAAGAAATTAGATGATGTGAAATTGTGTAATTACAATGCAGGAAAAGCACGAGGTGAACCAGCTTGTAAAGTATGTGTAGTATGCCCTGGTAAGCATGCCTTGACAGAAGGTACCTACCTCGTAACGCGATCGTAGATCGAGACGGATCGAAGATACACGTTTGGCAAAAGTTCTGTCAATACGGCTTGTCAATTCATATCTGATGATCAATTATTGAGTCAAAAACTCGCGGCGTGTACAAGCAGTGATCTTATATTTAGTTAAATAAGTTCGCTTGTTGAGGGATATGCGGCACGTTGAACGATTACATATAGCATACGTAAAATACGTACTGCCCTCTAGATAGTTTAAATTCGACCTAACCTCATCTTATAGCGCGCGTGCATGTTTTTTATGTTTATATGAATTGCAATTCCGATTACAATGGAATGTTATGTACCGTAATAATAGTATAAAAATATTAATGAACCAAGAAAGAGATTTGTTATGATCATTTACCTTTCATATATATTCGTTAATATTTTCTTCGTTGCAATCTCCGAATTAATACAATCCAGCGAGAAAGTTTTATAGGTTATGCCGGTGATCTCTTGTTGATCATAACACGAGCTCATCTCTTATATTGAAAGGAATAATACGAATACGAATACACGATGGACGAAGCTTTAACTACACCACCTACATATCAGTTGCATTTTTCTAAACAGATATATTGTGTTGAGTTATCTCCTTACGAATGGTCTCAACATCTAATTTGTGTCGCTTTAGCCGAAGAAATTGTTATCGGTACTATTAAATTTCAGGTAAAGTCATTGAGTTTCATTATACGTGTATTATTCGGTATTTCAATTTACAAAATTTACATAGTATACCTGTTCGATATTTCATGAAAATTATTTTTTATGACAAAAAATTAAAAAAGATATAATCTATAACTTATCTTCTAATTGGATATAAAAATACATGAATGAGAAAATAAAATAGTATAGTGAAATTTTACTTATCTCTGAAAAACTGTCATAGATGTTCAGAATATATGTTTTAGTTTTATGAAAACGTTAATTACTGCAAAAAATAACAGTTATGGAATATAATAAGATTGAAAGAAAAACATTATTTTTAAATGAATAATAACTATTATTATTATTATTGTATAATAAGGATGAGGATGAAACAGTGGAAGATATTGCTTATAAACCTTTTAGAACATTTCGTCATGATACTAGACCACATGCTATTGCTTGGAGTCCAGAAACCTCCTTGAGTGTTGTACCTAAAGTTTTAATGTTCTGTGTTGCTGGAGCAGATTTTAAAATAAGATTATATAGCAGTGATCTGAATGAAAACACTGTATGCCAGGTGAGATTAAAGAATTATAATAAATGCAATTTATTCTTTATGAATCAATTTATTGATTTATTTCTTTTAATACAAGATGGAAGGACACAAGGATTATATAAATTCAATTTGTTATGAAACCGAAGGTGAATTATTGGCTTCTGTGTCTGATGATCACACTTGTAAACTTTGGGCTGTAAAAGAAGATGAAAAATGTATATCTACATTTTACTTAACATCTCCAGGAATGAGTGTGAGTTTTCATCTTGAAAAATCTGGCAAGCTCCTTGTTGGTGAAAAAAATGGATTGATTCATATGTATGATGTACGGAGTCAGCAAGCAATTATGTCTTTAGATACAGATATTGTTCCCTTAATGTCTATTGACTGGGGACCCAACCCATTAAAAGTTGCAGCTATAGCAGCTGGAAAGCTAATTTTATGGGATATATCCAAACCTAGGTAATGCACTGCAAAATAAATTTAAAAATTAACCAATGAACAAAATAACAATTGTAATATATTTTGTGATAATTATTGTTACTTTCAGTCCACCTTTAGAATCAAAACCTCTTCACATTGAAGGAGGTTTAATAGTAAAGTTCTTTCTTGGCTATGAAAATTTTGTAGCAAGTATAGGCAGACCAGATAATTTATTAAAGGTTACAAATATAAATTCTGAACAAGAAATAATTTGTGGGCAAGTTAAATTAATAGGTGGAATAACGTGCCATTATAAATTACCGTATGTCTGCGCGACAAGTGACAGAGAAATTCGTTTTTGGAAAATAACTTCAAATTAAAAAGAAAAATGTTTTATTACAAAAAATCGACTTTTTTATTGATAAAAAAATGTTCTGTAATTATAAACAATTTTTATAAATAAAAGGTCATATTACATTTAGAATTATGTTTAATATAACATATTACAATATTCTATAAGATGTGCAATATATTAACCCATTTGCATCCAAGCGCGGATTAATCCGCGCGCTGCGACTGTCTTCTATCACCAAGCGCGGATTATTACGCGATTTGCGACTGTCTTCTATCACTAAGCGCGGATTATTACGCGATATTCTACAAGAGATATGGCGGTAATAAAATGGAAGGATAAAAAAGGTATCGTTTTACGAACAACTATGCATAGCTTAAAATTTGCTGAAACGGAGAAAACAAACCGATATACCGGACAAAATGTGTAAAACCAACAGTAGTAATTGATTATAATCAGAATATGGGTGGAGTTGATGTTGGCGTTAAGTAAATTTCATACTATGCGAAGATGTAAAAAAGCCTATAAAAAAATATTTTGTTACCTCATAGATATGACGTTACTAAACAGTTATGTAATTTTTAAAAATCATAAAAAGGATCGAGCTTTTCATATTTTTAAACAACAATTAGTCGAAGAAATTATTCTCGAATATTTACCAAATATAAAAGTAAGTAAGGCATCTAATGATTCGATAACGCGATATACTGGCAGGCATTTTCTTATTCGGATATCTCCAACTCCAGCAAAGGGAAACAGAACGTCGAAGCGATGCGTTGCATGCTTATCTAAACGTACTCGAAGAGAAACGTGGTTTTTAAATGCCATATTTGCGATGTATTATTATGTATTGACTATTTTAAAAAATTCCACGAGAAATAAAATGATTTAATTTCCATTTCAATCTAAATAATTTTTTTTTAAATAAATAATTTTTACTTTTTTCCTCTGTTATAAAGAATGTAAGGTCCGATGTTTATGAGGTAACACTGTCTACCAATCGTTTTGAATTGTAAATTTTTGATAAACTCCATGAAGAATTTGGATGTTATTTACTGCACCTACGACCGACCGCGCGTGGAGATGGAGACCAGTCGTCAGTTGAACGCCGCTGATGCCTTCAAATGGCCCCTTAAGTAGGACCATGATGCAAATGGGTTAATAAATAAAAAATATAAAAAAGTAATTGAATGATAAAAATAGTAACGAAATTCGAGATTGTTGACTATCATTAGTACTTAATGTAGTATCTATCAAAAGAATATATCAAAAAAGTCAAGTACATGTTTATTTATGTAGTAGCATCTAACCACATTTTGGAAATACTTTCTGAAAACTTATTTTTTATAGTTTCATCACACAATTTGCTGCATAGTTCATTTGCTTTGCCATATACCATAACAGGATTTGGGATATAAACTAAATCATTGAGGATCTGAGTCTTTTGTTTCTTTAATGTATTTAGTTTTTCCATGAAAGATTCTATATCTTGATCAGTTTTACTTTCTTCTTGCATTTTACCTAACAATGAATCAGTGTTAGTTTTTTATCTTTTATATCTATTATTAATAATTAATAAACAATTTTTTATTTAAGCAATATTTCTGTAACTTACATTTTGCAGAAGCTAATTGATTTTCCAATTTGTTAATTTCATTTGTTACTGTCCAGTGTCTTATTGCTTGTTTATTTAATGCATCTTCAAGTAAATGTTCAATCAAATTGATGTAATTTTGTATACTATTATTAATAGATTCTTCGTTTATATTATATACAAACCAATTTAGAAGAGCATAACATAAATAAGCTCGTAAACTAATTGATACAGAATAATCAGCTTTTGTATAAATACTTGTTTCATCCATTGGACTTTTAATATCTAGTTTTACGATAATTTCAATTAACAAACTATGTAGATGTTCTAAATCTTTTTGATGTAGTAGTTCAAATTGAGTGATTGTATGTAATGCAGTAACAATATGCTTTAATTTCTGTTCTTTTTCAATAGAGGCTATTGCTAATGCAACCTCATGACCAATTGTTAACCATAACTGAAATTAGGAGTTATTAAACGTAATAATTCAATTCTTCACAATGTTAAAAACTAGATCACGTGAATCTTACCATTTTCTCCTTGTCTGAAATATCGCAAAAACTATTTTGACACAAATCAGTGTAATAAGAATTGCAATCACCGCAAACTGTCTCTAAAGTTTGTAATAGACCATAATTTGATTTTCCATCTATCCATGTTTGAATCAAATCAAGAGTTACATTTCCCTTAATAACCTTTTTAAGTTCTTCATAAGTTAACAAATATATTTCTTGATACTAAAATAAAAACAAACATTTTTCAGAAGACAATAATTATTTAAAATAAGGAAAAAACCTAAACACAAAGCATATATGTAAATATACCTTGAGATATGGAAACTTTTCTATTATATTTCGTGCAAAATCATACTCTGAATTTGTCAAAGTTGCAATTATTGCTTGCTCAGCTAAAGATTTACTTGATACTTCATCATTACATAAAAAAGCAATTTCAGCTGCCGTTATTAACGTAGCTGCATCTTTACGGCGTGCAAGGTATTTTACTGTATCAGAAAATTCTCCTAATTTAGTATGACTGGAAATAAAATTATATATTACATAATTAAAATAATTAAATAAAAATATAATATACATTAAAAAATATATATATAATTAATACAACTTACATGTATGCTGCTTGCTCGAAATTGCCTGAATTTACACTATGTTTTGCCCATTTTTTTAATATTTCTGTTAGTACTGGATCATCAGATTCAAGTCTACATCTTGCAAGAACATATGCTTCTTTGTACAAATTTGCAGCCCGAAATACTTCTATAGCTTTGTAGGTTTTATGTATACAAAGTAAATATGATACTGCTTTATAAGGATTGCCTTCAGTTACTAATTGATATGCATATAGTTCACACATATCTTTCCATATTCTGCAATACATTATTGCTAGATTATTTTTACGGCGACTTTAATTGCATTTTATAAAATAGATAAATAAGAAGAAATACTTCGTGGACAGACTAGCTGAAATTGAAACAAGAAAGTCATTGAGACGCTTCTCTTTAGCAGCTTCTTCTAAATTTTGTTTGAGATTATCATACCATACATCCATTTCTGTGATTACATCATAATTATTTCTCTCAATATGAGCAGATTCTATATAGTAATAAAAGATAAAGCAAATATAATATATACAGGTAACTTACATTTTGTTTCAATAATAAATAACTTACTTTCAGTAGTTAAATAAGATATAAAATTTTCTTGCGATGAAAATAATATTGGTACTATAGGATACGAAGCATCTTTCTGAACGTCTTCCATATTAAAATTTTCACTTTTTATATTTTTTATGATGTTTAAAAGAGATTGAAGTAAAAGTGTTTTTTGAGATGCTGTATTAGGGCATTTTGAAAAATATGTCCGTACTTTTTTATTTTTTGTCTCTGTTATCATCATTGTCTTTGACTCTGAAAAAATTGGTAAATATTTGTTATTTGTATTACAGTAACACATTTCTTTTATTACTTTTATCAATATTATTGTTATACTTTGTACAGTTTGAGAAATACCTGAAATAGAACATTCTGATGTAGCATTAGTTAATTCTAGTAAACTATCTTCAATAGTATCAACAATTTTATTTGTTTCATTTTGTTTCTTTTTAGCTTTTTTTGGCAATTTTTTATATACTTTTTTTTGTGGCAAATTATAAGCAACTCTCCATATTCGTACTGTAGAATCTGCAGAGCCTGTTATAATAAAATCAGGATCTAATGGACTCCACATGCAACACAATACTGGGCCATTATGTCCTGTATATGTAGCTATTAATTCTTGTGTTCTGACATTCCATATCTAAAAACCAATAGTACTCGTATGTAAATACTTATCTTTACAAAAAATGTTTATTATTCCTAAATATATTATTACTTTGCATCTAAGGTGATATCTATATAGTTATATACATAATTTGTAATACCTGTGCAGTTCCATCATAACTACTAGATATTAGATGTCCACTTACATATGGACTCCATGCTAAACAGACAACATTTTCTACATGTCCAGTTAAAGAAGCTACAATTTCATGCACTTTATAAATATCACATTTTTCCTTTAAATTTTCATTATTAGTTGAATCTTCCATTTTTTCAAAATGATCTATAAAATTAGATAAATCGATAATAAGTATAGTACATGACTCAAAAGCAACAGCTAAATAATTTTTTAGTTGAGAAAATGCCAAGTCTGTTGCTGTACTCTCAGGATGCCAGACCAAGCAATGTACCATTTCTGTAGCAAACTTAGCACATCCACGTGTCTCAAATTTTCGATTAAGAAATGAAATTGTTCTAAAAAAAAAAAAATTTTATTTTCATGAAATTCATACAACATATTTAAAAACATACCCATTTTCAAATCCTACTGCCAAGCAAGAAAAATCTGGCTTCCAAGAAAATTCTGTGCAATCTTTTTTCAATACAGATTTTGGTTCTAGTTGAAAGAAATTATAGCTTTATAGTAAATATGATATAATAATGTTGCAATCGTTTATTAATTAAAAAATAAAAAATACTACCTTCATTTGTAACTTTTTCTGAGTCATAATACACAAGCTCTCCCTCTCCACAAGAGTATAAAACATATTTATTTTTTGGACTTGGGCCCCAGCCAATAGTATATATTACTCTTCTATGATATTGTCTGTACAATAGAGGTGATTTATTTCCATTTGTATTAAATACACCAACTCGACCTTCATTAGTTGCATAAGCCAATAAATTTTCTTTTTCAGGATGCCATGCTATCTATTAATTATGTAAATTTTAATTTTCTAGAAAGTATAATCTAGAAAATGTATAAAAAAAGGACTTTTTGAAACTATTATACAGGTCTTACCGCGCGAATTTTTCCCTTAATTTTTTGCCATAAAAAAGTTATATCAAAAGTAGTATCATGTGCTGCTGATAAATTCCATAATCGTAACATTGCATCTCCAACACCAAATGCAATATGTGAAGTGTCTAATGGGCAAGCAGCCATGCAATAAACAAACCCACTTTGTGTAAATATATCATAATCTAATTCAACATTATTTTCTTTTATTCCACAACAAATAATTCTTCGATCTTGTGCCACAGTCCAAATTGTATGTCTACAACTAATCAAAAATGTATAATTGCTTCATAATCATATTTAATCATAAATTATATATCTATAAAAACCTTTGACTTATTCTCCAATTTTCTTCTGAAATGTCTTGGGTATTTGGTACATGTGCAATACAAAATAAACCCCTGCTGTGATGTGCATGTATTACTTTGACACTAGGTTTCCCTTTTATTATTGTTGATAAATCCCAAGCAATTAATTCACCCCAACATGAACTTGTAAGCAATAGTTTAGGTTCTATCCAGTGAACTACTATCCAATTACCTACAGAAGCATTTAATTTACTTCTATGCTGCTGAGAATCAAGAGGTGCTAAAGGCAATGAAATTGTCATTTCATAACGTCCATCTCCACCAGCTTTCCAAATGAAAATTGATCTACACATTGCAATTTTAAAATGAATACATTAAAATTGTAGTCAAAAGCACATTTTATATATTTTTTTTAAATTACCTATCTTTCGCTCCTGAAGCTAACAGTAAATCTTTATCTAAATTTCCTCTTAGGACATTATTTTTTGAGGGACACCATGATAAGCTAACTATTTCAGTATCATGTCCTCTAAGTTTGTAAACTACTTTCCCTTTATCTTGAAAATTAACGATATAAACTAAGCCACTCTTTGAGCCTACAGCTACAAGATATGGATCGTGAGGACAAGAAGAAATATAAGTAGGTATCACTTTCCCTAATGAAATTGAAAAAACAGTATTAAAATAAGCATTCCATGATAATACATAACCATTAGAAGTTGCTGTATATATAACATAAGGATTTTTATAGGACCATTCTACGCCTATTGCTTGTTTATCCTGAAATTAAAAAATATTTTAGATATAATATCACTATAAATTTATCATATATGTATATTAATATAGAAACTTACATTTTCTAAGAGATAAGTATAAGTTACAGATAATGTTTCTGAATTCCATATTTTAATTGTGTTATCATCTCCTGTGGAAGCTATTAAATTAGCATTTACTTCTTCAAACTGAGGAGTAAATGCAAGACATGTCACCTTGGATTTGTGACCATGCCTAATAATAGAGTATTGTAATATTTTATCATTTTCATTAAGTTTACCAATAACAATCATATTTCCAGCACCCCATGCTATATTACCATTAAAAGAACAAGCAAGAATATTACTTAAATACCAATTTGGTGAGGGTGGTAAAGTTACTTCATTCATTTTTATCAGCTGAAATGCAAATAAAAGACAATTTTAAATACAATATCTACAAGGGAACTTCAGTAACCAGAAAATTTGATCTTCCTTCTTTATTGATTTTCAGGTTTTTAGGGTAAAACACCCCTTGAATGAAAGTAGATATTACTCTATTTCCCAGTACATCTTCAAGAGTATAATAGATATAAAAAAATGGTTAGAATAAAAATTGAATGGTTTTTTATGTTTTATAAGATGATGCTATTAGAGTAATAAAAATTTGCTGTTTAAATAAAAAATCCACCACCACCGTTATTGTGAAAAATTTAGAATCTTTTGTCACATCGAAAATTATGTAGAATAAATGCAAATGAATATATTAAATGTGTTAAACTTATCAGATAATGTGAACGAATCTATGAGCGCTATATACGATATAAAATCCCGAAACATCATTGTATTTATAAGTACACATGAAAAGCTATATCAAAGCAAGAAATTTGCAAGATCTGTGCATTGGATTATTTATGTTTGAATATCAAATATCATTGTTATATCTATATAAATAAAAATTTTTTATTGCAATACAGGGCAATAGGGTATCATCTATCTTCATTCGAAGAGTGTTTTCATCGTGAAACACCGAAAATAGGCAAAAAAAAATAGTTGATACCTTTTTTGAGGTCCGTTAACAGACAACACAATTTTTAAAAAATCAGAATTTTCAGATTACCGAAGTTTTCTTATCAGAAGTAAGATCACATGTTTATAGCTTTTTAAGGTTATGCGGTTTTTATTTGACATTCATATTGAGTAGTTTGAAATAAACGTATGCGCAACACATTGGGAGTAATACAATTTAGACTATCTTTATAAAAGTATTATATTTGTAGGTCTTCTATGAACTATTAAATGTGTTAATCAAACGAAATAAAATTATGATAAATAATTTGTCGGCTTTAAGAAAACGTTTAAAACATACATATACTCACTTGAAAGTATATAGTATTCTATTAAACATTTATTTTAATGCTTTTGTTTTAAATCAATATTTCATTTACAAACCTTAAATAACGTTCCTAAAATCTGTTAAGAAAATTATATCAATAAAATGGTAATAAAGTGAACATCATATATTGACAAGCACATAAATATCACAGTTTTATTTTATGGTACATATAGTAATATAATTATTAATATGGATTTATTCACTATTTAAACAATTAACAGTGTTAAAATAAGTGTTTGACATACATTTGTTCTGATTACGTAAATATTAGTGTAATAGAAAACAAGAGACATTATAATACAATGTATTTAAAATTTTCATAAACATAACCTCAAACATAAACATAATTATGTTTATAAAATATATATTTTCTATCTATCATTAATTTTAATTTTGTTTCTCCAATAAGTAATGAAAATAAATATTACCTGCAAATATTACCCGTGATTCGTGAACTCTGATCATTAATATGAGATTCAATTGTATTTTTGAACCTTATATCAAAAATGGAAGAATGATTTAAAACAATATTATGGTTTTATTTGTACATTTTTTTGATACAAAAAAATGTATATCAAATATATACTTACATAAAATATTTGTATTGTAGAAATTAGAGATAGCGAATAAATTATTAAAATTAAAAATAGTAAACAAAGATATAAACAATAAGTAAATAAATATTAGAGAAACTTTTCATTTTCATATAAAAAATTTATTTCAAAAGTGAATAAATTATCTAAAGTGATAAAATATAATGTGTGATGTATGACATATTTCAGATAACTAAATGTATACATGTAATTATTTTTCTCTCTACTCGCGAAGTACGGTAGATATAATATACATAAGACAAAATATGAAAATTTTACTTATATCGTAAGCTTTCAGATATTACGAGCAACGAAGAAACACTGAATTTTAGTATAATTTAAAACAAATTAATGAATTAATTTTTCGACATTGAAATGGACCGTGAATCACAAACTGTGATTAACGTATATTGCCTGAAACTCATTCATAGTGATAAAGACCGGCGCTAAAGAGGATGACAAATATGTACATATAATATTTCACCTTACAAAGAGTAACTTGAGCGGCAGTATCACCACATCTTTACTATTAAATATTTCAAGTAAAGTGTATTATATGGAGCTTTCTCTTTTATTTCTCTACTGTTAAACATTTCAAATAAAGTGTTTGTTTCGCTGTTTTCCAACATTCTTAGAATGAAAGGTCAGATCGTCATATTTTTATCGCTATGTGCTCTCTCTTCTGCGATTTTGTCTAATTTTAATGGCAAATTATTTCATCGTAATGAAAATCCTAACCCAGACGAGGAACTTAATACAGTAAGTGGAATTACATTTTTCATTTTATTAATTTTTCGCTATTAGATATAAGAAAAATTGGTCATAGAAATAAAAGATACGCACATCGTTTATTGTTTGATTACGAAATAGTATACGTACTTAACTTATTTACCAATGTAAATAATACCCAATTACATACAAAGTGTTCGAGAAAATACACCTACTATCTAAAAGCATGTTTACTTTTTATGTACATTTTAAATACTTCTTCACAAACATTCGTAATTATTATAATTGAAAAATAGTTTACAGTAAAGTGGTTTAAATTGAAAAGTTTCTGTACTACCTATTACACATATTCATTTTTTTAAACTGTAAATTGCAAAACATGTTATGTTTCTTAATTAGTACATGAACTTGTATGTTTATTTACTGTTAATTAACTATTTGGAATATACTTATCACATTAACATGCTTAATGCATGGTGAAATAAAATGCGGTGGTAGTAAAATTTTTTTATGATATAACACAATTTCAACATATAAATATCTATATACATACATAATTAAGAATATTATTCTTCTTAAGTAAAATACGATTCTCTCTCTTCTTCTAAAAAAATTATTGTCGTTGTTGTTATTAAAACAGTTAAACACGTTATAGTGTAATAATTAATATTTTCAAATGTATTATAATTCTATTTGTGTGTAGATTTTTACGATTCTGGATAGATTTTTTAAAGATAATTTTAACTGTTTAAGATGTAGACAATAGTATAATATGCATAATATAATTTTCCTTTGTCCATTGTGGTATTTTATATTTTTGAAGTTAGTGAATAATGATTATTCATTATTAACTTGAATTATTTTATTTTAGCTACAGATGATAAGAAAAGACGGTTATCCAGCCGAAGCACATGTAACGTTAACGGAAGATGGTTATCTATTGACGATGCATCGGATTCCAGGGAAACCTGGATCTCCCGCGATTTTCTTGCAACATGGTCTGTTAGGTAGTTCTGCAGATTGGGTTATATCTGGAAAAGGGAAATCTCTTGGTACGAAAACATAAATTGTTTTTTGGTTTACAAATACTAATTGATTTTTATATCATATAATAATATTTCTTCTTTATTGTAGCTTATTTATTAGCTGATCGCGACTATGATGTATGGCTCGGAAATTTTCGTGGTAATACATATTCAAGAGCGCATGTCTCCTTATCTCACAAAGATTTAAAGTTTTGGGACTTCAGGTACTCGTAAAAAAGAAATGATTGATAACGATTAGAAATATGCAAGAGAACGGTATATTGTATATAATTATATAGAAGCGTATTGTAATATGCTGGTGGTAACAATTTAAATAAAAATCTATGCCTCATATAACAAAAGATAATTAACAAGGATATTATAGAAATAAATTATATAATTATATACATATATAATACATTATATATATAATTATTACATTAATAATAAGAAATTTTTTAGTTGGCATGAGTCAGGTATCTATGATCTACCGGCAATGATCACTTACATCGTAAAACTGAAGGAAAATTTTTTGAGAGCGTATATTGGATTCTCGATGGGTACAACATGTTTCTACGTGATGGCTAGCGAACGGCCGCAAATAGCAAGACTGTTGCAATCAACGTACAGTCTTGCTCCAGTAGTATTTATGAAACACGTAAAAAGTCCTTTACGATATATAGCTCCACTTGCATATGATAAGGTAAAAAAGTTAATAAATAAATAATAAATAAATAACTCCAATGATATTCTCAACGCAATATCTAAATTCTCATTGGAATATTTTCATATTGATCTTCAGATAATTTTCTCTCTATTGGGAGAAGGTGAGTTGTTACCGCAAAATAACGTTTTAAAATTCTTATCAAAATATTTATGTACCTTTGAATCCTGGGAGGAAAAAATTTGTGCTAATTCGCTGTTTATTCTTACTGGGTTCGACAAAGCGCAATTTAATTACGTGAGTATACAATGACTTATGTAAAAATCTGCTACACTAGTTTTTGATTATTTATGCAAATCTCTCGGATCGATGCAGACGCTGTTGCCTGTGATTTTGAACCATGCACCAGCTGGTACGTCTTCGAAGACCGTGGTTCATTATGGCCAAGGAATAGAATCTGGAGAATTCAAACAATATGACTATGGTGCAAAGCGAAATATGGAGATTTATAAGAGCACTGAACCACCTAAATACAATTTATCAAAAATTACAGTGCCAATCACATTGTTTTGCGGCGATAACGATTGGTTATCTAGTCCTGTTGTATGTATTTCATAAATTTTAATAGGATATAGATATTTAAATACTGGCATTTTTTTGTTATAATTTTACATTTTCCGATTTAGGATGTGATGAGATTAAGTAACGAATTACCAAAGAAACCAATTATTTATAAAGTGCCATTTGCGAAGTTTAATCACATAGACTTTCTGTGGGCAACAGACGTTGTTGAGCTAGTATATAAAAAGTTGCTTGATATGCTGAGCTAGCCGTGAGATATTAAAAATATGACAGACTTAGGTATTATTTACTATTTAATGAATACAAAGGATACATTTATAGAATAAAGAATATCTTATTACATGTGTTCCGATTTTTAATACCTTTCATTACTTTTCTAATCTTCCTAAACAATAAACTAGCCTCAGGATCGAAAAAAAAAAGATTTTCTTTGCACATAAACACTTGTTTACGTATAAATAAAATCTTACGTACAATGTAACAATGGAAACCTTCAGCAACCTGTTTGTCCTAATATTCTTTATTCCTTTTACGAGATAGCTGTAACGTGTAAATGACTTTGGACGTGAATAATCTGGTCAGCCGATCGGTTCAGTGGTGCATCCTGAATATTAACCCAACTAAGGTATTTGGCGTCCACCAATGTTACGTAAAAAGTATTGATGTCATAATCTACAAATCGGCCCATAAAGCCATGGCCTACTTGGTGAAAATTTCAGACAAATTTCTATTCCGCACGACAAAATATTACATCAATGTATCGAATAATAAACTAATTTCGCAATATTATTTCAGCTGTTTGCTTGATTTCAGGTGAATTCTATTGATATTCATTATCATTCAAATCGATGAATATCGCTGGTTTGTTTTACGTTCCGTCGTTTTTTCTCACAAAAAGTATCTAATAGAGGAGTGGTCATTTTCAAGGTGTCCCCAGAGCACCTGTACACTAGACGAGAATTCTAGTGTCGATAGGTTCTGTTAATGATTGTGTAATGGAAAAACACTGATGGCATCCGAGGGTCCCTCAGGGATATACCAAGGATGCGACTTTACATACGGGCTTGAGATTTTATTATGCGTATCTGGACAACATCCTTATTGCATCACGTGATAAAAACGAATGTCTTTGATCATTCGTAATTGTGTCTTTTTTCAGATCAGCAGGAGATCGTTGAGAGAACAACCTATGATGGTGTTTATTTATTACGAACAGGAAGAAAGGGTTTTCGGCTGTTAAGGAACTAGAAGGTCATTTCTTGAGAAAGTTGTCCCGTAACAGGATTTTCCAGGTCGAAAGCCATAAAATTCTTCGAATGATTTCTTGGGGTTGGACAATTTGGAGCTCCTTTACGGTTACTCAAGACTTTGTTATATTCTTGGTGTATACCGATCATACTGATTCAGAGACGACAAAAGAATCGTATTAAAACCGTATTGTGACCTACCGCCTGCGATCTTTAATGCATTCAGATGCACGTGCTAAGTGGCTTACTATAACTCAATACACCGTTTATAATACACCAATGATTCGATAACCATAAACGGATAACAATGAACTTTATGTTTATCCCAATTATATGACTATTATTCGAGTTAATAACTTAATCCTAATGAGGGAAATCTGCCTTCCTGAAAATTTATTTTAAGGTTAATTGTTTTAGAAGATTTTAATGTCAAATTTTTAATTCAATACATACTACTATGCATATACATACATATATTATAAAAGGAACATCACTCCCATTTTTAGTGTTAATTGTTTATTACGGAAAAAAATTGAATTATTTCGCACTGATAAGCCGACGAAAGATTTGTTTACGTTAACAGATTAATCAAAGAAAGCTAGTTTTATTAAACAAAACTACTCAACTAGTTCTCGATAGTTGAGTGTGATCATTAATTCCCCATGTCATTAATATTCACAAACCACAAATCGTCATACAACAAACCGTACTACTTTTTCATAGATACCTAATTCTTTATTCGTTTTCAGTAGATTCAGATCAGCCTATTTGAATGTATTAAATGGACGTTGTTCCTTCTTAGTTTCATTTCTTGCATTGATTGTAGTGATTATCTGAAACTTTTTTCTGCGATTTCATTTTTCTAAGTCCGTTCGAATTTGTCAGTGAAATGATGTAACGAAACTCTGTTAACCTAATACTTATTTAATAAAAGATATTTAAAAATCACTGAATTCCTACATTCGTGCTAGGGAAATCTTTAAACGTATACAGATGGATAATTTATTTCTCATTAATTATTTGGTAAAATGTTGCACTTTTGCTTGTATATCCAAGTATGCAATAACACAGATGGAATATTATTACGTTCATTAAGCTTGTGAAGACACTTTGTATCTAATGCATCTTTCATCGTGTGTAATTTTCATAATTTTTAGTATAAGCTTCAAGTATAAGTATTTATGTACTTACTTTTATCAGTCTTCTTGTATGGTTGTCAGATTCACAACTTCCACTGATACTTCATTAGAATCCTAGAATTCCGTAAAAAAGTATTGAAAGGAAGCAAGACTACGAAGAAAAAAAGAATCAATATTGAATCTGTTGCGGACAAACGAGCGGAAGACGGCAGACAACGAGCAAACAAAACGATTTTCATCGTACCATTAAGATCGCGTTGTACACGAGCAAAGTCGCGGGACACGCACGTGCGTGCGTGGTTTGGTCGTGCGCTTGCGTTTTGCGGTGGGTCCGCGTGCGGTGAGGCGCGGCTGGTAATACAGAAAAGCCATGGGCCGGAGGAACAAAAGGAGCAGAAGGAGAAACAGGAGGAACAGAAGCGAACTCGTCGCGAAGGTAGAACGCGCGTGTACCGTGCACTTGGTGTACCAAAAGAGAGAGAGAGAGAAAGAGAGAGAAATACAGATATAGAAAGAAGAAGAAAGACAGAAGAAAACAACGAGCACGACTCTCGGAGCCTCGAACTCGAGAAGTCTTCGCGAGTCCGGCGAACCGACACACACCGCTCACCGATTCCAAAGTCCGCCGGTAGGCTCAGTTGTCTCCGAACCCCCGAACCGTTCGGATGTAGCTACTTTATAAGATTCATTACGTTTTTCCACGCTTTCGAAGCTCGTTGATTTCGCCGTTGCTCGCTGCTACGCATACGCTCTCGTCTTCAAAACCGATTTTACTCTTCGCGTGCTCGTTCTCCGCGGTCTCGTGCGGTCGTCGTGCGGTGAGGCTCGATCTTGAAGAACCAAAAAGGAAAAGATAGAGAGGAAAACGAGAAAGAAAAATTCGAGCACGAACAACACGTCTTTCTCCACGGAAGGAAACATATAAACGAGGGAGAAGTGTTGCCCCGTGGCCAAGGAGCATTCGAATCTAGAGAATCGTTTTTTTTTCGTTTTCCGTATTTTCGTTCGGTTCGGACACCTCTGATTGCGCGCAACCGATTAGAGAAGCGAGGAAAGGAGTAAGAGCGCTGGAGCGGCGAAGAAATCGGAAGAAACTCGAGAAGAAGAAGGAAAGAAAATCTTGTCGATTGGACGAACCGACGATCCAACACCGTTAACACGTAAGCGAGCTTTTTATTCTTTTTCGATCTATCTATCCTTGTTGAGATCGTATAAAAGTACGGATAGTTACCATCAGATCGATCGAGTCCTTTCTCTTTACGATCATTCGCTATTATCGATCATCCTCTCATTGCTCGTTTCTTGATCGGGTTAGCAAAAGCAAAGGTATCGCGAACAGGTATACGCGAGCAAGCCGTGGCCTGCACATGTACAGTTATTTAATATTTATCACTGGCGACCTCATTTATTTTAAGTTATCGGGTATCGGTATTCCGCTTGAGTCCAAGCCTGTGCGCGCCATCGGAGTAACCATGGAAAAAGCTGATGCGAGAAATCGGATACGAACGAAAATAGTGACCTGCCACATGCAGAAAGTGTAACGTGAAATCGTCACCGATATATACCTACAACGCCACGTGACACGCTCATAAAAGCGAATTTAAAGGTCCCGGCGAATCAGTTCACGAGATCTCGTGACTCGATCGGTTCGCGATCTATAACTTAGCGTAAATTTATCACGATCACTTGATCCTCGTTGCGTAGATCACCGAATTCAAACGCGGATAACGGTAATTCGAAACGAATGGTACAGCCAGTAAATACCTACTCAAGGAGCATGAGGCGAGTTTTCATTGAAACTTTACGATCGGCTATCTGTGTTTTGTCGCGACCTGATAGCAGATCATGTAAGGTAACGACATGGTTATCCAATGATACGAATATTCTAGAACTACAAGAACATCAACATTTAAACGTGTCAATTGTGTTTCGTAGGAATACCTAAGTTGAATTTGTAATTGAATTCCGTGCCGCGTTTTTCGTATTTTCGGGAACCATAGCGACATCTTAATCCACATAGAAGGCGAATAAGTTAGATAATCTTACTAGTGGTTTAGATAGTTGTGTGTGAATTTGTTATTAGTTGACATTTGAGATAAACTTTATAATATCAAAAGTGTAGAAGGAAGATGACGTCGCAAATGTTTTTAAACTTATTAAAACTCTTTTAAAACTTATCTTGGAGTACACGATGGTTTGTGTGTGTTACTTTTACGACAAATAAATTTCTGGAAGTAAGTCATTTTTTCTTTGAGATGTTGTACATTAATTATTTAAGTAATTAAAATTTGTCGAATAATGAAACTGTAAAACTTACTTACTTTATGCAGTTGATTATTTTGATTTCTGCGAAGTTAACATAATGAATGGCTTAATGGTAATCCTGAAATAAACTATATAGCCTTTTTTTCTAATACGTACGTATAGGTGAACAATTTGCTACGATATTTCATACATAATTTCATTCTTGGCGTAGATATTAAACAGAATTATGAATTTGGAATTCGTTGTGTACTCGACACTTTTAAATGAACGTTCAGCTTTCTGATTTGATTTGTCTCGTAATTTATTCAAGTGTAATTAATATACGTACAAGTTGACGTATTAAATGAGATAAGAATCATATGAGGTTATGATTATTAGGGTAGAAAAGAGGTTAGGATAAATAATGAGATTTATACAGAGAATAAATCTGAGTGACAAGGAGAAGATAAATAAAGAGAACTTTTTTAAATCAATATAGAATTATGAAAAGTATAATATAAGATACATACATGTATAGCGAAAGATGTAGCATAGAAATTGTAAGTTATAGATATCTGAAATTTCAAGTTTAACGACATTTGAAATAATTAATGGCTAAGATTCTAAATGAGAAATATTTGTAAACGCATGCATTATTATAGGTGTGATTTATTTAAAAAGAAATAAGAAAATACAACACGAGTTACGATATAAATTTCAAGTTCAAAGTCGCTTGATATCATACAAGGCATATTAGCAAGGATAATAATGATATTACCTTTTTTTGTTCAATAATGGATATCACTAGAAATAAGTTGTTTTGAATGTATTTTAATAAATGTTAATTATTTTATGAATAAACAAGAACAAAAATAACTATTAAATGACTTGCGAAAATAGTCAAAACTTGATATAGGTACTCCTGCGTTGTACCGGTAATTTTCCATCTATTTGTACCTTTTTAACGTTAAAAAATATCTCAGGTGTGAACAAAATATGAAATAGCTTTGTAAAAATGGGCTAAGATGAGAAATTTAAAGATTCGAAAGTCGCAGCAGAATTAAACAAGATTTACTGTAACAAATCAAATATAAAACATAAGAATATTTGTATATATATATGTAAGTATTATAAATGTTTAATCTAAAGTCAATCAACCTTCTTAATCATCTTTTAATCAAATTTAATTTTTACAGTCACAGAATCTTAAAAGCTTGATAAAGACAGATTAATTTCAGTTAGTTCTTGCAAATATAAATAGACGATAAATAGTTTATGTTCACTAAAAGTCAAACTCCACTAAGAGGATAAGGAATTTCCAATTAAAAGAATTATTGAGTCGAAAAAGGTAACTATCTAAGTGACGAGTCAACTCGTCATCCTTGTTAAACTGGTTAAAAAGCAATCAAAGAAATAACGAAAAATATATATGCACAAGTTTTCCTCATTTCACTTGGTAAGTTGTTGCAAAACACGATCAACACTGATACATCCTGTATTCAGCGGTCGTATACATGCGTTGAAAAAACATGGTTGTTGGTAGATTTGTTATACACGATCTCTGAAACGTAATTTCATCTAGGTATTATATTTACTCCGCGGAAAGGTTGTCCTCGTGGTTGTATACTTCAGATTATGAATAAGAAAATATACACAGAATTTATATGAGTATTATACCACGTCAACTTTTCAAACAGTAAAAAGTAATGCAGCTGTTTTGCAAAACGATATTTCTATGGAATCGTTGCCATAATTCATGGAATCATCGCTGTCTTATCCTTTATATGTAACTGTCGAACTATGAGCTATGGTCGATCATTTTACTCGGAAAAATCTCACTCTCCCGTTCCTAATATAATGTCTAATTGTTTCGAATTGTGACACAGAACAAAAGAATGCAAATGAACAGTGTTACGAGCTGTGGCGTTGTTAGACACAGCTACGCTGAATTATCTTTGTAAACCGTGATTCTAATCGGAATACTATCGAGATTCCAAGGAACTGAAAGTCAATCGTATATTCTTTATTTCCGCTTGCCTTTCAGCTTTGCGGTGACTTCCAATCACAGACTTTAAACATAAAACATATACTTAAACATGAAGAAAATACACTGAAAGTCAATAGTTTTATAACATTTCCTACCGTTTAATTAATGTAATGAAAAGCAAAGGATAGAATAAACTATAAACATTTGCGGTTTCAGTATGATAGAATCAAACGTAACTCTTTCACTTTGTCGCATTGTATTAAAGGAAATTTATTGGTGAAGCGTTACATATTTTGTATTATAAAGTTATATAATCGTGAAATTTTCTGTTGAAATTTCTCTTTGTACTTTTTTTAATAGAGAAATCTATATTGAAAAAATAATTTTTATTTTTACGATACGATTAGAATAAAATTTTGAATTTCTAAATTCAAATTCATCCTTCCAGTCGATTTAAGTGTGATTTTTATTAAATTTACTTCAACAGCCAATTCTCCTAGTAATAATTCTTAAATTTTCACGAAAAGGTTAGTAGGGGAATTCTGTTTAATTCAATTTATATCAGATGATTCATCACGTTTGTCGATGAAAATATTAAATAAATTTACGTACGTTTGAGATATTATTAGAAACCATAAACATTGGGATACAAAAGTGAGATATACTGACATTGAGATACAAAGGACTCCACGTGGAACTTATTTGCTTGGTCCCAGTTGAAAAAACAAGGCAGCTTTGAGGCACCAACAATGGTAACGCATGATACTTAAAGCGTTCACGTAAAGTGCTTCTGAATAGAACGCGTGATATTTTTGACTGATATGATTCGTATTTATTCAGATTACTCATGGAACATCATTCGTCATAGACGTTTGACAAATATGTTCTTGTGTTCTACGAAACTTTCAGCTGTGTATCATTTTCGGCATGTACACTCTTAGTTCGTAATAATTAAATTTATAATGACAACAAGTGATATCAAGGAAACTAGCTGTCGAAGGATTAAATAGAAACAATTTGAACTGGCTAAGATACACAAGACTACAGAACATTTCTAACACTTGTTAGTGAAAATTAATAGCTAAGCATTATGAATGTAATTAAAAAAATGGGACTCGGTTAGAAAATTGTTTTCCTTATTAAATATCGTGAAGATTACTATACTTTGCGTTTTTTGTATAATTTTGCACATGAATATTCTGTGCATTTTTTTATATCTTTAAAAATCCGTAGTTCACTAATTACTTATTAGCGAAAACTATCTGGCATTGAATACATTTCCTTATGTCATTGTAGACTTTTTTAATCGATTACTGCCTTCGTTTTCCTTCCCGTGGTCGTACAAAGTCTAACCAACTTTGGTTAATCGGCATTTACGTCAGTATTTTAACCTCGTGTCTCATTGTTCGAACGAAGACCTTTGTAAAAGCATTCACAGTAGCATGCAGTCAGTAAAAGTAAAACGCACCGTGGCTCGTTCAAATGGATTTACGAGTCAGGTAAAAAATTGCACTGTAAACGCTCAGTTTGGTCAAATCCAATTTAAGACATCAAACTTTTAATTAATATCGTTTCTTTCGATTCTCTGATTTCACGAGTTTCCTTTTCAATTCTTTAAGGACTTTTATTATCACACGTGTTCGGGCAATTGTATTTTTTAGATAAAGCAAATAACTTGTCTTCGTATGAGAGAAGATAATTTACTTTGGAAGATTCTATAAATATTAATATTAAACAGGGGCTTATATCTTTTAAGAAAATATTTATAATTGACACAATTATTTAGGAGTGTATAAATTAATTAGAAATTGACTGAGACTGACCTGAAATTATTTATATAATCATTAAAATGATTAAATTTTTCTAACATCACCGAGGGATTTGATCAACAAATTAAAAAGTAAAGAAATTCGTAATTAGTTTTAAACTAGTTCATCTCATTGATATCCTTTACATTAAATCAATATTTCGATATTTATCAAAATCTATATTATCGTTGAAATCACTATTATCAATAATTAAGTTGTTATCTTAAAAATGTAAGAATTATATTTCTATTTTCCAATTATTTTTACCAAAGATTAACATTAAATTTTCTAATACTCGTGTGTTCTATATACGCGTGATAATCGAGATTCTACTATACTTGGCCTCAATCAATACGGAAAAGAAGCAGAATGGAACAGAAAATGAACGAAAGTTGGCATAAATTTATGAATGGAGAGTTCTTGAAGCTTCTAGAACATTCACGTAGATACTGATAAGTCGCAGGTTTATTTACACATACGATATACTTAACCATACTGAACTTAATCGTTAAACATAATCAATTCTTTTAAGAAACCAAAAAAAAAAAAAAGAAAGAAAGAAAAGACGGAAAGAAGAGAAGAAGAAAGCAGGGGTTATAGTATGAATGGAGAGTTCTCGTAGTTTCCATAACATTTAGATAGATATCGGTAGATCAGACAGGTGTATTTGTATATATGCGTTTCTGTCGAAATTTCAACGAGTCTGGTAACGTGACTTTCGATTGAAAGACGATCGTTCGTTGCATTATCGTAATACATGGGAGATCGTAATAGCAAGTCTGGACACTGGTGTGTAGCGTAAAGGCTGCATAGTAGACGGTACGCTTACGCCTCGAAGCATTTCGTTGTGAAACGATTGAAGCATTTACGAGTCGATCGTTCCACGAGGACTTTCTAATCCGTCGTATATACGTACAGGGTGTCCCGCAAGGTGTGCCGCGAACGCTGCGAGTGACAGATTCCTGAGTCGAAAACACGACGACTCGCGTAGCCTTTTCGCGACACGACGATCGCACACTTTTCAGCCGCGATCGAACCTGTTTTTCAACTGGGCGATCCAACGCATATGAAATACATACGTGGACTTTTTTCTTTACAAATATCGCGGGTACATGACAGGTTTATGATATGGAGATCCGGTAATTCGCACTACTTTTTCGCTATCATTTCCTATTCCTTTTTCCATTTTCGCTGTAATCATCGGATGTTTTGCTCGAGTCACTCAATGTAGGCGGAATCACACAGAAATATTTATTTTAAAACGTGAGAATTAGACTGCGAATATTTTCTTTTTTTTTTTTATTAAGCATTTGAAATCTATGGGGGTTTATTTCACCTTACGTATGGCGCGTGTCTTTAACTTGTAAATAGACTGCGGGTATTTATGCAGATTCGTATTTTTATGAAGATAATTAAGAGAAACACAACCCGGGTAGAAAATCGTTTTACGTGATAAATATTAAAAGGGGTACTTCACTTTCCATACTTTATATAGCACTGGAGGATGTGTGACGTGGGTTATGCGCATTTCTGCACCTTCAAATTTACGCATAAAAGTAAGTGCTTAAAAGTCCGCACTCTAATAATAATCTTTTGAATTGACGATGAATACAGCTATCGTGAATAATAGGCAATTTTTCGATTATTAGCCAATGTACCTTTCAATTTACATATTTTCCCGCAAATATTGTCGATTATAAATTTCTGACTTGGAAGATTTATAACTTTAGTTCAATTGCACGAATCTGTTTCTCAATATGAAAATCTTATCGCGAATATTATACGAGTTTCAGGCTTTTTTTTATCGTAAAGTACAAAAATTTATGCAAACGTCTTTCAATTAGTATCATCGATCCTAAAAATATAGCAAATTATAACTGTTTGTATCGAAGGTGCGAGATATCCTGCAGTTTTTAAGTTGCGTGACAAAGTTATAGCCTTTTTTTAAGTTGTAAATGAACCCGTTTTTCGATTTGGCAAATTTAAGGCACGCTCGAAATACGCGACTCTACGTGAATATTGTCGCGAGTGTCTCGCGTACATAATCTTTTTGATATCGTATGCGTGTTCATTTATTCGAATGCGTCGATAAAAACTGCGTTCAGTGAGAAACGAATTTGCATACGCCTTCAGGAATGCGGTACACGCAAGATGCTATTCAGATAAACATTTTTTAACGTGCAAGGGTTCGATTCTCCAAATTTTTCGCGTCTACGACAACTCGAAAATTCCTTTATATTTATTTAAAAGGTGGTAAAATACGTATTCAATTAATGATCGAAATTACTGATTTTCGTATATGCTTTTATCGTATATCCTTTTGTATATTATCTAATTAGATAAGATTACGTATTTAGATTAACTTTGCACGAATCGTACACCTGCGTTTATAAGGTGTATGCACAACGAAATAAGAAATTGGATTTTCAAAATTCTTTTAACGTGTTTAAACATGTGTCCAATGAAATACAAGTATTAGCATAGATCAGCTTTTCTTCTCTTAGATCAGGTTTCGTAAATTTGTAAAAGATCGTGATCTCTTATTCAGTTTCTTGTTTTTTTTTTTGTGAAATATGAATTCAATTAGTTCTGAGGATTGTAAATTGAACAACGATTCTAAAATTATTAAATTCAACGTTTTATTTCTCGCTACTCTAATACCCGCAAACGATGATTGTAAGAATCTGCGATATTTTTAGTTTTACAACACCAAACAAGATAAAATAATATGCGTTTTTCCAGTGACTTTTCACGACCACAGGTTGACTTTATCGTCGGCCATTCGCGCATTCTTATCCGAGGAAAGGTTTCGAACGTGAATTATATTGTTTAAACGCAACAATAACAACGCACAGCCGGGGTTCTTGCATCATTCGGGTCAGCTTTATCCGTATTTACAATGGCGCATACGGGTGATCACGTACTGTTGCAAAACAAAAGCGGGAATTTTCGAAAACAGTATTTTTCTCGCAAAAAAATTATTCCGTTTAGATATTGACACATTCGTCGTGTTAATCTCGCTACGTTCTTCGATTCATTTTTAATCTGTAATTAAAATTTTCTTTTAAAAAGGTTCTTGTTCAACAGTTCCGGAAGTTTGAAGAAAATATTAAGAAATTGTTATTAATATACACGTACGTGGTTTCTCGTTTCAATCTTTTAACAATATCTCTTTTAAAACATCGGTCGTTTTTTTGTTTGCTGAAAAGAGAACAAGATTGAACCATAAAAAATCAGGGACTATAGTCGAGTTAAACTCGCATCATTTATACACGATAGTAAATGACAGCAAGTGTTCATTGATTGATGACTATTAGATTCGTTCAAACGATCTGTGCGCCATCATTGAGAAATAGCGTGAAAAGAGTTGCGAAAACAAAAAAGAAAAAGAAGTTTGACCGTTTAAAAATCAAGGTGAACTTTGTGCTAGAGAATTCAAGTCCCGGGATTTTTTTTTCCTTATTTCCTATGAGAGGCGCAAAAAACCATAACAAAAACATTTGTTGAGAAATATTACACACTTCGAATAAAGTAACGAGTAAGGTTAGGTACAAAGTATCAGGATAACTGTACGTCTTTAATAGATACAGTTAACACGTTTTGTAACATACGATCTTCCGCAACTGATTTGCTTTATCCCTCTGATTAATTTAATTATGCTTCATAGATTTTTCTTTTTTATCCATCCACGGCCGTGTTCTTTTCAACTTTTTATCAGCTTCTCTGTCATTTTTCCATTTTTGTATCTTCTGCATCATACTTCGGAGTAGAAATCAAGGCTCTCTTGTACAGTAAAGTGGTTAAGTAATAATATTAGTGAATTGACAAGTTACAAATACTAGTTTAGAAGCGTTTATTTCACAGTTCTCCTGGTAGTATATCTTTCTTGACAAATATGGTTGAAATATCAGGAACAAGATCAACCGACCTTACATCGCAGAAATTAGACACTTCAACTATTTTTAACACGTGCGACGATGTCTGAAATGATGTAAGACCAATAAAATGTCCAGTTTTTAACAACGCGATGAAAAGATAAACAACCGAGAAGAAGAAGAAGAAGAAGAAGAAGAAGAAGAAGAAGAAGAAGAAAGAGGAGGAGGATTAAGAAACGAGATATGTCTGCCGAGAAAAGAAAATGCGGGGAAATTTTGAATGCCGGCCAAGCAATTTATCGAACCTTGACCTCGTCGTGGTACAAGTTCGCACTCCAATTAATTTCAAAGTCTACGCACGCCTCTCTCTCACTTAAGCTATCTTTATATGCTAGAAGTTGATAACACTTTGTTACGTCCTACACATGCGTAATGCAATCCAAGTCTGCAGAAGATTCGTTTTACGATCGTCATTAGCATCAGCTGGTTTCCCAGCCGGTTAATGATAAAAAAATCAAGATACGGGAAATTAGCTTATTTTACTGCGACTTCTGGGAATGCGTTTAAACGCAACTTTTTATACAACGGAATAAAAAGGAAGCTCGTCCGTCGAGGTATTAAAACCCAGTGTAGAACGTGGATTAGCAGCGGGACAACTTCTGCTTTCCCAATCAGCCGGATTCATCGAAAAGGATGCCGATTAATTCGACGTTTTATAGAAATCGTCTTTGAATAACTCTTTCTTTTTTCTTCTTCTTTTTTTCTTCCTCTCACTTCTGTATGATCGATGATCGAAAGCGACGTTCTAAATTCCCACGGTCTAAGATCCTTCTACGTATTCCTCTTTATATGTATATTCGCTGACGAAATGTCGCCTTTTCTTGCGTTATCTTCAAAGAAGAAAATATCGTACATAATCGACAGTAAGTATTCGGATACGTATCCTTTACACTTATGGGAACAATCTTAACAGACTCTAGTTTATTCGATGTCTTACGTACACTGCCGCTCGAAAGTATCCAGACGCTTGCTTAGGATATAATTTAATTTCGATATTACGCTTCGAAGATATTAATATTCTATTATTATGATAATGAAATACTATTGTCATCTGCTAGAATCCAGTAAGTTATCGAATAAATTGTACAATTTTTCAACGAGGTTTGCAACAATACGCTCCAGGAAAGCACAGACTATCTACGTAGCCTCCTTGTACAGATCAGACGAAAAATAGTTTGCCTAAACTTATATATCATGATTAATTCAAACAATAATATTTGAAACCAGTAGATACATCGGGGAATCACATTCCAAATTCTAATACATATCATCGGATTTTAAGCAAATAATTGAAGTTTACTATTTGCCCGTTGCACAAGAAGATGACAAATATTGATAAAAGCCAGAAAACCAATGAAATTATCGTACGTTTCTGGCGTAATCTTCATTTGTATTAAATATCAGTAGGACTCCTAATGGTTATGGTCAATAATGTATGTTCGTGTATGTTCGTCGTTAATATACGAAATTTATAGATTGAATAGGGAAATACGATCGAAAGTGTCGATAGGTTCTATCCTTAGTGCCGCGTCCATTTGTTTGCAAGAAGAAGAAATGGTACAACAAGATTGGTACAAGATTCGCGGTTAACGCAGAGTTGAAGGTCGTTGGAAACTGGTTAGGGTGGGTATTCTGCTTTCGTGGTACTACACTTTGGTGGCCGAATCGTGTTCAAGTAAGTCAGGGTCATACAAACCGTGTTTCTGTGCTACCGATATAAAAGTGGGAATTCAGTTATGTGTATTTACCACACGTACCACGACGCTTAATTACGCATACCGAATTACCGATTTTTTTACGAGTATAAGTATATTCTTTGACGTGATGTGTAAACGCCACGTGGCGCCCCTTTGCTTTCGGAAGGAATTGTAGTTTCTCTTTGGAAATTCACATTGATTTTTAATCGTGTTTGCTGCGTTTATAGAATTTTTTTACAGTGAAATTATCTTAAACATTTTATTATCGAAATTAATAAAATCTACTAAGAATCTTTGGTATTAATTACAAATGCGTATATAGCGTGTTAAACGTAAATATGCAAATACCGATAATATTCTAGTAAAAGTAAATTAATCTTATTAAAATTTTATTTAATAGAACGAGGTGCAGAGGTGTTTCAATTTTTCGATCTCTTCAGTTTGCATCATCTTTATCGACTTAATTACGTTATGTAATCATAGTAATAAGATTTAGTGGAATAATCCGTACTTTATTGAAATTTGTCAAGTTGATCAGAGACACCCGTTAATCGAGTAAACTAAATACTCTAATTAAAAAATGTATATTTTTAATTAATCTAAATCATATTTAGTGATGATAATATAGAGCCTTACACGATAATTATTGCAATTTTAATTCACAAAATATTCTCATCTTCTAATGTGTCTGTCGCACGATAACCGTGCGTTTCAGCAAAAAACAATTCTCATATGTTTTCTCTTTGGAACATGTTTTCTCGAAGGACGAAACGAAGAATTCTCGTATCGCGCGCTCGCTTGGTACGGCGGTATTCTTGTTATGCAACAGAAAGATTAGTTATGTCTTTTCGTCTTGCTTTTCCGTGGCTTTGTCTTTCGCTGAAGAATGAAAAAAAGGAGGAAGAAAAAGAAAAGAACGTTCCCGATTGGAAAGGAACGCGAGTCTCGCGTTTTATCCGCGTTTTACTCGTCTGATACAAGGAAACGCGACCTTTCGAAATGGCGGGAAAGGTTTTTGCTTTAGTTGACAGGTTTTCCGTCGTTTATTAATACGTACGATAGCCTTCTGCGAACGTTGCGTTGATCTTGATGAACGATCACAATGAAACCAAGGTTTATTTATTCTTCTATATATTCCCGCGCGTGGATTATCGCGATTCTATTGCTTTAAAATACAGCTTTTGCATATTATTACATCGTCGTTTTTACATGAATATATCAGGCGAAGACGAGTGTACACGATTTATTGAAGTAGTTTTTTTTTTGATAGCTTTAGGTATAATTTACAATTCAAGTGATTTAAAACAAGATACATTAATGTACGATAACCTTGATTAAAGAGAGTAAATCCTAAAAGTGTCTGGAAATAGAAATACGCTTCATTATTATAAAATAACACGAGATATTTATTCTACGAAAATAGCAATTTGCACGGAGATTCATAGCTTAATTATAATATTTGACAAGCGAAACAAAATTACATTTGGGTTCCAATTCTTCAACCGTTTGCATAAAGATATTCCCAGTCAATTTATTATATTTGCATAATGTTTCTATATACATAATATGACACAATCCTTCTCAGAAAATCTCTCAATATTATTCATCTTTTAACATTAAAATTACCTTTTTATCTTTCCTGATTTTTAATTAGAATGAATATTTCTAATTAGTTGGATAATCCATTGGATCATAGATGGCCATACCAATCCGAGTAATATGCTAAGAAAAATGTTACCATAAAATTGAAACATATCCCTTCGCGTATTTCCTACGAGAAGAAAAGATCTTTTTCCGAGTCATCGAAAATGACCCAAAGAACGCAACAGGCTTGATCAATCTCGCTCTCGATCCTCTCTATTCCGTTCTCGCTTGCCTAATTCAAATTCATCGCGGCAACTGTTTAAAGCATGTACATCATATAGCCAACGATATCATGCTTAAAAAGTCGTCAGAGCTGTGTGCCATTATTTGTAATGGTCACGCACGATCATCGAATATTCCGCTCCAACCGCGAGTGAAATTGCTCTTTAAGCTTCTGGAGGTTTCCACCGGTACCACTTGGTCGTAAACAAGCGGGGTCGTGGAACGTTTTCTGGCGCGGAAGAAAGTAAGCAAGTTTGAGAAACGCTGCGAATGAAACGAAGATTTGGCGTAGGTGGGGGGCAGACAGGGCGCAGAAAGAGTTAGCGAACGAGGTGAAGGTATTGCGAGCGCCGGTTAATTGCGATGCACGCCGTGCGACACGTGTCACAGCATTGTGCGGCCGGTCACGCATTCCCATCGATTACATCGACGACAAACGAATTTACAAGCGCAACTGGAACGTGATTCGCGAACGGCTTCAATAAGGCCTTTCCAAATGGAAAAAAGAATGAGAGAGAGATAGAAAGAGAGGGAGGGAGAGGACGAAGGGGAAAGAGGAGGAAAAAGGAAAGGATTCCCTTTAAACTGCACGATCCGTGACGAGGTCTTCGCACGCCCCTTCATACCAATGAACGGCCCGTTATAAATCGCTTTTACAGAAATACGCGATGTTGTACGCGCGCCACCGTCCATAACTATCAGCTCGTAATATACGAGGCGTTCGTTCTGCACCTCCAATATCTTGTCTTCTTCAGATGCTTCTCTTAGATATATAACATAGGTTGAAATATTTCTCTCGATAAATCTTGGCATTTTCGATTTTATTCCTACGGCTGTCCCGAAGGAGTATCTTATGGTCGTGTTGAAAGGGAAAGGAATCTTTTCTTTTCTTTTTAACGAGGGTCTGTTTCTTTGAAAATGTTAGGTAGGGAATGGTAAACATTCGAATAATCGAACACAATATTATTTCACAGTGATATCGAATTTTGAAGTAGTTTTTGTTTTTTGATAAATCCACACGTAGATTCAATTCTTGGAAGTGTATAAGTATTCAGAGTACACTAAATATATACAAAGTAGTAAAAATATAATAGAGTAAATCCGATGTATCAATACTCACCAAACTACCATATTGCACGTACAATCAACCGATACAAATATCAATATTACATGTAAATATCAATGCTATAAGTCGTATACATGTAAATGCATCTTTGTCTAAAAAACTGCTTACTCATCAGTCTGTTATGCAACCAACAACTTCATCTTGTCTCTCAAATGTAAGAATCTATCTCCATCAAATCGGATATACCAAAGTATGTTAGTATAACGGATTAAAAAAATACAGTCTAATACAACTAATACAAACATTAATTAATTAAATGTGTTTAATAATAAATAACACATAAATTCATCTTTGTCCAACAGTTGTTCCCTCGCCAATCTTATACAATCAACATTTTCCCTCTTCTTTCTCCGATATAAGAATTTCATTTCATCAAATTAGAATCTATCCCAGACGAAGTATATTAACAATCAATTAATTAATAATGTTACAGGTAGCAAACACGTAGAATGGTAGCCTCACAACACGACGGTACCAGAAGTGTTGGTGGCGGTGGCGGTGGAGATGGTGGAGGTGGCGGTGGCGATGAAACCGTGTACACGGTGACCGTGAGTGGTGTCGGTTACAGGAACGAGGGTTACAAGGACGATGGTAACGATGGTATACCACCTGAGCCGCAGAAACCACCGCAATTATCGTCCACGGACGACGATACCCAGTCCAGAAAGTTCAAGCTCTCCCGCGGCGAGAAATGGCGGATCTTAAAGAACATTAGCACCGTATCCGTAGCATTTATGGTGCAGTTCACCGCGTTTCAAGGCACAGCGAATCTACAATCGTCTATCAATGCCAGTGATGGTTTAGGCACCGTGTCCCTATCAGCGATTTACGCGGCTTTGGTATTATCATGCATCTTCGTGCCAACCTTCGTTATCAAAAGGCTCACCGTGAAATGGACGTTATGCGTATCGATGCTGTGCTACGCACCGTACATCGGTTCCCAGTTCTATCCAAAATTTTATACCTTGGTACCGGCTGGCGTGCTTCTTGGTTTGGGTGCCGCACCCATGTGGGCTGCCAAAGCCACCTATCTCACGCAGGTCGGTGGCGTCTACGCGAAACTCACCGATCAGCCGGTTGACGCCATCGTCGTCAGGTTTTTCGGGTTCTTCTTCCTTGCCTGGCAGACTGCTGAACTCTGGGGAAACCTCGTGTCGTCGCTTGGTAAGTGGTGGCCTTATTTATTTTTACTTTTTCTCCTGTTTTCATTTCTCTTTGGTTAAATATATATTGTTCTGTTTTATTCTGAAACCTTAGAGCTCGTGTAATTTTTTATTCGTACGTTGTTAAGTTTTGCTTTTTTTCTTTTTGTTTAAATATAATGCTGTTTAATTTAAAGCTCAGGGAATTTCGTTTATTTCGTTCTATTTCATTTAAAAATTTTCGAAGCTCGGAAATTTTCTATTCGACTTGAATTTTTGAAGGGTATTGCGTAGAAATTCGAATTTTCGGCTATTGCGTTAAATTTGTTGTAGGAATTTTTTTTTTATTTGACTTGCCTCAAGCTTGTATGGAAGATGTAGAAATCTTTTTTATTTGTCTTATATTATGTAGAAGTACACGTATGTAAAAAATGGAAAGTAAGGAGGATGTTTGAAGGATTTCAGTTTTTTCTTCTGGATAACATTGAATGAACTCATGGCATAGTGAGAGGTTAATGTAGCGAAGTCTATCGTTCTCAATGTCAACGTCGTTTATCATTACTATAATCAACATGAACATACTCAATAACGATAGTCAATGATCGAATCTCAATAAAATAATATTTGTTATTTAAGAATTTATTTAAAACGAAGTCGTATAAAAGGCAACTTATTGAAATGAAATTTCCTGTCCTTATTAACGATCAACATCGAACGATCTTTATTATAATCGTTAATATCATATTCTTATTAACGATCGATATAACGAATATCTGCCATAGATAAATCTATAAAAATTACTTTGAAAGCCAGGCTTATACATCGATTAGCATATTAGAGAAATTTGATGCAAAACTAATGATGCAAAATGAGGACGATAAGCCGAATAGAACGGAATTACGTAGTCAATAGGTGTTTTAAAACCTGAATTATCGTTCAGTAAGTAACTCATAGGATAGCAAAATTGTTAGACTGCGTTAAAGCATATATATTCACCGAAGCAGTAACGTAAGAAAATCCAGTAGAAAACATACCACGAGTTACCCATCAATACTATAAATCAGCTCTAATTAACGGTACCGTTAGGTTAAACAGAGTCTTCCTCATCGAATATGCACGAACTTCATCCGGCTCAAAATTCTCTCGAACGTTAACCGAATGTCCTATCTGAGATAAAAAAAGAAAACCAGAAAAAAAATATCTCGAATCACTGATACCTTCGTTCTACTTCTACTTATTCAGGGTATAAATTAATCTTCTCTAATACATGCCCAAAAGTTCCTTTCTGAGAACCATTTAAAATGCAAATTGTTGATGCCCATCTCATCCGAGGACCTTCGAAGTTGTTTCGAATGAACGATTCTTAGAGAAAATCGTCAAGGCCACGCGGAATCGGTGTCAATATTATTTTGTCCCTCATAAATTTGGTAATCATTCGACTCTTCTTTCTCTATCTTCCCGTATCTGCCAACATATGAAATTTACCTGTCGCTGCTGATACCTAAATATTATCTACTATGTCTGAACAGATGGCCTCATCAAGTGCGAAACACTCGTGAGATCACGCTGCTTCGTAAACAACGCACGATTGCGACACACGCACATACACTCCTGTCCATAAGTATTAGGCTATTGAGGAAATTCGTGAAATTAGCGAAAGTCAACCCAATGATGATCAATATTACATGAACGCGGCATTTCATTTGCAATTGTTTTCAGTCAATTTCCATTACTAAATTCCATATTTCAAACTTGTGACCGTGAAAGGGAATGCCAAGGATTCGTCTGTTACTCTGTTCGTCACTATTTCTTTCACTCATATTCTTACAAACTGTACGTTCGTAGCAACCGTTGTATACATCTTAATAAAAAGATTTTATATAATTTAGACACTCGTGTCTAGTTACAGAGTTAATGAAATTTCCAAATATTTCGTACAACACACACGATATGCACGTACAAATTTCCTATGACAAGTATTCAAATACTTTCGTGAGCCACTGCAACTCTTCGTAAGCGTTCTAATACTTATAAAACAGGAATGTACGATAGGAATGTACAGTATACAATACACGCATGGTGTGTGTAGCAGTAATAACGCGTGCGTAGTCAGACTTGTCGGGCCAAATATTCGGTCCTTTCCCTTACTGGCTGACTAGTTGCCTGGCTGGTTGGTTAGTTTACTGGCTGGCTGGTCGATAGGTTGGCGCGAGATCGACGACACGACAACTCTCGCGCTTGCTGCTAACTGCTAACGTTCTCCATGGACACACTCGGGTTTCGAGCGAGTCTGACTGACAACATCGAGAGACTCGCCGAGAAAGATAGGAACGTTCGAGGAACAGCGATGGAGAACACTTTGCACGCGGGAAGAAACAAGATTTATCCGGTATAAACCTGTGATAGTCGGTTTCCGTACCACCTCGTACGCATTCCCTGATACTTGGGCGGCGGTAGCGCGCTATTTAACTGTTTTCTATGATTCGAACCGTTCGATCGAGCGATCGGCTCTTCCTCTCCGGCGGGCAACGGCACTTCCGTTTACTCCGCTTAGCTCTGCACGCACGACCCTCTCCTGCCTTCACGGCAGATACGTTTCAGGTAAACAAACGGCGGTTCGCTTGACCTTTCTTCTCTTTTCTCGCTCCATTTTTTTCTTTTCTCTTCATTTGATATTTATTTTTTGTTTACATAAGATCGCTCGACCTTTTCAAGGTTTCACATGTACATATATATTATTATTATTGACAATGTTGTAACAATCTCTATTTTCCCGTTCAATGTATAAGACACGATAGAACGTCATTTATCTGCCATCACGTGTCATCTATCTCTAATCGATATTTCTATATGCTGTCCTTTTATTTCACGTTCTATTAATAGAAGTTTATATACAGAACAGAGGAATCAGTTTTCAAGAGATCGTTTAATTCTTAACTGTTGCTATCTGTTAACCTTTATAGCCACAATGTTAAGAAGCAATTGGATATAAAAAAATTGCAAATTAAATGTTAATGCAACGTTGGCCCTTGACGGGTTGAATGATAATTGAATCGACACGACTTATACGTCAGTAGCAGCGAATATGTTAAACGGACACTAAATAACATCTCTTTCTATTAAGTGGTATTCAGATAAATGGAGTTCTATTGTAATTGAATGGAATGAGGAGGGGATTACGTGTTGACGGCCTTGAGTGGACGATTGATTTCGAACGAACTATAGGCGCGCCTCGTTGCTGAAACCTGTTTTCATCCAGTTTCTTCCGATATCTTTGAGACTGTTTGGAGAGTATGCGCTGTTGAAAATGTACTCCGTGAATCGTGGTGTTTCACGATAGGAACATAGAAACTCTCGATTGCTTGAGTTTGCTAGCAGGTATGTTCTGCAACATAGTATATAAACAGTAGAGTAGAGTAAAACCTGTAATTCGAAGCATGATAGACACGTGCATGATAATCGAAACGCGATGAACATATCCGTGAAACAATGTGTAACCGGACAAAAAGCAAGACAGTGACTCATTCTATTGCGAGTACATAATTCTTTATAAACACATGTTCCTTAATTACGTTTAATTTATGTGTTCTGATGGTTTATGTTCAATCAGAAACTATTACTTGTATTCTGATCGTCGTGTATTAACGGAATGCTTTTGATGAAGACGTATACAAGTATTTACAGCCTCTCATCGTTACGTTGTTCAGAGGTTCATTTCTCAAGTTCTCCGGGAAATTAATCGAAACACTTCAACGACGCTACATTTCCCTAATGTCTTAATGTATTTCCCCGTACAAACTACACTTTAGTCGTTTAATGTTTCTACTGGAAGATGTGAGGTATGCTTAGTCAACGTGGAATCCAAAATGTATCTCTTTTGGAGTAAAGGGAATTAGGTTGAATACAAATGTAGAAGAGATGGTCTGGAAATAGGTTAATTATAGAAACGCAAGAGAAAATATAATATTATACCGTAATTAGGGGGTATCACTAATATAAGAAGATATCATAGAGATTTCGCTTTCTTGTTTATACTAAAATACATTCGATATATCTGTCTTTGATTTAGATGCAATAATTATTCCACAATTCATGAATCAATATACTATATTATATATGTATTTATAATTATAAATGTTTTATTTATTCATTTTTTCATCATAAATATGTTATATACATTTTCCATTTTTCATTTTTCATTGTTACAATTTAATTCCTCTGAATCACAAATCAAGAGGTGAAGTTACATTTTGGTTACTACATTGATTAAGTATTTTCTATTCTTCTGGATGGATACTAGTGATACTTAAAATCTTGTACATATTTAAATCCTACATATATATTTAGGAAAGGATTCTCTGAATCTTCTTGCCATTTAATATTTCATCCAAATAGTACCCATTACTTACTTAAAATTCTCAGAAATTTTAGAATTCAAAGAAAAAAAAGAATAGTACCCATACATTTTTTCAAATTTACTTGGCTCTGGTTCAACAACTTGAACATTACACACCTGTCACGTGTCTACAAATCTCCATAAATACGTACAAATACTCTCGATCTCTGTATTCGTCGCTCAAGTAACCGAGAAAATTAGTGTAACATTTAAATGGCAGCACTCTTTAAATTCGTGAACTTTGTTCGCCAAGAAAATTGCATTCCAACAACATATACATACAGGGGTCTGCACACACGTCACAGTTGAATATATTACAAGTTGATAAGTAGGACTTGCGGACAATCGGAAACGAAGGTGGGAGACATTGTAAACATACTATGATATTATCAACGACGCTCCGGTGAAAGTTCCTGTCGTTCGCCGTCCGATGACCGCGTACATGGATTGGCCAATGTAAATTCCAGAATATGTGGATACGTTTCGCTCTGATGTCGTATAATCGCAGCTTAACACGATATTTGCATGTTCGATGAGCGAGGTTGATCGTGATATAAACTAGCGAAGAAAATGTTGGACTTTTTCTGCTATTAACTTCGACATGATAGAACTCGTACAATTTGTTTCTATTTGACGATGACTTCGTTGAAACTTTTCGATTATTTTTTAACCTTTTTATTCTTATCACAGCACTCGTATCTTGTTCAATTCTTTTATCTATCTTGAAGAATATATGTATATAACACAGATCGTTAATAGATTGTAATCAGATGCATAAATATGTGCATACATATCATTCGATTGTCTTGCAAAGTTGAACAGGATCTTGATAAGTTGTTGGGAGATTTATGTTTGAAAAGATAAGATACATTTTGCTTAAGGTCCCATTCCTTTGATTATGTTTCTGAAGGAATTCTATGCGATGTACCTGGCATTTAATATTTGTCGAATATTTAGTCGACCAACTGTGTGTGTTAGATTTTTACAAGATGACAAAATTACAGATAAATAAACAAAGGAGAGAAATAGTTATGTACTTGAATAAGAAACTTGAAATATAATCTTCAATAGTATACGGGATTCTCGAGAACGGTTTAAGACAGGTACGAATACTTTGAAGCATGAATAACGAAATAATTATAAAACTATTCAAGTTTCTAGAAAAAGACGTGAAAGAAGAAGATAGTTGCATAAATAAAGAAAATAAAATGTAATTATATCTTTCCTTGTGATATATACATATTATATATATAGATATTCATTTATTTCACTGTTTAGAATCAAATTTAAATTATTATATCATATATATATACTGATAGTGTAAATACGCGTTAATTAAATGACATTTAACAAGCAAATATCATTTGTTCTCCAGATCTGCTCAAACCATTGCTCCCCAATCAAACTTTATTATTCTTTTCAGCGATATTATTGTATCTGTATCTTTTTCTCTAATCAAAACTTCTCTATTTGTTTGAATTCCAAGTACTCACCGGAGAAGAGTTTGGCGGTGGCGGGAACCGTACCACAAATTGGAACAAAATCAAGTTCTGTGGAGCGGACTTCTGCGTCCTCGGGAACGGAGCCCACGAGACTCTGGATCGTCCTCCAGAATCTGAGATCTACGAAATTTCTGCGATTTATCTAACTTGTGTAATCATCGCCGTGATCATCGTCGCCCTGTTCGTCGATCCTTTGTCGAGGTGAGTATCAACGTGTTCGTACACGCGCCATTGATCCAAAAGGCATCATGGCGCAGCTTTCCATTTTCTATGTGCCGACCTTTAATTTTTTACCTTTGCTTCGACTGGCAATTAATATCGGATATATAAAAAATATCGGCTGTCACTCATAGTAAGTCGTAATAATAAATTTATCGTTGCTATTCGAACATTGTGTTCCATACGCAAGAAGCAAATATGAAATAAGAAATTCTTCAGGGTAATAATGATAACGTTGAAATACTGCATTCGCGTTATTTATCATTGATAATTCAAAGCTGAATGACTCAAGTGCAATAGGTAGCCGCGCTCATTATGCGATATGTACAGTAGCTCGCGAAAATATTCGCATTTATTGAAATAGTCTGTGAATACATTGTTTGGATTATGTACGAAACATTTTCAAACTTCATTAAGATTATAAAGAGATTCACAATCGTCGTTATATTGGTAATTTTTGCAACGAATCAGAAAACATATACATGTTCAGTACAAGTGTATATTTCGCAGAGATCACAAAAGTATTTAAACAGTCAATTATATTATTAAATCTCAATATTCAATGGACCATCGATAAATTAAATATTTAAAACAGTTCTCATGTTGTATGCTAATTTTTTTATTGATATATGCTTGCAGTAAATATTTTGTAATTTTTCTACACGTTTTCAGATTGGTTTCAAATTTCACCAATATAATTTTAACAGTCTTGTCTTATTACGGTGTCGATGAAATTTGAAAATGTTTCACGTAACAATACAGGCTACAATAAAAGTTTTCTATGACGGAGTATTCAAGTATACTTTTGCGAGCCATTGTACGCTTTTTTCACGGTCGTTACGATTGGCGATTTATCGAGTAGTGTGAATCAACGATTCAGTATGACGAAATATGAATACAGGCACGAGTTTGAAAAATCATTTACTAATTATTTGTAATTAGTAACCACACGGCTCGGTTCGAACTTAACACGCGTATGTTTCATTCCTTTTGCTTCGATAGTCGATAAATTACTATTTACCGTATGTTTTATGATTTCTAAGAATATCGAAGAATTATTTTCTAGTTATTACATCAACTAACAACATATCCATCCCTTGCTAGATTTTCTTGCTTTAGAACTTGTTATAATTATAAGACTTATATTATGCAAAGCGTTCAACGATTTTTACACGTGTGACATCAGAAAGAATTACTTTCTATGCATTTATAATCGATCCTCGACTCTTTAACGATGTAGGAATATATATTTTGCATTTAAATTAGAAGTTCGATAAGACTCGTAATCCTCTAGGGCTATAAGCTGTGTCGTCTTCGAACGACGATATAAGAGTTTAGACGCATATAAGAGCTTCTTAAAATCACGTGTGGGACTCAAAACAAATTATACGTCGCGATACTGATGATACCCTCCGTTTAAAGGATTTCATTAGGTAGCGAACAACGTGAAGACATAGTCGCATTTGAGAAAACTCGCTGCCGGATCGGTTTTGTCTTAACGTCAATATTTGATATCCGTGAATCAGGCTTCATGAAATCCTCTTTATCATTTAACACGAGCTAGCCTTACGTTTATTGTTGAGAAAACACTTGAAGCTTCTGCAAGGCTAGTACACCTTGAGTATTACTTCAAGTTAAACAAATATCGACTCGCCTCTAAGATGAATGATTAACGAAATAACCGGTGAAACTCTGTATTTTTCCGTTTCCGTCGTTCGATGTCGTTGCTCGTATCCTCAATTCAGTTCCGAACGATACTGCGCGATTTTGTATTCTTTCAATGTGAAACAAAAATAATGAAAAAAAATGGTTTAAAAAATTGATGAAATAGCTAACACTATGGAGATCTCTATTTTTATTTTGTAAAAACACAGTTTCAAGTTTTCGAAGAATTATTGAGGTATCGCCGGAGAAAAATTATTATCGGACGAGACAAGCCTTTAACGATGCTTGCACTAGTTTCATAAATAAACATTATAAGTCTTTAAAAAAATTAGATTACGTTTCTGCTTATTCTTAGAATTTACAGTAGTTTACGTAAAATGTACCGATAAGAGTACAAATTCGAGTTGAAGTATGCATTCGCGTATTTATCAGAAATTAGGACGTCAAATTAATTTAATAATGTACGATGCACGTGCATACACACACACACATACACATTTATATTCTTGTATTCGAGGGCATAGTCAGTTGGAATTCAACGGCACTTTACGTTTACCAGGATTATACGGACACCTTGCACGTTCGCAAATTATGAGATAAGAGTTCAGTATCTTCGTTTATCAAGCGATTAGGAGTTTAAAGTGACAATGAGATACACAGGGTGAAAATGGTACGTAGCTTCGATGCTGAAAAGAATTTTAATGTCACTATACTCGACAAATTTTTATTTATCCTCTTCTTTTTATCCCATTTAGTACACCAACCTTAAGTGGCTCTAATTCAACAGACCATTCAATATTCGATTGAAAGAATAGACAAGCTTCGTGTAATTTACACATAGCAAATGTTATTGAACTCTTGTTATTTAACGAAAAAATTGTCACCATCCATGAGTCATTGTCACGACTCATGGCTGCTTGTCTTTCGGATAAGCATAATGCGAAACGTAAATAGAGAGGGAACAAATAGAACGATAAAGTCGATCATGCACGATCAATGACGTATGTAGAACATTAAACGATTAAATTATCCGAAAACAGATTTTTATCGCGATTCATCCTAGAGAAAGATATCTTTATTTAAGATGTTCAACATATTGTTGCACGTTGTGGACACAAGACGAAATTAATTTTCCCTTAATTAACGTTTAATATTTACTCGTATAATTTGCCTATAGATACAATGATCGATTGCAATTAATTTTATTTTACGTTTCTTTCCTTGTAAATACCTTGATAAAGCTGTAAAACGAAAATACATGTACCGACTCACGAAATTATTTGGACACTTACCGTAAAAAACTTCTATGTATGTACAATCATGATAATCGAGTATCATTACAGTATCAATAACATTTGAAAATGTGTTATATAACACATGGAATATTTGATAACAGTTTTTTACGGTATGTGTTCAAGTGTATTCCTCAGTCACTGCGTGTATTTTTATAATTCTTTCAAAGAAAGTGTTTCTTCACGTGATATCAGCAACAACGTCAATCAATAACGACATTGAGTTGTAATGATTAATTTATGTCGAGCCTTGAATGAAATTATGAAACGTATTATGAACTGAATGGACGAGAGCAGAAACCTCGTGGTTTAAACAAACTCGTATAAATCGCTATATTTCGACTGCTAATTTTATTTTCTACATCGTGACTAATACTTCGTAACACCTGTGATATAATTATAAATTCCAAACTTCAAAAAAAGAAGTGAAGTCTTTGTTTCCGTTGGTCTGTGCAGTGAATTGAAATTTTTTAGACTTTTTTTTCCCTACACACGTATCGTAGCATCTGCATTTAAATTGCAACCTTCAGACTGAAGAAAAAGAAGGAAAACAAGATAGTTGACGTCCTATTGATCCATCCACTGCCACCTTTCCGATTTTATTTAACATCATCACATCCGTCGAAGCTTCGATCGCTTGAAATTTGTCTATTTTATGAAAATTACCTACCCAGTATTACCTACATTCAATTTTCTAATGAGCTTTGTAAATGATCCTTTTGTTTAACAACGTCGATAAACCAAATAGCCGTAACATAATTCACTTTATCTGACGTAATGTAAATATTATGGAAATTTCGATAGATAAAAAGCGCGGAGTATCGAGCGCTATGTATTTTTATTTATTACGATCATTGTCATAATACGTAAACTTTGTTCGTTCCACGGTCTCGCCAACAATTTGCAAGAAAATCGTGTAAACGTTCAGGGTGTCATTGTTTAAGAAAGTCGCTGAGAAAACGAAACGTCACGAATTGGTTTCTAACCAGGATGTAGGTTAACGAAGTTGCTACGCTAGAAATCAATGTCAAAACCGTTTCACTTGCACGGATTCGCTCGGATAAAAAGAAAAAAAAGAGGGGAGGGAAAAAGTGACAGTTACGTAGAAAAAGAAACGTAGGCGGGTACCTGATTAAATATGAAATCATTCTTCCGTGGCGGCCAATAATAACAGTGGTATCTGTATAAGAGAAGAAGATTGAAAGTCAAGAGTATTGGCGTTTCGAAGAAATGAATTCGCACGGATCCATATGGCTGAGAACACTATCGACATAGTGGAACGAGGAAAAGAGCAAAAGAAAAAATGCTTCGTCGGCGCCGAAATAAATTAAAAGAAAGAAAAGAAAAAAAAAAGCTTGTTGTTTCGATCGAATAGATGATGGAAGCATGATGATGCGGTCGGATACTCCCCTGGAAGTTTGCCTACGGCCAAATAAATTACACATATCGTTTCGACAGGCAGGTGTCAACGAAAAAGTGCTTCATGGTTTTGAGATACACGCCTCTTCGTTAAAACGGTCGACGTTTTATTTTATTATACAGGAAAAAATTCCCCATATTTTACTTTTTTCTCTTTCCTTGTCTTTAATCTGTCAAATTTAAACACATACGTAATATGTACCTTATATATATTTATATATATATATATAACGCAATTTGGCTTCGATTTCTTCTTTTCCTCTTTGTGGGATAACCTTTTTTGATCAGTTCGAACGATTCAACATTCTTTTGCACGGGATGATTTATCTGTTCATTCGATCGTCATGCCTTCTTTTAAGATTGTTTTTCCGGTACAATTTTTTACAGGGTAATTTTTCTCACTAAATCAAATTGACCGCAGGATTATTTTTTTCTCTACAGGACGAGTCTTTTTATTCGATAAGATTGATCGAAAATTATGTTTCTCTCGTAAGAAAATTTTCCCATTCGATAGAATTATTCGAAAATTGATTAGCATCTCATGTTATTCCTTCGATCAAGTCAATCGGGAATTATTCTTTTTCCCTGTAAAGACTCGACCAAAAATTACCTTCGTAAGATAATTTATGCCGTTCGATGGAATCGATCGAAAACGAAATCCTCGTTCGGATGCGACAGTGCATGTTTATCAATGGCCACGAATGTTGATTACGAGTCTCGTGGCTGAATCGAGTTTCCAGAAGCTTCCGGTAGCGGGACGCTTCTTGAAAACTCGCCCACATAACGGAAGAGAAAAAAAAAGCGAGAAAAAAGACAGTAATGTTTTTTTCCAGGAGTATTACGAAACGCGCACCTTAATAAGCGTGTATCGCGCGAGATCCGTGCAAGATCCCCTCCCCTTCTCCCATTTAGAATCGCTATAAACATTGCTCTGCTCATGATTACAAAATAGCGTACATCCGACGCAGGATGCATCGAAGCACAGCGGTTACACAACCACCCGCCGCAATTTGTACTTATTAAAACCCAATAAATTTCTGGCTGTTGCCAGCATTGAAGTCTCCGCATGCGAGGGTACATCTATACACGCTATAGTGCGTGCATTGTATACTGGTAGACTTAAATTCAAGAAAATGCCTCGAATTAAAATGATTAGGAAATGTAAACGATTCGAATCTAAGGAAAATTAAAAACAGAAAGCTTTTTCGTGCGATGATCGTAGGGAGGAAGATAGTAGGAAGGAAGCGCGATAAATTATATCTCTATGTTTTATTTTATCTTTATGGGACACCGGTTTAAAAATTCACTATAACGACGTCTGCGTGTGTCGGTGATTAGGACAGTGATACATGTCATATGCGTATTTCTCGTTCCGCGATATTTAAAGTTTTGCGATTGATGTATGAATTGAACTTTTGCTTAACGACGCAACAACAAACTCAATCCGGCGGTTCGATTTCTGCTTCTTTGCAAAGATGATATTTTTCAGATTATCGTAATGTACGTAGACGTGACGCAAAATAAGCGATAAAGTTGTTTTTTCTGATTCTCGACTTGGGCCACTTTCATAATCACCGGTACGGTTCCATAATAACTAAATTGCTTTTCATTTGATTCAGTTGATTAAATATCTGTTCTTGTTATCTATATCCATTTTTGAATATTTTATGGTTGATCAACTGTCACAATGTTATTTATTCTATTGGTTTTATACGAAACTTGTTGGATTTGTTACGTAGTTCTCTAATACAATATAATATAACATGTCTTTATATATAGCACGTTGTTTTTCTTAAATTGATTTAAGTTATGTTAGAATTACTTTCTCTTAACCACCAAATGATATAAAAATCGGAAAATCGACAAATATAGACTTGTTATGCTCATTCCTTGTCCCCGTATTTTCTTTTGTACACTTTTTCAAAGCGGAATACTTGAGTAGAACTGTTTTGAATACACTGGATATTTTAAAAGATAGACGACTGCGCTTGTATAAATTATTTTGGAACATTCTCGACTTTAAATATAAGTGATACGTTTGTTAAAAACATGCTTTTAGAAAAAAGAATTACATACAGGCATAAAAAGGCGCTATGAAACGCGAAAGCATGAAAGTAAAGAAATTTCTTCAGGACGATTTCTACTCAACGTTGTAATTATACAACGTTCCTTGACACGCTTGTACATTTATTTACTCGGTTGCCATACCTTATTCGTATCTCTTCGAAGAGGAAAAAACGTATAAGACGAGCTGTAGAAAGAAAAAGAAAGTGAACGGTATTTTTGATTACGTAAATAAATTTCACCGTAAAATAGATTACGAAAATGTTGTCTTCTTCGATCAAAACACGATCGATTGGAGCTATGAATATGTTCGTAAACATCTAGAGAAACTAATGTAATACCTGACACCTCTAAATGTTCAAATATACTTTAATCATCGATGTGGTATATTCGTCAACAAGCACTGCTTAATCTATGGCTAATATTGACAGTATTGATACAACAAAAACTCAAATATATATCCATACATATGTATGTAGATATTCGCTTTCGTCATACATTCTTGCACGAAAGAATGAATAATATAATATGATACGATAACTAACATTCGCGAGAATATTACATATGATAATATTATCTCTTATTGTCATATGGTATGAATTACGTATATATTATTATACAAAAGTAGTGTAATACATTTTAAAATTATAACAACACGTTTTGTGAGATAGTGAATCTAACACCCCACGAGCTATGAAATTAAATAAACAATAATTATTAAGAAGCTTGTTTTTTTAACAATTTACTATGAAGAATATATTTGAAAGAATAGAGATTAATTTATAATTTATTTTTCATCGATTAAATTGTCCCTGAAATAATGAATACTTTGTATAATCCTTCATTCTCTTGACATCAAAGGTTCCATTTTTATCAAATAACTCGATTACCTCACTTCGTACTACCTGCCATCTCTATTTTCGCTATCTTAAGCAATTTATTTTTATTTCTTTCTGCCTTTTTTTCATTTTATACGTGTTTTGTAACAACTAACTTACCATTATTCTACTTATCAATGAAACTCCACAGTCCAGAAAAATGACAAACAATTAACATCGTGAAACAAATATCCGAAGATTCGTTCCTACGTAACACATTTCGAAGATATAAAGTGATCATTTGCCAGTATGAAATCATTATGATAAATTCCCCAAGACATTTGCACGGTACTGTATCTGTGCACGCCAGTTACCAAAATATAAATCCCGTTACTCCCGTCATTTCTCGTGTACTTACATTGTGGCGCCAACGACTCGGCCCAGCGCAGCGACCGAATAGCTTCCGGCAAGTGATCGAGTCATATAAGCGAGCCGGCCGGCTTGTCGGAGATTTGTCATTTCGAGCATCGGTGATCTCAGGATTCGTGACTTCGAGACCAGCAAACCGTCTCGAGCCGAGATTTACAGGCTACAGAGAATTTTTCCCGATCATCCGATGTCATCATTTGCATTTCAATCGCGCGCTGTCCGTAGACACAGGGCAATATTATTTGTGCCTTTTCATAACAGTACATACTACCTCGTCCACCAAGGACGTCTGTCCTCTTATCCGGACGTTGGCAACGTTCTAATGATATACCGACGCTAAAAATATTAATAGCCGCGCACACGGGAATGCTGATTTTCTATTGGCGTTGGTGACGCTTCATCATCGATACACCAACGTGCGTGTCGTTTTAAACATTTGCATATGCATGGGGTCTGTACCGTTTTCATTGATAATTAATGCGTCTGGCCTTCCAACTCGTTAGATCGAAGCGATATCTTCCCATGGTAAGCGTGAAAAACGGTGACGACATTTCTATCGCTTCATCTACAGTTTACCAGTCGCTGGGAGAATCTCATGCGTGATCTAAACGTGTCAACAAAAAATAAATTATCGCGGGCCGATTTTTCTCACAATCTACGTGAATGAAATGGAGGATTCGTTAAGAGAAGGAAAAAAATGGGCATTAGCGCGCTGTAGGTTTAGATTCGCGTGCTGGCAGTTTTTTGTTGTAATCAACGGTAGTCTTCACGGTTGACCCCGAGGAGCAATTTTAAGGTAGACTTTTACAGGAAATCTGAAAGGTGACTAGGAAGAGGTATTTTTGTCAGTATCAGTCCTTTGATAGCGGCATAAAATCGCAGCGATGATATTTTCGACACGTAGAGAATTTTATCTTTGTCATGGAACTTGGGCATTGCGTAGAAACAAGAAGATTAGAAGTTATAGTTGCCAGTCTTGTTCAAATAACACATCTATTTATCGCTATTACTGCATTTCAAATTTATGATCTTCTAGTATCGAACCATGGAGAAACCAGAAGATCGTGAAAATTATGAAACTATATAGACTATGTTATATAAGGAGAATCGTAGAACTAAGTTACGAAGGAATTAGAAAATTACGGAGTATTTGAAAATTATGCAGGCTATTTTGTATAATGAGAATTATTGAATTATAAAACTACGAAGAAATGATGATAATTGCATCGTATAGCGAACTTGCAAAATTTATAAAATACCCTACCTGATATCTTTATATAATCCTCCTATAATCTTATAGAACCTAATAGTTTCATTGTTAACGAATATATCCTCGCTTTGCAAAATACGCTGCGAAATAAATTTGTAAATTTATTTTGTTTGTAGTTCGGACCTGAAATGACATAATAAAATTAAGCTAATGAGTCGATCGATATTCGAAAGTTGTCTAAAAGCAGTTTGAAGGCAAGATAGAATAGTAAAAAATATCATAGTTACGTATAAAACGTGTTCGATGTTCGTAATCTCGTAAGATTTTCAGAAACCTCTATGCGGTTATTATTTAGCAATTAGAAACGGATTATAAATACAAACTGTTATATTATATGTATCGCGTTTTAAGTTTCTTCGCCTTTTAAGTGACATACATAAATCATTATGATTGTATTTTACCGCGTGAATAAGAAGAATCGTTAGAGTGCGAATTTTACGATTCTTTATGAATTACGTAAAAGCTAGACCATTATATACCGTATTACCGTGGATCCATGCTTCATTCATAGAATCGTCCAGATATGAGCCTCGTGTTCATGATTGTAGTCTGATTTACGATCGTACCTTATAATATCGGAGCGGTTGGAAAAATTGTTCTTTTCCTCTGTCGTGTTATTCACGTCGATACGTCATACTAATTCATGCAAACACGTAAAATCGAAATTTTTACAGAAATTATTATATCATCGTGCAAGATTGCAAAATATAATACCTATAGAGTTTTCTGAACTTCAAAGACAGATAATAATCATCAAAATATAATTGTAATATTAAACATTTTTATTAGTCCTATCATCCTTTAAATCGACTTGGTTTAGATGCGATTTCCATTAAATCTATTTCGTGATCCTGTTCTAGTAATAGTTCATAGTTTCACGTCATCAAAATCAAGTTAGTATGAAATCACCATTTTATTTGAACTTTTTTGGTAGCTGTGTAAGTTTGAAACAAAATTACTTTTATGTAATACATTTTACGCTTGATATTATGACACAGTTTTTTATTACATATACGTTGCAATTTATATTACGCACTCTGTTACGTGTGTTATTATACTTGAGTAAATTGTTAATTAATTGAACGATAAGCGTATTTGTTTTCATTAAAACTGGTCTAAAATCTTAGCGGAATACGTTTTCATCGTAAAACCACGCGAAATTCCACTATTAATAATTAGTAAAAAAAAAAAGAAATGTTTTCTTCACAGACTAAAAACTAACTCCCTAACCCAGATCTAAGAAATTTCAAATCAGCTATTTTTATTTAAATTAAACACGCTGTATAACTCGATAAGTTTTCCAACGTAGCTGTAGCCGGAGCTCCTTTGTCTCTCCTTAGTATTGGTATACATAGTTGCCAGGAGAAAGGAATATCTCTTGTGCCAGAAACACTTGACTACTTTCGATTTCCGGCAGTCTGCGCTTTGATGAACATCCAATTCATCCTCGGTCGATTCACCTGCACAATAACAGAGCGCAACACGCATTCCACGTGCGGCGCGTGAAATAGCACGTTTGATGATTCTGCGATTCCATTGGAATTCCGATTCCTGGAAAGATTAAGTTGCGATCGATCACAACCACGATCCTCCGTAATTCCGAAACGAGGTAAACGATTGCGAGCGATCGGCCTCGGAAATTAGCGAGAAATAACTGTATATGTCTCAGCTGTCATTTTCCATTGACAATGTAATACAGACACAAGCGTTTATTAGCTTCGCTTTTTTACGTCTGTAATCATGTTCTTACGCCAATCGCATATGGATGATTTTGGTTTCTTCACCGATAATCTATCTACTCGTTACAAACGTAACTTGAAGTTTCACGCTCGTTAAGAACATATTTCTTTCGGATGCAATTTTTAACGTAGCAATTTGCGATCTTTTCAAATAATTTGTAGTCGTGTCTTCTAATGTAAGCCTTCTAGCGTAGGTCGTAAGTTTTCTTAGCGTCGATTAAGTAACATCGCGAAAAATTGACCTCCGACTTTCTCAAATAATTTTTTAAATCAATATATATATATACATATCTTTTTAGTCTTGTTTGAATCCAAGAAAATTCCAATTGTTAATTCCAAGAAAAGAGAATCTTTTTTCCAATTATTTTCTTCGGATAACATTTCTTTCTTTGACCTCTCTACGTTGCAATTTTTTCGAGCAATTCTTAACGTCAGTGTATCTCTTTTTACATATTGGTAATATCTAAAATTGCAACTTGTAAATTTCCCAAATACTTTTTATCGACGATGTCTCTCCCACGATTTTCCTCCTTTTCCTCGTACTTCTCAATAATAGATCTCTTCAAGTAGCTTCTACGATCTTCTGGGGTATTTAATTTCCTTATTTGCATCAATTTTGACGCTCGTATTATTGTTATATTTATCATCATTTGGTTCTACCATGCTATAAACAATTTCACACTACAGATTCGGATCTTGAGAAGATTTCCTGGACGTTTTTATCTAATTCGTCTGAAACGTTTTCAATAGGATTTACATTGAAAAATCAACACGTAATAATTGTAATTCATTACGTCGTTTTACTGCTGCTCTTTATTACAATATCATTACCAATAGCGAACGTGTCGTATCGTATCGCACAGTTCTCGACTTATCGTTCCAAGTCCATACTTGAATCGGCGCAGTTGCTTCACCAGCCAACCGTACTGTGTTATAACGGTTCAGAAGCCATTCCCGTGTGCATGTTGCAAGAGCAAAATCATCAGTGGGAAACTTTTGCACGGTAGATACACAGAGGCTGGCCGAGGAGGTCTTCGAGTTTCCGATTCACTCGCCAGCCCGTTTCCATCAGCTCTAGTCGCCTCTTATTCTTTCCTTCCGAGATAAAGCGATTCTTGCTGACCTTGCCGCATTGTTACGACCGCTGGTACCACGGATGACGTTATAATGGCGCTTAATGACGCTGGATTTTCTCTCCTTTTTATTTTTGCGCGCGTTAGCGATCTCCGTACCTGGCGAGAGCAACACACCGGCACACGAAAGTATTTCAGCGCTCACCATAGAAAAATTTTTGCGCGTATATCGTATGTACGGTAGAGCCTTCTTTATTCGAACTAACAGGGAGACAAACCTGTTCGGATAATGCAATTTTCGAATGATACAGCTATCGTTTTTCTCCTATGAAATTGCATTTATTCCAACACGCATTAAGATTAATGGATATGATTCTTTCAATATTTATGCATCCCGTGTCTATTTTCGCTGTTAAGTCATACAATTCTTTCAACGTAAGTAACTGCGTAGGGTTACATTCTTCCTGTAGTTTGAAATCATCGGAACTCTTTATCGAATGCTTCGATATGAGAAGACAACTCTTTGTTACCACTTTCGTTGGTTGTTTTCATTCGTATAAAATCCTCGTTATTATCGCCTCTATCGAAATGAAATCGTTTAATTACACGAGTATAATTAAAGTTTCTCTACCGCTAATTCGAGTAATCTACGTGCTTTAGATAATTTTCAATATCATACTCTTCTTTTCTAATATCTGTGATCGTGGCTTTTCCAATGTTATACGTCTCTGCTAATCCTGTTGCACTTACATTGCAACTTACGTCGTGTTTTATTCCGATAGTTGAAACGCTATTAGTTTCATACTAAAATCATACAATCAGAATTCGCTCGATCGAATAAAGCAAAGAGTACATTGTATACGAGCACTGATCAAATACGTATACAATTTGAAACGGAAAAAAGCGATCTTTTGATGAGAAATATCATGCTTGGATAATAGATGGTTCGAATAATAGAACGTTCACATATTAGGGGAACTCTATTGTATTATACAAAACGTCCATTATCACTGTAACATCCATTTTAACGTTAATGGATATAAGATTTATGAAACTCTCTCAGGAAATATTAATTTTTTTCACATTGTATTCTAACACTTCTTTGTTCAATAAATGCGAAAGAAACTGTACGGTTTTATTTAAAAAAAAAGAAAAGAAAAGAAAGGTACAATAGCTCTTTATAACTGCATTAATGCAATTGTATAAAAAAAATCGATAGACGATGATAGAGCTTGATAAAGAATGTAAATTGTTCCTCTACGATTTTTTTCTATCCGCAATAGGAACAGAGTTATAACCTGGCCCAGTTTCTAGACTCGCTGTGCATAATAAAATCAGCCATTCACGCAGTGTGTTAGTATTCCTCAACGGTGGATGTCGAATAAATGAAAGATTCGTAACACCGTGTGTTCTGCAATGATTCTGCAATCGCCATTCTGACTGAGTTCTACTATCGACTGGTATAGTGGTCGCGACTAGTGTTGCAACTGCATATTACGTAGATCGGAAAGTTTTGTCGCTTTTACTCGTACATGCGTTTATTGGTTTAGGTTTAGCAGTTTCTGTCAGGTAATGAAATATTCGAGCGAATACTTCTTCTAGTTGGATATCTCAATCGGAATTATTTTATTGTTCGATAAAATAGGAGCGAAATTAAAACATAAGAATGTTTCGAATATCGTAACAAGCACATATATTAAATATAAACATTTTCATGGTATAAAGAAATAGTTTATCATATTGCCACAGACACTTTTATTTCTTCGTGCTACATAAAATTTTGCGATCTAAGTGGAAGAAGAAAGATAGTAAGAACAAAGATATTGGAAGAATCTTTGGAATTCTCTTTCGTAATCACAATACTGAAAAACAAAATTCGATATCTAATGTAAATTAAATGGGAAAAAATTGCAAATACAATGTTGCCTTAAATTATCAATGAATTAATTGCGTGAAAATTTATTGTTCGAGGAAGAACTGTCGGAAATATACCGAAAAAATCTTTGTAAAAAAAAAAAAAAAAAAAGAAACGAAAGAAGTCAAAATAACGACATTCTTTTCGTGAGATTCATTCTGTAATATAGTACTTGTGAATGGAACGACATATTTACTTTCCTCGTTCACGGTATCGCGATAAATATCAAAAGAAAACTTCGAATTCTTTTGCTTGTAATTTATAATTTTATAATTATATAATTAATAATTTTAGCTTATCCTTCGTTCAAACTTTTAATTATTACACCAATTAAAAATCACCTGACAATCATCGAAAATTGTTATAACTGGAATATCGTTCGTCCATGCTTATTTTTAGTTCATTCTTCATGCATTTCTCTAATTCCACGCTTCCTGTATCATTAAACGGTTCGAACAATGAAATACTTGCCGTGAAGAAGGTATCTTGTTGCATACATCAACGATACTTGTGCCGCATTTTACCTATCCTTATAGAATGCAATTATGATATCGTCTCTTTCATCGATTGAATGGAGTATTGTGAGACCGTGACATAAATCATAGCGTCGGACAAATAAAAATGTAATTTCCATTAGGTAATAATAGTTTCCATCGCTCGTGTATGTGAAAAATAAAAAGCTTAATTTTTCCTGTTTTTACTGTAATATCGTCGTGTAATTTTTTTCTTATTATTTACAAAATTCTTTACGGTCTTTCGATTGTTCTAGTTTTCAAATTTTCTCGTAACTCTTGCAAAGAAGATAAACATTTTTACAGCGTATTGACGTTTGCCTCTATGGCGGTTGGTAATCTGTGTTGCGAAAATTTAAAGTGCAAATTTAAAAACGCAAAAAGGAAAATACAGAGACTACATGAAACGTGAAAACACGAAACGTAAGATTTCTATTTTATCAATAATATCTATTGATATTTGATCGATGAAAACCCAATTCACTGTTTAGCTTCTATCCTTTTAATTGCGGTCGTAAAGACATGAATTTGCTTAAACATCCGCGTCTAGCAATTTCTAAGATGTCAGATAAAGTATAGGTTTATAAATTATTGACTTGATTGAAATATGGTATATAAAACAGATTTGTATCGACAGGTAGAGGAAAGGTGAAGCAGAGAAATCTTATCTCCGATAAGCATCGAGTTATTTCTGCTTGAACTTGAGAACAAACAGGAACAAAGATAGTTACTACTCTTAATGACTAGTCTCCTTTGCTTTTCATTCTTCTTTCTTGTCTCTTCTTGCTTCTCTCCTTTTATTCCTTTTCCTCGCCTCTTCTCTTGCTTGTCTTCATTCCACTCTTTCCTTTTTCGTCTGCTCCTTGTATTCCTTCTCTTCTTACCTCCTTCTGTCTCTTTTCTTCCTTCGTTTCTTTCATTCTCTTGCTTCCATCCACCGTCAAATTTTCCACAAATGCGTAAAAATCAACCAGTCTACAATTATCGCAATCATTCCCCTTCGCAACGAACATTTTCTCATATTTCTAGAACAATAAGGATTCGGTTTTCCCAGAAAAAAAGGATGATTCACGTTTCTCGTACGTGACGTTCCATAAAATTCGAACACGTATCGATATTAAATCCGTATATATATATATCTATCTATCTATATTAAGGTGGCCGGAAACCCGAGCGACCTTGCATTCGACAGAAGCTACTTAAACGCTTCGACGTTGTTTTATCGTGGTGAACGGTTTCGCGCGACCGATGTTTTCCACCTCGCGTTTGTCACACACACGTTTACGATCGATTAACGGTCCACGGCTAATACTTCATTCCATTCCGCAAACATATTTACGATCGCTCCTTTTTCCTCCTTTCCTTCGCTTCTTTTTCTTTTTTTTTCTTTCTTTCTTCTTCGTTCATTAAATATATGTAGATATGTATAGTTAACGCAGCTAGAAGTGCGATCGGTACCGGACTATGAGTCAGACATTCTTGAATTATGTATTTGGATTAGCCGATGGCTTGTTTAATGTTTACAAGCTGACACATTCTAGTTAGAATGTTCACGTGCATGACTTGCACGTACGTTGACATTCGTACAGCGCACCGCACAATCGCAGACCAGGATCGAATAATATTTAACGTTGGATAATCTCGAGTCAATAAGCTCTATGATTTGTATTAGGTACATGATGGTCAGTGGTAGATAGGGGACAGTTTAAAAAGTAAACGACACGATATATCGTTATAAGTTGACGAAATTAAGTTGTATTTGTGCGATATAGATAGTTGCGACGTATAACGCGTACGGTGACTCGTCAAAATACGCGCAAGCTTATAAATATTATAATTAGTGCCAAGTGCAAAAATGCACGAAATATATACTATGTGCAAAGATATATATAGCGTGTAAAGTGTAGCATCCAGCACAGTACTTAACACTAGAACTACCGATAGTTAACACGAAGCTATTTCTACCAAAACCAGTGAAAATGACTGGTCTTTAAAAAATACGTAATAATAGAATATTTGTATATTTATTGATTTATTACTTTCTCACGGAAACAATTCCATGGTATGTAGTACATTTTTCGTATTATTAATCCATCTGCGATCCCTAAACGAGATGGTGACAAATTTATAAAATTGTAGAACCGGTCATTTTCACTGCTGTGATATTTCTAGTATTAGCATCTAGCGATCGATCCGGAATTTTTCTGATAACTGATATAATATCGTCATATCGAATGATAGACAGTAACAATTTTAAAAACGTGTGGCAAGTTGTAGAAAACGAGGAAACTGGTTAATTGAGGTTCGATAAACAGATTGCAGGACCCTTTCATACTTTGACAAGTACCAGTTATTTTCACTGGTATTGGTATAAGTAGCCTTGATACAAAATTATTTTCAGTTTGTATACATAAAAAACAAAATAAAATTCATTATATTGTTCTTTTAATTATCGTTGCTGTCGTTGTTATTAGACGCATGCACAGAGGAACGCGTGGATAAATTGTAAAGTAGAAAATATATTTTAATACAGAAGTGCAAGTACAGGTAGGAATATAATTTGAGCTGGGCCAGATCCGCACGCTAGCAGTGTTACCCTATAACTGAAAACCCGGAAGCCATCGTCGCCTGTCTATTGTCTATGGTCTGTCTTTGTCCCAGTCTTTTGTCTATACGCTGTCGATGGCTTCAGTGCTTGAGAAAACTAAAAAGACCAGACGTAGAGTTTTCTTAAAAGTGGTGACCACTTCAACAGTTGCAAAAGTCATTACATCGTTGTGAAAAAAGATATAACACGAAGTAGGAATTTTACAATTCCTAACAAGGATTCAGTCAGATATCTGGGCATGACTCTGGACAGGAGAATGACATGGAAACAACACATCATTGACAAATCGAAGCAACTCAAGGCTAGACTTAAAAAATTCTACTGGCTCATTGGCCGACGTTCCAACTTGAGCACGCGAAGCAAAATTACGCTTTATAAGACCATAATAAAGCCTGTCTAGACCTACGGAATCCAAGTGATGGGGAGCAGATATTTGTAAACTTATTTAAATGAATTGTATATACAAATGCTGTGATTAGTACAGTTTTGTATATAAAAATAAAATTTATGTAAATTAGAATTGTGGGGTGATATTCTAGTTTGCATAGATATTTATAAACTTGGGGAGCAGCAAGTAATTCCAACATTGAAATACTTCAACGCTTCCCATCGAAAACTCTAAGATCCCTAATAGATATGTACCCTGGTATGTTATCAACGAAACAATACATCGCGACCTCAGGATACCCACAGTTAAAGAAGAAATAGCAAAATGTAGTAATAGATATATCATAAGAGTTAACAACCATCGAAACCCCTAGTTATTCAACTACTTGACACGTCGGAACAGATCCGCAGGTTAAAAAGACAATATCCTTTAGAATTAAGCACTAGATTCAGCTAGAATTGATCATATCATAAATAATTAATCATGTCGCAGTGTCACGCCAGAGAAACTTACTTAAAATTCTCAATGACAGAATTGATTGTAATATGCGTGGAAATAAAAAAAAAAAGTAGGAATTTTAAGATAAAATTGTAAAACCAGTCAATTTGGCTGATTTGGTGTAGTTCTAGCGTTAAGTAGATAAAACAAATTTTTGTACAGGTTCTCTGTTGCTTTATTAGTCTTCGTAGTCAGACGAACTTGCGTAAATATCCGCGGTGTAGTTAAAAGAAACATTTTTAGATATCGCGTTAAGGCTAAGGTCAGAGGTAAACTTCGTTGTTACGTTCGGCATGCGTTTGGCTCCGACACGAGTTCACAGTCGGAATCGCAGAAAGAATAGAAGTTTTTGTGTTTATTCGTGAGACAATTATATGTACATACATGTTAATGTTTAAATATCAACGTCATCGCGAATAACGACCACGAATGATATAATCGTTATAAATTCGTTTGTTCGGAATTTCCTAATTGAATTACATAAAAATTTTAATCAAAGATATGTATCTAAGCGATGAAATAATGTGGAACAGTAGTTTCGTGTTTGTTAGCAAATCGATTCGTAGAACAGTACGAGTTAGAGCTACTTTAACGGAAATATAGTACGTAATATTAGGTTCGTGAACGTGAACGTTGACTCGTGGCGGTCGATGAAAACTTTGCGCAGGGGCAGGAGGATTTTATCTAGCACTTCCTCTCAACCGTCTTGGGAACTATGTTAATGAACATGATTGGCATCGTATTTAATGACGATATCTAACTGTTTGATTCTTGGAAGATCTTTATTTTAATAACGCTGTTAAAAATTGTTCTACGTAACTTAATGTTACTCGGTTCTTTTCGAAATGAAAGTAGCTACGAAAATATTCTTGTTACGTCGTATCGTTAAATCGTATATATCGTATTTTATGTTATCTCGTTTATGTTATCGAATTAATATTACGTTAATAGTACCTAATAAAAATTTAGTAAATTTATTATATAATACAATATATCTTTATCTTATATATTAAGGTAATAAAAACAATTGTTAGATGAACAAGGATATATCCACACTAACGATTCGATAAATACATAGTAATGTAATATTTTCTATGAGAACAGCTTCGTATTTGTTTCATTCTTAATAGAGCTGTTTCTTAAGAATGATTAAAATGTCGTAAAAAAATGAGTGACGAGTTTCACATAAAACTCTGTTTGTCGTTCGACGTTGAGAATGGAAATTATGCTGGCGAGTTCAGGAGGAAAGAAACAATACAGAACGATTTTCGCGTAACTAGGTTTACGTAAATCCTTGCCGGCGCACTTTCGATTACCCAGACATCCAGTATCTAGCGTGTAATTAATTTACTGCTGTTCTCGAGTTCAATTCAGAAGATCATGTTAAGCCTCTTGTCCAGGAAATTTAGCGCTAAGAACGTAACCAATTGTACGCTATTCGCTGTTAAACATATTTCATTACGATTTCGCGTTTCTTCTCATCTTCCATGTAAGTCACTTACACCATGAAATTCGTCGTGTTTTAAGGCAATAACAAGTCTTCAAACTTTCTTAAAACAGCGTACAGTGTACAGTGTAAAGCATACGTATATTTGTCAAGTGACCAGAATATGTTTGTCCCTGATACAACTAGCGAGACTCGTTTCAAACCGATGATTGGCCATTGCAAAATCTTCAAACAGACATCGATGATTCTGAGAATTGGCAAGAAAATGTAAATAGAAAAGGATACTTCAACGATGAAAAAAGTGTTGAGATTCAAGGTTTCGTTCGGATCTTTTTACGTTAGAATAAAATTAATTTACAAGTTCATTGGAAAGTAGTACGCGTATCTTCTCTTTAAAATACGATAATAATAAAAATAAGATAAATATAGGAATATTATAGATATATTATAATAAATATACCAAGTAGGCTATAAATCATATAAATATATAAGACAAACGACAGGTATGTTTAATAGATTCGATAATAGATTTCTAAACTTTCAGAAAAATATACAAATTTTCTTATTTTAACTCTTGAAATCTATCATGAACGCACTCCATTCGAATTTTATTTTAATACTATCTTGCTGCAATAATACCATCGCGACGTAATTATTTATAACCATCACGAACGATAATTTTTCTATCCTTTGTCCGTTGCTCAACGATAATAAAACACAGAACGTGGCTTGTTTAATTTCGTTAATTCCACAATTTCAAAAAGATATACCGCTGCGAGATCTTACCCATCCTTGACCATTCAATGGTTTAAGGGTTAATAATCGCCAGAAATCCAAACAACACAGATTCCTCGGGTCGTAAAACTTACCTTTGTATGCTGACCACAAGAAGATGGCCACGGTCGTTTAGCACCAGGCCGTTTAAAATTTATTTGGCGAATTGGCAAACGTCGCCCGAGGCTGCAGCGACTCTAAAAACCTCGGCTTCTCTTGTACGTCGGCCGGGTTGCTTCGTTCCACCGACTTTCTTCTGGCTGCTGAATCGCTGATCTCTCAGCCCCCTCAGGGTAGATCGTATTCAAGTGATCCGTGGCTAAATTTAGCGGCAGGATAATTTACCGGATTCTGTTGAACGGCTCTTTTACGAGTGTTCGCCTGCCTCTCTGCCTCACATGCTCGCCATGGAGATTTCCGCGATCTTTCTCTCTCGAAATTATCGACCTTCGTAACCGATCGTGGATCCAGGGACTCGTGTAAAAATCCACCCTCTCCCTTCGTTCTCCGGCTGTGTTACGCGCGTTTCACGTTCGACTTGAATTCGGAATTTTCTTTCGGTGAAAAAACCGTGACAAAAATTTGAACCGGTTTTTCGCCGAGATATAACGAACGTAGCCAGCCTTCATCGCGAAACGAAGCAAGTACGTACTACCATTTTGTACGGTGTACGGTGTACGTACAAGCTGTTCCACGTGAACGGGTCAAGATATAGCTACGGAAAGATAGAAGATAGAGAAGAAAGTTTCATTAGGCGAGATTCAGTGGTCTCGGATGATAGGCGATTCGACGTATGTAGACATTTTCGAAATGGAAGATTATTTTTAAGTTATCGGTATTTTTTTTTAAATGGAGCTACGTAGTTTTTAATATTGCAAACGACGCATCTTTGATTCCGCTACGCTCTTTGGATCGTTTTCTTTCGTTGTTCGTTTCGATCGTGTCTTCTTTCGTGGAAAATAGCGTGAAAAGAATCATCGTTGATTTATTTGAATTTTTGCTTCAATGTTATGCTAAAGCTTTTCTCAAATACTTCGTGCAAGACTTTACGCTTACTAAGACGACGGTGAGATCGGCATACGCGTAAAAATTCGAGAACTACGATAATAAATATACAGGAGAATACGTCGCAGAAAGACTTACGTCTTTCCCAGTTTTCCACTTTGTACATTTTACGAAATTAAATTTAACGATATTTATCTTCGAAGTTATACTCTGCCAAAGTTACAAACTGACTGCTACGAAGTAGCGACTAAATATATGAAATTCAACGAGAAGATATCAAGATGACGAAAAGCTTCGATTTTCTTTTTCAGATAGCAGATAAACGACACTTTTAGGGCAGCATAGTTTGACTCAGTTGCGTGAAACATCCTGTATATGAACGTTAAGTCTGTTTCTGTGCGTATAAATGTACAGAGTTCATTCGAGGGAATTTTCAAGGAGAAGTTATTTCGTGCACTATGTTTTTGTAAGGCGAACGTATCGCAAGATTGCAATGCTACGCTTAAGCTTTTCACGTCTGATTTGGATAAACTTGGACGTTAAAATACACCGAGACTAGAATTTTATATCGTAAAATTACTCCTTCGATCAACCGGTCGTGTCTTCGAGAGACGAACGTTCGTTTTAATGAGCCCACGTCCTGTAAATGTAAAGTTTATTGCTCATTAAGTGTTGGTTTGCTTTATTACCGCGTACATTGAACATTCTGACGAAGATGGAACGATTAGCAACGAATCTCTGAACCTATGAAAAATGACTGGTCCTGTCGTGCAATCAGAAATTTAATTATACAATATATCTTTATATAATATATTACTAAACAGTATAAGCATCGTTTTCTTAACAACTGTTTATTGTTTGTTAGATAGTTTCATCATTGCTTTTCCGTAAAACTTGTTTTTTCTTAGCAATAGATTCCTGGAAACAATTTTTATAATCTTCTGGAATATCCAGCTTCTTGTAACGAAAACAACGTTTTGTAAAAATCAAAATAACAATAAGATGATTTATTTTGCCTCAAAATAGAAGATCTTTCCTTCCTGTTGGAAAACAACACTTCTTCTATCGGGCAACGTCAGATTTTTATTTTTAATTCCTGCGTTTCATATTCACCAAATAAACGTATAATATACGGCATATAACGATTTAAATCGACAATTAAAACTACCATCGACAGCTTCTCGAACGATCCAGTAGCTAGAACGGTTACGTTTTTCCGCGTGGTAATTAATTGACCTTTGATAAAAATGAAACTACGCATAGGAAGATTTCTAAATAAAGAAAGATGGGAATTCGAATTACCTTGATCTCGTTATCTGGAACTGTTTAAACGGTTATAATCTATCGCAGGTGTTTTCAGAGAAATGTTGTGCGTATGTAACTGTAAAAAGGGTTACAAGTTAATGCTTTAAGTGTCAGAAATCATATTTCAAAACAGGAAATACTTGTGTTTGTCTTTGATGAATTCTTTTTGCATATCGTGGTATTTCCATCGCGATTAATATATTCCAACTGGTTGTTAATCAATCTACGGGCGTTCTACCTCACTGATTCCTGTCAACATTTTGCAATACATACATTTCGAATCATGGGAGTATCAAGGCTCAATTGACAGCTTCTACTGTCACAGGCGTTCGAGATTACTTATTTAGCATAGGAAACCGGCACTACAAATGTATTAGAATAAATATACCGAGCCAGATAAGTCTCTACAACAATACACTTACGGTTTGATTGCGTTGTTATTCGAAAACTATAGGGTTTAAGCTACGGTTAAAAGATTATGACGATATGCCACATTCTTTCGGCTGATAAAACCAGTCACTTAATCCTAAATCTAGATAAAACTACAATTTTGATAATATAAAATTGTATGAAAGTGTTTCGAACTTTTAAGTTTGTTTTCTCGTAAGAGAACCTGGCGTATCACCGTGTTTCTCCCCCGTAGCTTTTTCCTATTACGTTTGAAGATTTAAAAATACCGATTGTCACAACATTTCCAGATAGTTATCGTCGTAAATCTAGATTTATCGTTCTAAATCTAGGTAAAGCTACAATTTTGATAATATAAGATTGTATGAAAATGTTTCGAACTTTGGAATTTGTTTTCTCGTAAGAGAACATGGCATATCATCGTGTTTCTCACCTGTAGCTTTTTCCTATTACGTTTGAAGATTTAAAAATACCGATTATCACAACATATCAAGATATTTATCGTCGTAAATCTAGATTTATCGTTCTAAATCTAGATAAAGCTACAATTTTGATAATATAAGATTGTATGAAAATGTTTCGAACTTTGGAATTTGTTTTCTCGTAAAAGAACGTGGCATATCATCGTGTTTCTCCTCTGTAGCTTATTCCTATTACGTTTGAAGATTTAAAAATACCGATTGTCACAACATTTCAAGATATTTAGCGTTGTAAATTATAAATTTGATTTCTTGCCAAACTTCGTACATTCATCACGTACTCTTCTAAGAATTGGCATCTTTCGATCTCACGACGCATCTTTCACTTGGACCATTGAGATATTCCTCAAATACCAAGCGTAGTATTTTCAATTATCGAACAGTAAATATCGAAGGACCAATAAGAATGAATTTGTCATAATCTTTCCTTCTCTGGTGTTTATTTATTTTTCTTCCAACTTTAAAGATGCTGAAGATCTCACAGCTCATCCTTCACTTGGATCATTAAGATATTCGTCAAACACCAAGCGTAGTATTTTCAATTATCGAACAGTAAATATCGAAGGACCAATAAGAATGAATTTGTCATAATCTTTCCTTCTCTGGTGTTTATTTATTTTTCTTCCAACTTTAAAGATGCTGAAGATCTCACAGCTCATCCTTCACTTGGACCATTGAGATATTCGTCAAACACCAAGCGTAGTATTTTCAATTATCGAACAGTAAATATCGAAAGACCAATAAGAATGGATTTGTCATAATCTTTCCTTCTCTGGTGTTTATTTATTTTTCTTCCAACTTTAAAGATGCTGAAGATCTCACAGCTCATCCTTCACTTGGATCATTGAGATATTCGTCAAATACCAAGCGTAGTATTTTCAATTATCGAACAGTAAATATCGAAAGACCAATAAGAATGGATTTGTCATAATCTTTCCTTCTCTGGTGTTTATTTATTTTTCTTCCAACTTTAAAGATGCTGAAGATCTCACAGCTCATCCTTCACTTGGATCATTGAGATATTCGTCAAACACCAAGCGTAGTATTTTCAATTATCGAACAGTAAATATCGAAGGACCAATAAGAATGAATTTGTCATAATCTTTCCTTCTCTGGTGTTTATTTATTTTTCTTCCAACTTTAAAGATGCTGAAGATCTCACAGCTCATCCTTCACTTGGATCATTGAGATATTCGTCAAATACCAAGCGTAGTATTTTCAATTATCGAACAGTAAATATCGAAGGACCAATAAGAATGAATTTGTCATAATCTTTCCTTCTCTGGTGTTTATTTATTTTTCTTCCAAATTTAAAGATGCTGAAGCCTGAAAGTGCACGACGTTCGACCAGGAATTAACGAAAATCGCCGAAATTAACAAACATCCGTTTCTCCTGCGACACGGACAATTTTCACTTCCGACACTTGCGTCGTTTACCATTTCTGTGTCATTTCCACTTGACAATTATGTCTGCAACCTCGAGGCAACTTCTCAAATTAGTTGCGCGACGAGAGCTTAGACTTAATTCGGACGGAATAACTAAAATTTTCCTCTTCCCTGTTGCAGGTATGGCGAGAAACAAAGGAAAGTGGACAGTCAAGAGCTCAGTGGTATACAATTGCTCTCGGCAACTGCTTATCAACTGAAGAAGCCTTATCAGCAGCTCCTTATACCAATCACAATATGGATCGGCATGGAGCAGGCGTTCATCGGTGCAGACTTTACACAAGTGAGTAATTAGCACTGTTGACAGCTTCTACGAAACTCTAATTTCACATCGATGCGATCAAACGATTTCTTACGCGCAAAAATAAGGAAAACAAAAAAAAACACATTAGCTTCTCGTCTGTGATGTAAGAATTTGATTTTTGTTTAATAATCTATAAACGAGATTTTCTCGATGGAGAATGCTTAATTTATGAAAATACGTTGTGATTACCCAAATACTCATTCTGCGTATACATAATGATTCATATAATATCACTTACGAATATTCGTTTTAATCGAGATGTTATAAGATCGATAAGATATCAAGTTTCGACGTAAGCGTAAACTATTTTTTATTTTTTATTATTTTATCGTGTTTTATATCCCATATTTGTTATTCTATTGTTTTTATAATCTTCATGAACGTCGGTATCATTCGCAGCTGTTATTGTTTAATTTTTATAACATACAGTCATCGATTTATTTATACGTTCTAAGCGTATTACGATCGTTCGACAACGAATTCTTTCTCCATGTAAAACTTTCTCTACGATCTTGCGACGAATAAAGTAACAATTTCAACGCGTTTTATTGCGTTTGGACAAAAACCACGCATTTAAGGATTAAGTTAACGATTTTCCAAGAGTTCGACGATATATTGTCCGACGGTTGCTTAACGACTCAGGCAATTATTTACGACTCACGAGGCAGAACAATCGAACAACAATGAGATTCGTATAACTTCGCCCACGCTGCTCGTTACAAAATGAACGAGCCCGTTGTCGGTGGAAGCTTGGTTCGATAAGACATCGATTACGAACCAACTATTATGCATTCGAGAATGAATCTCTTCACGTCGAAGGAACCGAAGCGAAGAATCGAGACGATCTCGTGAAACGTGACCGACCATTTAAAAGTATAATAATATTGGTTAGAATAATGGTTTACGCAGAATTATCCAGCCGATTATCCAAGAATTCTTCGTTGCTCGTTTCAGAAATTTGCAACATAATTTCAATGCTTCCACTTTGGCATATCGTAGCGCATTTATATCCTAGCACGATAAATAATTTTGTAACAATAACATTTCTCTAGTAGAATTTTTATTATTAATTTTCAACATCGGTATACGCTGGAACTTGATTCGTCTGCATTCCATTTATTCGCATCTCGTTGCTTGCGTTTTATTACAACTTCATTTACCGCAACGAAGTTTAATAGTTAATGACCGATTAACCGAACTTTCGCCGATTAAATCCACTTACATATCCGAACGTGAGCTCGTATCGCGTGAACGAACGATAATAAATAGCAAAGAAATATACGACGAGTTATACGGATGACGCATATTTATGAAAATTTATATTTTTATAAATAAATTGATTTCGCAATAAATTAAAAGATCAGGATTTACCCAGAGATTCTTTTCACTCGTCAAATATTATAACTGGATACTGTTAAATAGTTTACATATTTTTACACGTTACGCGCGTTCTGCCAGTTTCTACGTCCCTCGATTTCCCATAAACGCACTAAGAACACGTAATTTATTATTTTTATTACAAGCAGCTACGTGAATTTGGTCTCATCGCCGATATCTCTACGTCTTTTTGCAAAAGGAGTCGAACAGGGGTTCGGTCGTGATATCTTACGTGATATCGTCGTATGAACGTAATGGCCTTTTCCTTTTATAACGTTTATTGACCAAGAAGATAGGCGTTACATGAGTATGTTATTCACGATAAACAATGAATTTCGGTTGTGGGGTGGTCTAGGCAAAAGTACATTAGCTATACAATATTTTGTGCGTAGGAATTACATTTTTTAGCGTTTTAATTCGCTGTAGAGCTGTGCTTATATACTATATTGTTTGTTTTTCTTCCTATCTCTGTCCTGAAAATTTGATATAAACGTAATGGTATCACGTTGGACGATGAAAATCCATTGGATGAAAGAGAGAGAGAAAAAAAGAAGAAACGCAGTAACAAAAGCGAACAGTAAACTAAAATCGTTAATCATTATCCTCATCAGATGCAACACAAAAACCTGGCTAGGATCACCCGGATACTAACCGGATACAGAACGGCAGGTTCGTGATGCGTAACGGCCATGCGAGGTCGTACAATTGTTCTCCGGAAATACATGCTACTGATCACAGATATGCTGAAATATCGGCTGAAGCACGCATCCTTTGGCTTTTAAAGCGCTGAATGACTTTAAATTATAAGTTGTATAATATACGATTGGCTCTGTGTACAACTAAAATATCACCAGCATGAAAATGAATGGCGTATAAATACGGCATTGCTTGTAAATATACGGTCGTAAATATTCGATCGATCTTTGGCAATGCTGAATTTTCATACGCGAAAGAAAAAAGAACATTATCGTAAATAAATATAGGAAAGAAATTTTTAGTCTCCGCGTTACTTCTGTCGTCTGAATTTATCGTTTTCTGATATTTCAGTTGTTTCGAGGTATATTAAATATTCTTTCTAGGTGTGTTAGTTCCTATTATATTATGATTCTATAATTTATAATAATAAGAATAATTTATTTAATTTCCATCCCCAAGAAACGCGATTTGGACTTACAACTTCCGATCCTCTCACTCGTTCTTCCATATTTTGTTATCGTATATTATAATTGTAATTCTATTATGTGATATCAAATATGGATCTACATTTCATATGTGCAAAAATAAGGACTAGATATTCGATGGAAAAGAAGTATTTCCTTGAGAAATTGGGTAAATCGTGCGTTTGAAAGTTATCCATTAAAGAGATAATATTTTGCTAATGGATCGTATAAGGATGTGAATCATTAGTATTAGTTTGAGATCATTTTTTTTTTGTTTTTAATCTTGCCATTAGAATTTAGAAATCAGAGTTAAAAGTCTCCTGTAAATTCCTAGTTCGCGACGTTCGAGTACAAAGAGCCTCTCGAACAACGTTTCCACAAGATTTAACAATTACAAGGTTCTCAGAACGTCAATTTAGTTGTTTGCGATTATCTTGTAAAAATGATTTACATAGCGTCATGTGTATAAGTGCAATGATCGTAGAGAATAAAATCGTCGTAGATCCTTGCAATTAAATGACTAATTCCGCATCTCCTATTGAAGATAAGCGCGAGTCTGTCAGGTACATTTTCGTGGTAATTATATTACTAATGGACATTCGTTAAAATTTGGCAGGATGTAATTTAGTTACGAAATTTAAATAAAAAACCTCGTGGCAATTTCGTAGCAACAGTACGAGAATCAGTGGCAAGTAATTTTCCATTCGTTCGTATAGATACGAGGGCAGATTGGAAAGTTCCCGGAATGACAATACCAATAACAATTAATGCAATTCCCAGCGGCGATTCCTCGAACCTTCCCATCCGCCCTCGTACGCACTTCACCAGCGTTCGTCCTTACTTGCCTTAATTTTTCTATTTCGACTTTGCTCTCGTTTCTGCGAACCAAACGTTTGATTTAACAAACAACGAAATGGAAACAGATACGCGTTCGAACAGAAATCTCGTCTTTAAATTTCTCCGTTTGAATTTCCCTATTTCTCCTTAAACGAATTGAAAATTATTTTCAATGCGCTTGAAATATCATTTAATATCGCAGAGATACGGTTATCGGTTTTGAAAACGAGCAAAACAGCGCCATAGGATTACTGACCAATCGATCATAGTGTCCACGTACTTACGAGCAATGATATAAGTGTAGATGTATGCGTATGCAAAATACGAGGAAAAAAGAGAAGGGGAAAAAAAAGAGCAAAAGGAGATGATACAGTTTGGAAGGTAAACGTGTTGGAAACCAGTTCGATGATGAAATATGTGGACAAATTGGGCAAGGAATAAAGTAATTGGAAGAATAAACGCTACTGGAAAGCATCGGGGATGTTGGGATGCTGACTTCCATTGAATCAGCTGGTTCGACATGTTATAAATAGCCCAGAATCTTATTCTTGCAGCAATTCCCCGATACCACTTCCATACCTGGAATCTCGTGAACCAGTATTTCTTCTTTTTTTCTCGTTCTACTGGTGCATCGATGCGATGGTGTGGCTGGACCCTGCTCAGCTATCACGCACACGAAGTGGCTAAATGAAAGCACGTAGGAACGACGAACGCATCTTCGCAGCATCCACAGTGTCAGCGAAATTTCTTTGATTCTGTAATCAAGTTTCCTTACTTTGGATTTACGTTATCAGCATCGTTTCGCACGTTGCGTTCTTCCTATCGTGAGAATTTCGTCAAATTGTATTATTATTATACGACAAGCGATTTTTGAGATACGATGCTCCCTGAAGAAGGAATTTATAATAGAAGTAAATATAGAAAAGAAATTTTTAATCTCCACGTTACTTCTATAGTTTGAATTTATTGTTTTTTAATATTTCAGTTGTTTCGAGGTATATTAAATATTCTTTCTAAGTGTGTTAGTTCCTATTATATTATGATTCTATAATTTATAATAATAAGAATAATTTATTTAATTTCCATCCCCAAGAAACGCGATTTGGACTTACAGCTTCTCTAATCACGCACATCCTCGTCCTATTCTCTCACTAGTTCTCCCATATTTTGTTATCATATATTATAATTATAATTCTATTATGTGATATCAAATATGGATTTACACTTTATATATGCAAAAATAAAGACTAGAAAAGAAATATTTAGTACAGGTATCTTAAAATAACAGAAAAACTCAAGAATAGTAAATTTCCACTTATCTCTTCTTTTCTTTGTTGAAAATATATAATAATTTCTCGATCATAGAAAATTATAACACATAACGTACATTCGTAAGGAAATTACAACAATGAGATGCTCTCATTAACGAACACCCAGTATGCAGGATAAGATCGTTCACGATCGATTGATCACATTGATCAACTCCATACCGTAGAACTCCACTTATCCGGATTAGTCGGGGGACAAAAAGTTTATATAATTGGAGTTCGTATAATGGCACTTTGCCAATTATCCCCGCTACCTGCCACTTTTCGTTCGCATAATAAGATCTCGAGTTCAGATTGACGAGTCAAAGCAGCGAAACTTCAATTAATCGAGCGTTAACCACGAAACATCGTTCGAACAAACGATATTCGCGTAGACGGGCTTCCATCGTAATTTTTAGAAGCAATAAAAATTTCCAAAAAATAATTTCATAAAAATACGAGCATTGTTTTCGATTTTATCGTAGAAGCTACCATTATTTATGCTATCTTTACGTCGTCGAACTCACAGAAAATCAGTCGTCCCTCGAGAATGAAACATCAAATCGTGTAACTTACGTAACGAAATTCAGAAACGAGGAAAAAGTAGAATCGACCACTTGCCTTACGACAGCCGCATAAATTTCAGCTGTTGAATACCATCGAACCTGTAATCTTTTTATTACGATCCTTTTCTATCAACTGGATTTCATCGATCCGTTACGAACGATGCGATGTATCCGCTACCTGTAACCACACATTCCGTGAATCAATGTGAGATCATCTGTCACGTTTTCGCGAATATTGCTGCATTTTAACAATACTCGATCCTTCTATTTTTCAGGCCTACATTTCCTGTGCGTTGGGTGTGCACCGGGTTGGTTACGTAATGATCTGCTTCGGAGTGGTGAACGCTATTTGCTCCTTGGTCTTCGGCTCTTTGATGAAATTCGTCGGAAGACAGCCACTTATGGTGCTGGGCGCTATTGTTCACGTTAGTCTTATCGTCGTGTTACTCCACTGGAAACCCAATCCCGATAACCCTTACGTTTTTTACACGGTTTCCGGGCTGTGGGGTGTTGGTGACGCCGTTTGGCAGACGCAAGTCAATGGTACGTATAACTTTGCTTTTGGAGAATAGAGCAGACCAATGATTCTTGTCACGATAGTCATCGATGACCCTCGTTCGTTGCTATATTTTTCTCCATTATCGTCTACGATAAGATAAATTTTACGGATTAATAGATCTTTAACGATGCGAATGGTGCGTTAGCTTGTTACAACGTGGTTGATGTTATTGGACTGACAACTAAGTGATTGCGGATTTTGTCATTAGGTGGTACTGCAAAATCCGCAATCACTTAGTTGCCGTTAGCCTGCTACAATGTGGTTGATATTATTAGGTTGGCAACTAAGTGATTGCGGGTTTTGTCATTAAGTGGTACTGCAAAATCCGCAATCACTTAGTTGCCGTTAGTTTGCTACAATGTGGTTGATATTATTAGGTTGGCAACTAAGTGATTGCGGATTTTGTCAGTACCACCTAATGACAAAATCCGCAATCACTTAGTTGTCGTTAGCCTGCTACAATGTGATTGATATTATTAGGTTGGCAACTAAGTGATTGCGGGTTTTGTCATTAGGTGGTACTGCAAAATCCGCAATCACTTAGTTGCCGTTAGCTTGCTACAATGTGGTTGATATTATTAGGTTGGCAACTAAGTGATTGCGGGTTTTGTCATTAAGTGGTACTGCAAAATCCGCAATCACTTAGTTGTCGTTAGCCTGCTACAATGTGATTGATATTATTAGGTTGGCAACTAAGTGATTGCGGGTTTTGTCATTAGGTGGTACTGCAAAATCCGCAATCACTTAGTTGCCGTTAGCTTGCTACAATGTGGTTGATATTATTAGGTTGGCAACTAAGTGATTGCGGGTTTTGTCAGTACCACCTAATGACAAAATCCGCAATCATTTAGTTGCCAACACAATATTACAGCAGTTTATGGATTAAAAATACGCAAATATAATACAATATAATATTTCACGATGATTAAACGTTACGTTAGCTTGTTACAATATGGTTGATATTATTGGGTTGCCAACACAAAAACAAATTACAGCAGTTTATGGATTAAAAATACGCAAATATAATACAACATAATATTTCGCAATGATTAAACGTTACGGTATAGAATATTTCAGTGTGTATTGGTGGCTACCAGAGTAAAATGTAGAAAATTCGCATGGTAGTCGTGCGAATCTTGCTTTTAACTACTAGAATATACATTATTATCTAAAAAAATCGATTATCAGCTTTTCGATTATTATGAATCTCTTACATACGCTGATTTTTATTAAAACAATTTCCTTTATGATTATTTGAATAACTATGAGAAGAGATGGGAACGATGATAACGATAGATTGTTTTTAACGAGCTAGTATTAATATTTGTGTCGGTTTCATGGTACGTTTCAAGTGAAATTAGATTCTCTTATCGCGAAATTCAATCAGAATATGTAATAGATAATAGGAAATAGATAACAGGTAATAGATAATAGTAAATGTAAAACAGGAAAAATGTAAGGTATGAAAAGTACCTTGACATGAATTTATAAAGGATTATTAAACCACTACAGTTCCTTATTTTATCTGCTATTAGTATGAATCAGAAACTATTTGACATACAGTTAGCCAACGACTCGATTCACAAACAGATACAATGTGTTTAAATATTTTTGCATGCAATGATCTTAAAATAAACAACGTATGAGTCATATGTAAAATAAGCGTTGAAACAATGGAAAACAGCTAGTTGCAAACACAATGACAAGTACGTACAAAGACCGATTTTTCATACGAAAATGGACAACTAGTAGCAGTTTTTATCCGACACGACGATTAACCGGAACTTCTCGAGGTATGGTCGTTTCTTCCTCCTCAAAAATTCTTCGTTAATTCTAAAGAATGCCATTACCAGCTTTTCTAACTGGTTAGCCTCGTCTTGGAAAAAGGAAAACTTTATTGTATGTTTGTCGAATGGCTGATTGTACATGCGTGCATACTTATATGAGACTTTGAGTTGAATATTCGATTCACATCGATGGTTTATTAAATTCCTTTATTTTGTAATCGAGGCATTTTCTATTGACAGGATGAAATATTTGTCAAACGTCTGCTAAACGGGAATTAAATTATATCTAGAGAAACAGACAGATGCTGTTGATAAAAAAGAAAAAAAAAAGATTGGAATTATTCCAAGGAAAAACTTAATAATGTTGAGATTACTTAAAGAACTTCTTTTTCCTTTTTTTGTATGTCAATTATTCAAAGTAGCTATAGGAAGAAAAATTCAGTGCAATTAGGTAAATATTTCTTAGAAGATACTCGATTTAATACGATTGTATAATTTTCTCGACGTCGTTGATATTTTCATCGTAATATTTCGAAGAAAAAGTTCAGCATAAAAGTTCAAACGAAAAATCACCGATACGTTTATTAAGGAATACGATTTTTTTATATTCTTCTCGAATTTAGGGAACTTTCCAACAAAAGGAAAGCTCGATTAGCTCGAAGATGACTAGAAGGAGATTGGAAACAATGAGAACTGTGTACGAAAGAATTACGCGATATTCCGCTGAAAAGAGAAATAAATAAATCCAAAAAGAAATATACATATATAGATACCGATGATGGATAAAAAATTGGAACAGTTGGAGGAATGGTTAAGGAAGATAGAAAGACTGAGGAAAGAAAAGTTAGCAGGTACGCAGAAGCAATTGGCTAAAACGAGATAATAGTTTTAGAATAGAAAGAGCTTCTAACGTAGACTCTTAGCATGTGGGTTTAAGGAACTGGGTTAAGGATAGTATAAGCATAAAGTAAGGAAGGATAAATGAGAAGATCGAACGAGGAAGTATGTGATTAGAAAAATCGTAAGCGAGTTGTATTTCTTGGCCGCGAGTTCGAAATAAATTATTATCATTATTATTATATAGCAATGACTCGAGACAACAACAATTCGAAAAAGCATAAATTGCTAATCGAAATAACTCAAGAAAATCAATTTAACTTACTCGGTAATTGCAAAAAGATTTAATTCGATTCTTAAATTCTACCACTGACGAACGTTCAAAAATTGACCTAATTGTTTCTTCTCAATTTTCAGGTCTATACGGAACGCTATTCAGGCGTAACAAGGAAGCCGCGTTCTCCAATTATAGACTATGGGAGAGTGCCGGTTTCGTGATAGCATACGCATACAGCACCCATTTATGCGCCCGTATGAAGCTGTACGTGATGTTAACAGTGCTTCTTATCGGGACAATTGGGTACATCATAGTAGAACTATTGCACAGGCGTAAACAGAAAAGGCTGAAGGCGATCGCGGAGGATCCGAAAGCGGCCCAAGCGGAGGCGAACCAAGTGGAAGAAACGGACGACGAAAAAGACGATATAGACGACGATATCATTATCACTCATCTCTGAAGCAATATCACGATGCGAACTCGCGCACCGCAGACGAATCTCATCAGTGTCTCAAGCTCTTCTCTTTTACTCTTCCTTATTGCTTTTTCCTGTAATAACGAACGCAGCTACCTTTTATCAGTCAGCGAAGATGCACGATGATACATCCGTCATAGATAAGCGAGCTATGGAAAACTGACTGGGAAAGTGGTATCACGATTCTTGCTCGTTTATAGGAAGCGTAAGGGATAGTAGGCGTCGTTTTTGTTTTATTTGTTTTGTTTAAAAGAACGTAGGACGGGAACCGATACGATGAACGATAGGAATATATAAAGAGGAAGAATGTTCATCGAATACTCGTGTCACTGATATTATACGAATTTGCGATGAAATTGTAAATCCATGTTGGAGATGTATTATCAGTAAGAAATATCGCTGGATTACGATAAGATGGAGAGAAGGTTTTACTCTTATTAGAGCGCTCGAAAATTTCTCTTTTTTTTTTTTGTAAATTTTTCGCGCGTTGATTGTTGATTTTATAAATTTCACTTTAGACGAGCTTCGTTCGTTCTTGGCTACGTAACGTAGCGCGTGTTGTAGCCGACGTTTCTTTTCCTTTCTTGCATCGAGGAACGAAAGAAAAGGAGAAAGGGAAACGCAAATCGCGCACGCGACAAAGCTCGCGACTTTGTACTTGAAACGCGTTTCTGCTGGGAAACGAGCAGCCACGAGACACAGCGTGAAAGAATAAAAGAAAGAAACCGACTCATACAAAATTAATGAGGGATAAAGAAAATGCACGAAGGGTGTATACCTAGACGACGATCAGACCCGCTTCGTGCACGTGTTGTTACACGTATCGCTTGCAACGGTTCAACACACAGCGATTCCATTGTCGACCGTTAAAACGAATTGCTTGCCTTGACGGTGCTAGAAGCGCGTTCCGATGCCATATTCGTCCTTATGCGTTTACATAGTCTATTCGAGATCTTCACTTAAGCGTAAGTTTAATTATTCAAAAAATAGAAAAGAGAAAAAGAAAGAGAAGAAAATGATAATAGGAACTAAATTGAAAGTATCATTGAAGTATCAGCCACAAATAAACTATTATATAAATCAGCGAATTTGATCTTTTCAAATAGTACAAAGGGGAAAAGATTAAGAAAAATCATAAAATACGTTCAAAGAACGTATACGATAAGTAACAAAATTACTTATACAATGAAAATTACACAATGAGAGATATATACAACTGAAAGTAATTTAAAATATTAGAAATATATTATTTATTAGATTTTGAGACAAGAAAATCACAAAAGTATTTCTAAGCACACTGTGTTACAAACTATCTTATTATTATTAGACAATAAAGAGCTTCTTAATATACTTTTTATTTAAAAGTACATATATGAGGTAATATTAAAAAATTCTTTATACTGTCTTATTATTCTACAAATTTTTGTTATATTTTCGGTTGTAAAAATAATTTCGTCGCTCATTGTACTCTTTATAGATAAACAAACAAAGGAGACCATTCGTTAAACGAATTCGGGACGAGTTGACTATTCGTAGATCGTACATATTCGTAAGATGTAAGACACCTCCTCATTGCCACTATGTGGAAGCGCTTCGTAGCAACTTGCCATTAAGTTTTATCGGAATTTGTGTCCCAGTTTTGTGATAAAAAGATCGGATCTTTTCATGCCGAACGATTCGATCGTGAATCCGCTTATCTTGTATATAGATTATGGATAGCAATTGTATATGCGGTGAAATGGATATTCCATTTGAATGCGTTGTTCTGGCTCAGTGAAGCCACGATTTTTCAAACTGTAAACTGGCCGACTTCGTGTCTTTATTGTCTTTTTTTATTCATGACTACAGATGCACTTATTGTTAGATCAAACATCCACTGAATCGAGCCTGTAATTTATTTTTTAACTATTCTGTGACTAAAATATTTGCTAAACTATGACGACAAGGGATAATTTATTTTATTAATTTAAATCATGGGGACGAGATTCTCTATTCTGAGACACATTTTATGGAATTTGCAAACGATAAAGGAATTTCAATCGGATGATATTTTCGTTTTGTTCGTTTGACTGATGCAGGCTAAGTCTGTCGTGGAAAACAGGCCGGGATTGTGCATCTGCATTCGATCGATGGAACCGAAACCGTCGAAGAGAATCAACTCACGAAGAAACATTTCCAAGGAACATTTCACGTTCACCATCGCCAAGAGGATGACGAGGAGGAAGAGCGTAGATTGTAAAATTCTATCCGATGCATTTCTCTCGTGCGTGCACCACGAAATGCTTCCAATTGTCAGTAATAATCGAAATCATGATAAGAATCGTGAAAACGATATCGTGATTGAGCATGATCTTAATTACGTATGTTAGAGAGAATAACGAAAAATTATGACGTATTAGTAGTAGACGTAAGGAACATTGTAGTCGTTAATTTAACGTTAAGTATTCAGAAAAATTTATTTTATAGATCATCTCTGTTTCTTTTCCTTTTCTTCTCTTTCGATGTTCCAAAGAAATAGAAAAAAAGGAAAAACATGAAAGTAGACAAAGGCGGATATTATTATACGTATGTATTCTTCTTTTCGCGAAAATTCATGATCGATTGTTTTCGTAACGAAGGACCAAGACAACATGATTATATTGTTATCCATATAGAATAGTCCCAAAATGGAGAAAGGAAAAAAAAGAAATATAAAAGGATAGTTCGTTCTATCCCGGATGTAATGTTGAATCAGTATTTCGTTAATCGAATCGAATTGTATTATGCGTTAGTTATTACGATCGTTCGATGATCACGTATGATGAACATACTGACCTACTGTGTATTGTAGTAGCATCCCTCTCGACAGTATGTATTCCGTCCACCAATCGATAAGATTGCTCAAGAATCTTTAACATAAGATTAGAGTACCAATAAAACCTATGTCGCACTTACATCTTTTTATATATACATATATATATATATAATTTGCATATATATTTTGCCATTTCGATGGGACCAAAAATGTACTTAATAATTTCCAAGAAAGTAAATAGTTTCCGTTTAACTTGTACTTCTGACTAAGGGAAGAAACATATTATGGATAAACGTTGGTCGAGGAAAATTTGACGAATCGTTTGACTGAAATCGTACGGTTGAAATTTCTATCGTTAACTTTCACTTTTCTCGATAGTTCAATAGATAGTAGGGAAACAGACTAGAGAGACGTATTTCTTAATGTCGTAACATTTGTACAAAAGGAGGATGAATCTTTTGCGGAAAGTATTAAAACAATACTCTATACAGTTGTATAAAGGAAACGTGCACGTGCATGTGTGTTGTTTTCCTCCCTTTCGATAAGTCGAAAGCAATATTTCATTACAAAATTTGTAACAGACTGTTGAACTTGTTGTTATTTCGGTACCTGTAACATCTTTTCCTGTAACCGAATAGTTGATAATCCATTCACTGATGGGGTTTTTCCAATTTTTACATGTACAGGATTATCGAGGAGGAATCTTTTATTTTTCTTGAACGATTGCTGCAGCGTTTCGAAGAGGGAAAAAGATTGGATAAAATGTAAGTATACATATAGATTACACATTGTTTTTTAGTTGGTAAATCACTGTTTATTTACAGCTTCGTTTTTTTCTTTTTTTTAGATTAATTAGGCCGCTTGAGCAAGTAAACTTAATATATAATGAACTACTTAACAGTACAATCGTTGCGAATTATTTTCGTAACTCTGAGCTACGAGTTTAATGATATACTGTAAATTTATACTAACAAATTTTTGTAATTAATAACTACTCAGGAATATTTGTATCAATATAGAAGACAATTTCTAAACGAACTCTGATAATTTATATGACTAATCTTCCATCTCTAACTATTTAATTAAAGTTCACATAACTTTACAATTGAATTTGTAAAAACTGTTTTATAATATATAATATGTGTGTGTATGCGTGTGTATGTGTGTGTGATTTGTGCGCGTATGTGTGTGCACATTTGCAAAATATAAATACGTTATTTTTTATTGCAGTTTGTGCAAGCTCTTGCCACTTGCACCTATCGAAATTAATTATATATTTTGATATGATTACACAAACTTTTTTTAATAACCCTCGTCGTTACAAATGTCTAATTGACGTTATTAATATTTCTATACTTCTTTCTCCTCTAACCGAAATACATTCGTTAAAACTGTACTCGTATATTAAACGCGAGACGTAATTTTTTATTACTTTAAATTGTACTCAGTTTCCGTTTTCGCATCTACGAGAACTTCTACACTGTTATAGCGTTTCTTATAATTTAAAGACATTTCGACGCAATTCAACTAAATTATTCAGAAAATATTCATCGCTTTCTTGCTTAAACATAAAGATACATATACTAGGTAAATATCATTAGAATTACGTAGATTACGTAGATTCCGTGCTTGATACATTGGAAGATCAAAAATTCAACAAAATGTGCAAACAATTCTTAATTCTAAACAGAACTCTATACAATCAATAACAGTAACTACGTATTTTAATACAGATTCGAACATTTTCTATTCTGCACAACTACTTTAATGGAAGATGGAATTAACAAATCAACATTTTAATATGTAATAAACATTTCTAAAGATTCTATCGTAATAAATAATAGATCTAATAAATAAAAGAATAACGCGTATGGCCGTTTATCGTTTAAAATTCGAATATACTATTCTTTTTTTTCTTTTGTAATGTCCTGTAAAAAATATAGTGGAATATATGTATGCGAAAAATGATACATACGATTGATAACATTCTGCTGCCACTATAAATCTATACGCGTGTCTAAAAGTTAATATCACGAACAAGAACAGGAATTCTCTTTCTGTGTATTGTCAACACATTGAAACGATGGATATGCCCTTCTTCTTTTTCCACGTTTATGCAGTACATAAAAAAATATTCTGGTTTAGAGTAAAAACGAATGTAAACTAACCGAAGAGTATTATCTGGTTCTTTTACTAATTATTTACTAACTAGTGCAAACTAATGGTGTCCGCATGCGCGCGTGTCGTATCTCAGTAAAAATTGACTATGTTCTTTTACTTGACTAGCTTCGATATGTATTCGCTTATCGCATTTATTCTCACAACCAGCCGAAATCCATTCCGGTCAATTGGTAGAAACGTTGATTGAATGGACGATAAAAATCTCTCAATCGTTGTATGGCTACAGGATCTATGTAAGGATGACTACGACCCTTGTTCTTACCTTGAAATTATATATCATCGTTACAAACAGAATTACGAAAATACTTTTGTGAAATACATATAATTAGATTCCTCCTTAATGCGGGAAATATGTTTCATATTATTGAATCTCAAATTATACAGATCTTAGAGCACAAAATTTCAGTATCATAAGAAAATTTGTTTATACATACAACTGCAAGAAAGCAACTCCACATTTATTATTGAATTTCATAATTTACGTGTACATGTTCTAGAAGACTTGCGATAATTTTGCCAACATATTTGACAAATTATACGTCATACATAAATCTATAGTATTTTTTAAGAGGCAATAGTATTTTGAAGGATTAACAGGAATTATTTTTAATCGACTCACCAAGGCAATGGGGTGTAGGACGTTCCTCAGATTTGAGCAGACAGGGGAACCCCTTCGTGGCATTGAAATAAAAATGTTTCTCGCAGATAACTCTTTTTAGGCCTAAAAAGTCCTGAACTCTGGTAATCTCAGCAACTGGATCCACGATCAATCTTTCTCCAGAGACGAATAAAAATTGTGACAATGGAAAGTACTGAAGCCATCTCTCTAAGTGTCGTGCGTACACTCCGATCTTCAATGGGACCCACGTTGTGTCCACGATTTTCGATCCATTAAGAAACGCTAGATCCTCGAACTTTGGCATGTTGGCTCGTTTACTCTTCACTTGGGTATAATCGGATATCGCTCGAGTAACTGGATCCCTTACTACGAGAATCAATTTCATCGCAAGATTCATGCGTTGAACTCTTCTCGGTACTTCGCTCGTCACGAAATACGACGGGGTTTTCTCCATCGTGATTTGAGTGGACAATGTCGGAGGCATCCTATGCCTAGAATATACCGTAAGAAAAATATCTTATTAAGTCACGTTATTAGTAATTTTTGGAAAATAAAAATAACTTCTCAGGAATGTGCATAGGAATATTGGCGAAATAAAAATACTTAAGTACAGTGACGTGCAAAAGTTTCCAGCCAGACAGATATATTTTATTTTACTTATTACAATATTTCCTTTTACTTATCACACTGATATACCCAATATTATTTGAAATTCTTTTAGACATCATCTTTCGAATATCAAGCTAAAAATTGATTTGGTTGAAAATTTTAGAACGCCACTGTGTATACTAAGATGAATACAAACCACGAAGCAATGTAATAAACCTACCTATACCAATGAAACCCCTTGATGTAATGATGATCAAAAAAGTGAACTTCGGATCCAGCTGCGCGAATAGCAGGATGCAATCTCAAAAATTCTAACAGTGCTCTAGTCCCGCCTTTTTTAACTCCAATTATCAAAGCTGTGGGTAATTGTTTACTCGGCATTAAACCTTGCTGTCTCAAGATCTGATACTTTCGCAAGGATCCTGCGTTCCCTTTAACGCTGTTGTTGCCTGTCCAAAGCGACACCATTTGAAGCTTCGATACTTTCGTGTGTTTCGATTCGACATCGCTTATCAAAGAGGATTTCTTGATCGTTAGACGATCCAGATTCGGGTCGTGTGCGAGTGGAACGAAATTTCTCGGTTTTTGGAAGGTTGCTTTACCAGGCAGGTTGTCGAGTAGTAAGGAATTGTCGATTAAAAAGATCCAGATGAGAATTACCAGAAAACAAGCTGGAACCAGGATTTTTTTAGACCAAGGCCCTTTTCTAAGTTCCATCCTGAACTTAAGAATCGTCGTATTTCACTGGCATCCTGGATTCCATTCTATTATCAAGCTTTCAGTCTTCTACCTCCATGCTGATATGTTAGAATAGATATTTTTCTGTCTATCATACCTATAAAAGATATTAATGTGAAATTTATCATAGACGTATTTAAAAATAACATGCATTTAATATAATTCTAATATTAATTCTTTCTTAACAGGTAAATTCAAATAAACATTTAAATTTTCCGTATCTATTACATCTATAAGAAATATTTATTTGTTAAAGGTAAAGCTAATATAATTCTTTAATATATAATTATAATTCATACAGTCATACACACAGACATCAATTGCTTTCTTGTTATTAAAACTTATATAAAATATTTACAAAAATAATATATAGAGAGTATAATATAGCAATTTAAATAGATATTAAATATAGGAATCCCTCAATGCATGGTCTTTAAAACGTTAACGTGTCTCAGTTTACCCAATCATGCTTGATGTACCGTCTGCATCTCGCATGAGAGGGTTGCATATGTGCAAGGTGCTCAATCAGCCTACTGTAAAGTATTAAAATATTGTATAAAACATAACAAAACGCAAATATATGAAATATAGAATACATTCTATACTTGACTCGTTCAATAAAACATATAAATAAAAAGATACTCGATATTACAAATAACATTTTATTTATAATAAGTGTATGTATATACATGTAGATGTATTTTCTTGATCCAAAACTGAATTATATACATCAAAATCTTCCAACAAATTTTGCAATTTAATACATTACAAAAAGTATATCATTTTCGTTCATATTCATTACGGCAGTGATATACAACAAATTCTGTCTGCCAATAATTGCAATTACATCTATTATTATCATTACACGTAATGAAAATTTTTACAATATATTTTTTATATCATACAGTCAAATATATTTGTTGTAATTAAAAAGAAATTGCATGCAAGAGAAAACCTTCATATTAACATGAATTTCATTCTTTCGCAAGATAAAAATGGAAACTAGAAATTCACCTACGTTGAATATCAAGCAAGCAACCTATCTAAACAACATAAATGATTAAAAAGTGATTGCATATTTGTTGCAACATACCTCCATGCCGCAGAGTGTCCAAGCGCACGTTAATTTTATACGGTATCCATAATTCTATCGTGATATTCGATTCTTTCCGGTAAATAGATGCGAGGATATGTGATTTCGTTTTAAAGGAAGTGCACACATTTAACGCATTATCAGTCGGCGCGTTCGTAACAATCGATAACGCGGAACAAGTAGAAGGGAGAAACGGTAGTATAACACAAAGCGTATCGATGAGATTTCATAGCTACCGAATCGGATAACGAGAAGTTGAATTAAACTTCATCCTCGTCGAGCTCTTCTCGTTTTCTTCGAATGTAAAAATGCTGCAACGTTTGTTAATCGCATGGCGCGCTAAAAACCTTTCCCTCTCGTGTTGCTCGCCAACATAGTTGTGAACTGTACGACACTAGCTCCACTCTTCTTAACGTGGAACAACTGGGAAGCTCGTTAGAAAGCAATATAGATCTTATGATATCGAGCAACCGAGCCCAGCTGAAAAATCGAAATATGTAATATCGTTTTATCAATAAAAGATTAAGGTACTAGAATAAAAAATATTCTTTTATCGATAAATCGTGAAATGTAATTGTATAACAGGCATTACTGATGTTATAATACTTTAGGCGATTTAAATTTAAAAAAATTTAAGTATGTATTATATTATGTTTGCTGATACAGTTGAAATCAACCATGAAGTATATATATATCTGTTAAAATTAAGTATTGTATAATAGCGAAAATTTAATGTCACAATTTGTAATATTCATTAGTGCAATTTACTGTAATTTATGTTTAATTATTCGAGTAGCAAATGTTCTATATAAAATAATTAATATACGAAAAAAAAAAATATATCAAATTTCAAACATGACAGAAAATGTATATTTCATGTAAATAATTATTTTTATTATATTAAATATGTATAACATTTCGTTAAATAGGTATAATTTAATATGAATGTTAAAAATTTACTTTTGAGTTTATATATATATATATAGTTGCTTACTTAAAGAAATAAATTTATATCACATAACGTATCCACAAAAATGTTCGGCATATAAAAAAGAATATTATACAGACATTTAATATTCAACAAGAATATTAGCATAATATGTGCGTGTATTAAATAATAATGATATCTAATTATCAGAGAATGACTTTGTTTACACGCATAATTAGTAAAAGAAATTATCTAAAGTTATCAATTGACTACAATGCTTAAATACTTTATAACAGAACAAGTATGTTCAAGGCAATATTAAATTGTATTTTTTTTAATTAATTGACCATTAAAAATGTATACTCCAAAATTACTACGAAATTTTTGGAGCAAGGAGGCGCTAAATCAATTAGGTACGTGACTGTCGGTGATACATTGACTACGTGCAGACGCGCATTTGTGTGCGTGTTTCTCGGTAGTAACATTAATTAGCAATACCGTGAAACAGTGAAATAAATTGACGATCGATTCTTTCAACTCTTAAAACACGTCGATAACAAAACGAATGATTTATACCGATCTAAAACTCTATCGAAAGTAACATATTCTCGCAGAGTTAGGTGAAAAGAAAATTCTTGGAGATGAATGAATGACGGCGCGTCAACTAGATACAGGACTGCTCGCGGCAAGGGCATAGGCCATGCGGCCCGTTGATTGGCCGGTCTTTGAAGGGGCAAGTTTAGTCAGAGGCCGCAAGAGTGCGCGGGACGCGCACTCGTGTTAGATCTCGATGGCGACCGAGATGTGCCTGAGAGACGAGCCGCGAAATGCCTAGTTGTGTAGTGTTTGATTCATCGTGAATTCATTGTGATCTCCGTTTACTCGATACGATCGGGAAACACTTTGCATGCCTCCACCGTGTCAACACGCCATTATTGTTACGGTCGTTCGGCGCGGTGTGTATATATTTCGCCGTGAGTGTGGTGCGTGTGTGCGTCGTGTCGAAGTGTCGAGAGTTCACGCCGAATCATCGTCGTCGCTAGGAGAGAGCGAGAAAGTAAGGACGAAGAAAGAGAGGTACGATGTGTCTGCGTTTCAGCCCGTACCATTTTTTCGTCGATAGTTGACATTTTCGAGGATGAAACAGAGGTCTCGCCGGAGAGACGCATCGTCATCACGGCACTAGCAAATACAAGCACCGTCGGATATACCGAGTAAGTCCACTGGCCCCGTCTTTTCTTTTCCGAGAGCACCGCGATTCCTTTCTTAAAATCCCTCTCCCTGTCTTTGTCTCTCTTATTCGTTACACCGCTCGCTTTCTCTGCTCTTCTCTTCCCAGCCTTTCTTCCTCTCTTTCCCCTTATTATTTCGCCTTCTTTCCTGCTCCTTTTCTTCCTTCCAATCTTTACCACGTTAAACTTGTACTCTTTCTTCTCCAGCCTTTTTTCCTGTATACTATGAGTGTGACTCGTTCCTGTGGCAGGACCGATAGGCGCGTGTATCAGCTCGGCCGTGTTTTGTATATACCCCGAGAAGATCAAAACTCGCGATGTTTGGCTGTCGCCGTCGCAAACGTCGACAGTCACAGAACGTTGGGAAACGAGAGAGAAAGAGAAAAAAAAGAAGAGCGAAGTAAGAAATAACACGAACGGAGATTTCCTCGTGCGTAACACCCGAGAATCACCCGCTCCAAAATACACCGCGGTGTTTACGTCCCCGGATCCCTTGGTTTTATTCCCTCCGATAGCTTTGTCGATCCCTTTTCCGCTCCTGGATTTTTATTTCCTTCCTGTTCTCCTTCTTTCGTTTACCTCTCCTTACCGTCCTCTCGTCTCTGCTGTGCCCCCCTGTTTCTGTCTCTTTTTCCCTCCTCCGCCTTTTTCTTTCGCAGGGATCAACTGTATCCCTCTCTTTTCCTTCTATAGCCTTCTCCTTTCCTCTTTCCTATTCCCTCCCTTTCCCGCTCTCTTTCACTCTGCTTCTAGCCACGAGAGCTTTGCGCGTCTCGGGGCGCGTGTATTCACGAATCGAGCTCTCTTTCTTGACGGTACCCACCACCGAACGCAGCCGTGCGTTTTCTTCTCGAGTCGTTCCACCAGCTTTTCTGCCAGTCGCAGTTTCGTTCCTCGCTCCGTGCCCTACCTTTTTTCCCTCGAGCCTCCGCGATCGTTCCGGTTCCACGTCCGTTTCGTTCTCCCTCTCTCTTTCTCTCGTTTTATATTTCTTTCTCTCATTTACTCTGCTCCTTTTTCATCCTGTGAAACCTCGCCGCGCGCGAGTCCTCTCGTCTCCCGCGGGCTCTCTCTCGCGGTACATGATTCTGCTACACGCGCGATCTCCCTCCCCCCCTCATCCCTTCCACCTCTGCTTTCTTTATCAAAACAATACATATGCTTACGGGTGTGCGAGAGCGCGGGCTCCTCCTGATAATCGTGAATATCAATCAGAGATTTTATAAATAATTCAGTAAAAACCGATAAAATCCGCTGAAGTCGACGTGAGTCCTTCCCCCTCCCCCTCTACAGATCTATCTCCCACTCCTTCGATTCCTCCCCCCGCCCATTATCCTGGACTTCTTTCCGTAATTGACGACAGTTCACGATAAATGCGGCGAATAATTAAGACACCATTACTTCCTGGTTCTGTTACTGTATCGTTGGGAAATTGTTTGGGAAGATACTTGATCCGATGGAGAAGGGAAGGTTGATTTTAATTTTTGTTTCTTTTAGTTTTTCTTTTCGAGATTGCAATTATTAGTTGCAATTGATTTCGAAGTTATTTGGGCTGCCTCGTTATTTATTTAGATACTTGGAGATTTGACGAATTATCGTAGGATATTTTAGTAATTTAGGAATATTCGGTTTGGAGTGTTCATGGTGATTAGAGTTATGGAAGTATTATATGCTCTGATAATTAAGATTAATAATAGGGATTTAAGTTAAATAATATACTATAGGATACAATAATATAGCAATGGTTAAGTTTAACTTAAGTTACTGTCGTTAATTTGAATTATTGGACCATATAATACCGCAATAACTCTAATCAAGAGGAATACTCCAAAACAGATATTTCTCTGCAAGTACTATGATAAAAATGATATACAATACCTTGATAATATCGGCCATCAATTTGATGTTATTTTTTATCTAAAACTCTATCGTTAAGAACAAATTTGGTAATAAAATAAATGATTATCAGCATGTAGGAACAAATAATGGTTATGGGAAACATGTTGAGAATCACTGTTACTGAAAACAGTGGCAAATTTCATTGGCTAGTGTTAATGGAATATGTGGCGAAGGTTTGATGAGAAATACGTGATTTAGCTCGCTCTTAATTAATGTATTATATCGTATAATGGCTAAAGCGAGAATGTATAATACTTTTCAACCAATCTATACATTTTTTGCCAAGCGTGCAGTAATTATCTTAATCGTGTTTATTTGTTATACGATACGGAAATGCAACCAAATTAAAATATTATTCCACAGAAAATTCGTTCAGCTTTGAGGTTAATGGCTACGTAACGATCGAGCGTAGGTGCTTAACTCTTGATCATCTGATTTAATTACTTCGTTCCAAATTGAATAAGTTTACAAAACATTAGGCCAACCGATAATTAAAGGGTAATCCGAGTAGTTCGTACAGATTAAGCACAATTATCCGTTAGACTTACCAAACAAATACGAATAATTCAATTATAATATATCGGAGTATATGGTACTCCAATAAGCTCAGTTATGAGAAATACTCCAAAACGAATATTCCTTCGCAAGTACAATGATAGAGATAATTCGCAAGTCTTGTAATTATCAGATCTACTATCGTTAATTTGCCAGACTCGACATTATAACAGACATTTATAAACATTGGTATAATTTCACTCTCAAACAAGACGTAACTTTAACACATTGAATGCCACGCCAGTTTTACAAGGTTTTGCCGTGACGCCACAATGAATTTTTTATTATGCGATACATACAAATAACTATTACCTACCTATTAAATAAAAATATTATTAATATTAAATAGAAATATTACCTACAAGAGATATGTTACCGTGTATAATCATCATTAATGAATTTATCTCACTGAGGTCACCGGTGACCCCCATGGCACTGTAATGCAATTTCGCTCGATTCATTATTTTTTGCGATTATCAATTATCTCGTATTATTTCTTCGCGTTGTTACTTAGCATTTTGATATTTTAATATTTAGCAATTTAATTATTTAATTGTTCTATGTTGTTACGTCCCGGGATCTACCATAATCCATCCCTCGGCCATACTTATTCGGACCCGCAATAGTCCTAAAGGACTGTCGCAAGATTTAGCACTTGCTACTTTACCGTCAAGGCCCTTAATTGCCATCAAACATCTTTCAAGTCGAAACATTCCTTAGGGTTATTGTTCACTAAGGTAAAGGCGGGTTTTCCCATGTTCGACAGCACATAACAGATCTATATTTCATGTATAAATAAAACTATTTTTATACTGCATTAATTTCGTCACACCATTGTAGTAACGATAGTAGTAATAAAAAATTTATAACTATTGACTATTGTTCAAATTATGTATTTCTACTAATCTTGGTGCGCCGGTCATTGGTGACCCCCATGGCATTCAACGTGTTAAGTATCTCAATAAAATCCTTCAATTTATATGAGCCTTGTAACTATATCGTATACACTGCTCGTGAAAGTTTAAGAACACGAGCAGTTTTTACATTTCTTTATTGTACTTGACAATTGCTGTATATTGATCATGATAACGTTGCTCTGAATGAGTACTGTTTAGACCTTACACAAAAATCTTGATAGTTCTTATCAGTGAATGTTACAAATGGTGTAACACAATACGATAAAACATAATAATAACCTGGACTATAATTAGGATAAATAAATTCTTTGAATATCATCATAGTGGATCGCCATAGACTTTCATTTCCTACGCTATACGTGTGATATCTCCATAGCAGAATCTTTTTTTACCTTATCTTCATCTCAGAGAAAATAAACGTTTATAATTTCGACGTATGCCAACGTCCAAAACGTATAATTCTAATTATACTACGGAAGAATTAGTCTTCATCCTCCACCGATTACTTACATATTCATCTGTTCTTCCAAAATAGCCTCTAGCCTTCTCAAAGACTTCTCCAAGCCCAAGGACTCACACGCAAGAACGAGGAAACGAACAATTAAAACGTAACTTGAAGAAATGGAAGAATAATACATCCGTTTCTTAGATACCAGTTCGAAATCGATGTGGAAGTTCGATCGTGCGTCGCAATGCGTCTCGTTTGAGATGGTAATGGATGTTAATAACCACCGGTGCAGGAACTCGCACGTGGTGAATGTGCCTAGGGTACACATTTGGGGGTGGGTGTCTGGTTGCGTGCACAACCTTGGCAGAGCGAATGGACGTCAGTGGTAGTTGATAGAAGTGGAGGTGGTGACGAGATGACGGCGAGGTTTCAAGTAGAAAGGGAATAGAGAGTTCAGAAGCGGTCGCCTTTGATGTAGACACGCTCCACAACTCCTTCACGCCAATAAACCTTTACGACGAACGTTTCTGTAAGCTTTCTTAATATTGTCATCTTTCCCTTGCCTCTTTCACTCGGTCTTTCTCCTGTGTTCCCATTGTTACTCGCAAGGGAACCACGGTTTACTTCTACGATTCTGATATTTTCTTTTCTTTTTTTCTTTTTTTTTCCACCTCCCTTTTTGAAGCTTCATTGGATAGACATAGACACCTGGCAATTTACTCTCTTTTGGTATTCGGGAATGGAATCGTTTCACATTACAGCTGCTCCCTTGTTTTTAATCGATATCTTGGGAGTTTTTTAAACTTGCAGTTTAGGCGATTTTTGGCAAGTTTAAATCGTTTAATTTAGACCTCGGTTAACACGTTGAATGCCACGCCAGTTTTACAAGGTTTGGCCATGGTGCCACGATGAATTTTTTATTACTCGATACATTTAATGTTGAGATATTACCCACAAGAGATATGTTACCGTGTATAATCATTATTAATGAATTTATTAATTCATGCCGCTGTAGTGCAATTTCGTTAAATAATTGTTCTATGTTGTTACGTCCCAGGATCTATCGTAAACTATCTATCATACTTATTTGGACCTGCAATAATTCTAAAGGATTAAAGGTTACAAGATTTAGCATTTGTTACTTTACCATCAAGGCCCTTAATTGCCATCAAACATCTTTCAAATGGAAACGTTCCCTAGGGTTATTGTTCGCTAAGATAAAAGCGGGTTTCCCATGTTCGACAGCACATAATACATCTATATTTTTAATGTATCTTTTAATTTCGTCACACCATTGTTGTAACGATGGTAATAATAAAAAATTTATAATTATTGACAATTGTTTAAATTATGTGATTCTACTGATCTTGGTGTGCCGGTTACCGGTGATGTCCATGGCATTCGACGTGTTAATTTATCTCGTTTTCTCAGCAAGTTTGAGGTAATGGTAGTAGGTTAATTAGGGCTAAGGTACTTTTAAGGTAATAGTTTATAGAAATAAATGTTTGAACGTTTACCAAGAAACTACAGTTCTTGTCTACATCGTTTCACTTTCTCAAAGAGACGTTTCCGTTGGGAAGACCTAGGTACCTGACAACAATTTATGCTTTTAGGTTTTTGAGAATGGAACTGTTCTTTGTCGCGGTTGCTCCTTTGTTCTCATTGATATTTTGAAAGTAACGAGAACTCTTGGAATTTAATGAATTTTGTTAACAGTGCGAAATTTACGCGATTGTTTCGATGACTTCTAAGAATAATATATTTTAAAACAGTTTTTCTCTGCTCGCAAACGAAACTCAGTCCACTCTTTTACAGTCTTAACTTTTATTTGAAGTCTGTTGGTGAAACAATTTTCTCCTTTAGTTTTTAAGAATAAAACTGTTCTATGTGGCAATGTTTCCTTGCGTTTATTAACGCCTTAGAAATACAAAGAGTTGTGTAAAAGTAGTTCAGTCTAGAACTTAGTAAATTTTTATTTCATTCGTTTGCGATTGTGTGTTTGCTCTGTTAAAGTACCAGTAGTACATGTTAAAGTATCAGTAGTACAAGAATAACGTTTCACTGTTACGTCGTATCTCATTTCCAACGGTATCTTTCTATTAGAATAGCGAATTGCATTCAACTACTTGTAATTCATGGTGCATATGGATCTTTAAATTCTAATGTGACGTCTGCTACGACTCCGATACCTTTGTATGCGCTTATAATCGTGCCAGGTATAGTCTTTTACACAGTGCTACTTTACGTTCACTAACACCATCGCTATACTCGTCTTTCCTCTTCCATTCTTTACATCTATCAAACACACATTTTGTGTTAGTCTCGCTAACAATTGCTCGAAAATTCTCCTGACTCCTTCCTTTTTATTCCGATTAGTAACAAACATTGCATTAAAATAATATTTCACTTGCAATATATTTTCACATGATACATTTTTATTTTTATATTTCGACTTTTACGTATCGTGTATAATTTCGCTGTACTCTCGGCGTTTAAGGAGTTAACACCAGCACTAACCACAAGTACCTTGAAAACTATTGAGTACCTTATCCTACGGTAGAGTATTTTTGTAAATAGAATCAACCAGCGTTCAAGGTTTCGACAAAATTATTTTGCACGAAGGTCTCTCGATCTGCTTGCGAATAGGAAGTTAAGTCCCCAACTAATACCTGCAATATAACAAGTGGGTTATAAACTTTTCTACCTCGTACATTATATCAGTGAGTCACAGCGTACACGTTAGATAGGTTGATATATGAGTCACTCCAGCAGGAAGAGTTGTCACCGAACAGGAAGAACAATCGTATCGGCTGTCGTTTAATACGATTACAATCTCCCGGGAAACAGAAGGAATAAATGTTAATGATCGTGTACTACACAGGCCATGAGACTTGGTAGGGTCTGAACGAAAAAAAGATCGTGTCTCCCTGACCTTTCGTTTATTGCATCTAACAAGCTTCTTTGAACAACGACCCTTCCCTCTTCTGCAATTATCGGCAATAAAGTGAAAGCTTTTACCAGTCACTTTCAGCGCACGCAAAGGAGAGTAGTATACAAAAATAAGAGTTAAGAATAACAGAAGATGGAGGAGCCAGGGCGACGAGGAGGATGTTACCAGAGGCAAAAGCTTTGTAATGTCAAAGAACATCGATTTAAAGGTCCTTGGAAAGGGGGGACGGCTTTGATATCAAAATGAGAGAACGTAAAGTTTCCCCTGTGCTTTAACCACCGGCGAGCACGTGGTATCAAACGGCACGATCACGAACTGGTCTCCGCCCACTCTTTTCCAATCTTCGGTTCACGCTAGGGGATTCCCACAACTGTGTATGCGCCACGACAACAGAGGGTGGCTCATGCGTTGCTCCCTTTTATACAGTGTAGTTCACTTAACCCTATGACCTGAAATAACTCTTTAAATCTTGCGATTCGTAATCCTCGCAGAGGTGTCTGCCACTGCTTCATCTCGAGGAACCATTCATCCGAGTAATCCTATTCTTTCATCGTATCGCTTTTCTACCACGTGGGGTCTCTCCCTCGATGGCTCGTATTAAAGTAATCCTCCAGTAGGAAAATTTGTTCAACAAAGAGATCGTTCAACGTTGATCATTTTTAGAGTAATTTCCTTTTATGATATCAAAAACGTAGATCTTTACACATTTATGCGAAATTTAGGAATGTGATCCGCGAATGTATATCAAATGTTCAAAGTATGTGGTTATAATATTTAATAAGTGAAACAAATCTTTGGCTATCTTTCTCTTGTGCTCGAGGAATTTATTTACGTATTCGCAGTCTAATAATATTACTTTCTATGGAACGTTTCCGAATGAATTGTGGCAAGGTAATGGAAGAAAATCTATACAGAGGAAAATTTTAATCATCGTCGTTTCGCAGCTATTTTAACTCTTTCAAGAGATTCTCGTATAACATTACTTTTCTTCCGAAACATTTCTAGGTATTCTATAATAGCAAATTAATGATACAATCGTTAATACTAATTAACGTTACTAACTAACTTTACTTTGAATGTTCGAATGAACGATCATATTATCCACTTTGGATACTTTCGCGGTAATTTTAATTCTTTCGAGATGTTCTTCCGTAACATCGTTTTCCTATTTCATGGAATATGCGCTTCTGGATAATTTGTGAGTAAAGTAGTCTTAATTATCCCATAACATTGTTTTTTTATACGATATTTCTGAATAATTTCTAAAATTATAATTAACTAATGACGCTCGTATAAGCGACCGTTTAAATATTACGGAGTAATTTTAATTCGTAATTACATACTACGTTCCCAGCTTCTTAAGAATTCAGTTTACTGCTAATTAATACTTGCAAGGGAAATACATATTATTAAACATTGTTGACAAATGAAAATGAAGCGGAACCAAGAAATAAAGTTAATATCGTATAACTAATATAACTTAATTGCCAATTACTAACACTCATAAAATTCATGCAAGTTTATCTAATGATACCCAAGAGTCAACGTACACGCATTTATATTAAACGCGCGCCGTCTTTTGAAAACTTCCAGCTTCGTTATTTACTTTACTTTTTACATATTAAAACGTACCGAGAACCGTCTTCCCGGTATCTGCGGTATTTCATTAACACATTGACTACCACGTGAATTTCATATATTTTGCCACTGCAGCTGCAATAGAAATATACTACACAGTAACGTTTAATTTTTACGAAATATTATATTGTATTTACGCGCCTTTTTTTAACAGTATAATATATTATCTTTCACAATGTTCAACATTCTCGTAGAAACTTATCTCGTTGTAAACGTTCGAAAAGATTTAATAACGTGGCTCACCGATGACCACCGTACCAATCAGCGTGTTAAACGTATTAAATATTATATATAAATGGCGTGTTTTCTGTTCGTTAATTTCGAGTAGAACGGGTAGTACGATAAGCGTGTTGAAATCGCGTTCCTCATGTGTCTGGTATCAAAGTTAAACAGTCTAAAAGGCGAAATAAACGCGAAACGTGTTACGATAAGGGGGCAGGGAGGCGGGGGAAAAAAAGGAAAGCGGTTCAGCAGGGGTGGTAGCGAGGGGATGGTAGAGAAAGAGGAGAGAAGGAAAGATAAGTGAAAGAAGATAAAGGGGCGCCGAAATGGTACCGCGTTTGATCCATCATCTCCTCCGTCTGTGTGTGCAATAATTGTCTCTATTGTCTGTAGCACTGTTCTCACTGTTTGTGGCCCCTTCCATCTCTGCTACTTCTGCTCTCATTCTTTCACCATCGCCGTTTTATCATTCAGTTTCTCGGTGTCGTCGGTTCGTTTATTTCAATTTGTGTGTCAATCTCTCGTGCGACTAAGAGGTTACTGTATACCTGGCCTGAATGTATCATCGGTGATACATCGGTGCATACGGTGTGCCATCACGGCTCAAGTACTCTAAAACAGAATATATCTACATGCAATTGTACATCTCGTGCACAAGCATAGGCGAGATATATCGCGGCGAGTGAATGAGACAGGGCTTTTTATGTAAGAAACGAACGTCTGATTCAGTTATTCGAGGTTTTCGTTAGTCTATCGGTAGCACGAGTATTGGATAACGTGGTGCAGACTGGCTGACAGCGAAAAAAAGAAAAAGGGAAACAATGAAAACGCGTGATCGCTCCCGTTCTTTATTTTTCTGTCACATACAATTAGAGCGCGTTTCTTTGATGCAAGGCAAGCTGGAACTCCGAGATTCTTATTGCGCTGTTAAGTTCAGACTGTTTGACGAATACGTTTTTTTAAATAGGGTTGCGAATCGTTGCAAAGAAATCGTAATGATTATCGTAAAGATACGTTACTTTCTTCATTCGACTACTTGCAACGCTTCATCAATGGAACATGTTAGTTGGTGTTTTATGCGCAAGTCAAGTGTGTCAGCCTGTATCGTCTGCATCGTCAAATGTGAAATAGTTTATACGTAATTCGTTGCATGATGTGTAAATATGAGATATCTATAAGTATCTTAAGTAACATGCGTGCCATAAAAATACACCTAACTATTATATTCAATGTTGTATTTTCATTTATTCCAATTTTATTACGATTAAATGTACTCAAATGTCGCAGCTTCTAAAATTCTCTACGACATCGTAATATAATAAAGCGAAAAGTTCCGGTTCCTCTTAAAAACTGCCTCCTTATAGTCAAGTATCAAATTACATAAAATATAAGTGAAAAATAAGTCGGCAATAAATTACTTTGAAACGGTAACGTTCATTTCTTCTTTGGCACGATCGAAAGGCTCAAATACTCAAGTATCGATTTCATTCCAAGAAATTGAATTACACGTAAAATGATTGATAGCGCGGGGGAAGGGAAAGGGACGGGGCTCCGTGGAGTGTAGTTACGCGTATACGGGTTGGCTGAGGGCGCGAAGAGAGAAGGAGAGTATGTATGTATTGTCGCGAATGAGACAGAGGGGAAGAGAAGAAAGCGAAAAAGATAAACAGAGTCCTTTAAGTCCGTGCATGCGACGAGCAAAGAGCGCAGACAATGAGGGTCAAAGGCGCCACTTCTCTTGCCACGTTTTTAGCTGGGCGATCTTCATTCTTTGAGGACTTTGTTCCACTGCTGTGGACCCACGGGAAATTCTTTTCCCCGTCCGAAGAGGCCGATCAAACAGTCATGAGCGTTACTAACTTCGAGAAAGAAGCTTCCCTGACTGGCTCGTATCGTTGTTTTATCCTCTTACCGCGATATACCGATGAGCAAACACTTTGCATAACTGTTCATATTGGTCGAATGAATAGTTCGAGCTCTTTCCTTCGATCACCCCATTTTGCGAAATAAAATGATTTTTTGCGCGCATGGGTTCGATTAACCCTCTGACTTTTTGTGTATCGTATATAATTACTGGTACAGATGCCACATCATGATGGTCAGAAGGGACGTGACGCGCGGTATCTTACGAAGCAATGTGTTCGATGTTCGAAACACGTCGCGTTCAGCTATTGAATGCCTGATAATAAATTTGGAGTTCAATTGGATCGTTAGAAGAAGGATAATAGATTTATCGAAGAGCTTTGAATGCTTTGATGCTTTATTTGAAAACTCCGAATAGCATAGTAGATTACATCTGGTAGAGAAAGGTGGATTCAGTGAAATTAGGTTTAGGATTCTGTTAGGTATGAAAAAGACGAGTAAAGAAGAATAACTGTTTTATGCTGTTTTAATTTGTTTTAAATTAAAAAGTATAAGATACTGAAACAAAATATTCGCTTCTATTATTATTGAAATAAAAGAAGCAGTCGTTATACTGATATTTAAATATTTTCTTCTTTACCCGCTTGTTACCTATGAAATTTTATTATTTCTGATAAAATGTTCTCGCTAATAAAATAACCCTATACATACATGAAATCACTAAAAGTGAACATTCCCTATTTTTCTCCTTACTAAACCGTTTGGGATATATAAGATTTCATGTTTTTTAATGTGCTATTTAGCAGTTAGTCGTAACGGAACCCGTCACTGATCTTTTAGGTTAATCCGATACGAAGCGTTTAAACTACGAAACACCCAATCCACAGGCCAAAGCGTAGCAAAGTTTCTAAAAGAAATAATTCTCGTGAAACGACGACGATCGTTGTTCAAAGAACCTCACAGCTAAGATCCGCAACGGTCGTGAAAAAATACCGTTTAATAATTAAACAGGAAAGGAAAAGTCGCCTTTCTATCTAAAGTCGGAAATACAGTCATTGAGTAATGGCAAGGCGCTTATAAACACATCCCGAACGAAGGCGCATGCGCGTGCGCGCGCTAAATTGTAATATCAATTTTAAAGATATTCACTCAGATTTTTCTAAGAATTGTACATATACACATACACGTGTGATGTGTATAGATGTATATACCCGTGTATATTCGACAAGAAAAGGCAATACAAGAAACTATGACCGCGAGGCTGTTGAATGACGACTCGCGCGCTGCTCGCGGCATGCTCGAGCGAATCGAATTGCGCTCTCGGCACGGTTCTATCCCTCGGGCTTGTACAACGATCCCGTTAACGAACGACGCCATTAAGGGCGCATTAACATATAATTTTCCGCGAGAAATTATAGGCGACTCGGCTGAGTTGGCTCGCACGGTGTTTATTATACACATCCAAGAGCAACAGAGTGCCCTGGCTGTGCACTGTCGATCGAAAGCACCCAGGACTGTGTGGCAAGGTGAGAGAGAAGAGAGATTTTAACTGGCGCGATGTGTTGGTGCATTCATGCGAATCCATATTGAGAGGCCAGAAACATGCATACATGTGTGTGGGATCGCGTGCGGCGGCAAGATCAAACGGAGATTCTCCTTCTCTTATACCCTCTCATCGTAATTCTCCCTCTTCTTCCCCCACCGCTACGCGCCGTCCTCTCTATCACTTTGTCTCTCTCTCTCTCTTTCTCTGTGTATCTTTCTCTCTCTCTCTTTCTCTTTAACGTACGTTCGTTTCTTCTCTCTCGTTTGTTCCGCCACGCCGTATCGCTGCGTCTCACTCGCTTCGCCTTGTGCAAGTGGTACCGATGCGTTACTATATAGTTCCTCACTTTTGCTCGCAAATGGTCTTTTCGTAACCCGTCTCTCTCTTTCGCCGGCTCGGTAGACCGTTTCTCGCCGCTTTCCTTCTGTTTCTATTTTTTCTTTCCTCCTTTTTGCTCTTTTCTTTCCTCTTCTTCCCTCGCCTTGCCGATTCTTCGTCCTTTTTTCGGTTATCGTCGATGATTTTATTTCCATTAAACCGTTCGGATCGTCGGCAAACTGAAATTTGCGATTGTTTCTAATTTAAATAAATTAGAGTACCGTACAAAGTCGAATTTCACGGGAAGATAAGAAAGTCGTGAAAGACATTTTTATCGATGGGGCGCAGCTTAATTATGATTATGACTTCGGCGTTCTGTTTTATTCGAATTATTAAATGAGAATAAAAAGGTAAAAAATAAGGGGGATAAGAATGTTAAAGTTTTATCAATGATGTTAGAGAAGATTCCATTACGCGAAGAGGAAATAGAAAAATAGTTGTCGTTATGTATTGAACGTGGAACGTCACGACGAATCTGTGGTTAAAGCGGCTGGATAAGATAAATCAGTGCGTCGGCTTGTAATTTACCTGGAGGGAAGTAGTCGTTTGGCAACGACTTCAATCGAATTTCATTGAACACGAAGTTAAAGAGATCGTCTGGGTTAGACAACGGTTGACGATAAACGATTTTACTTATGCTTCTCCAACATGGTCTTTACGTGTTTAACTGAACATTTAATTTGTTCAATTCTCCAAAAAATATTTACGAATCATAAAATATTTCTTATATTCATGTATTGATATATCTTATTTATATTTTTAATTCAATTAGTCCGGTTTGATACATAAAAGATTTTAATTACCTTAACGTTCAACTAATTATATGATCATGGCATCGAATCAATAGTAGTAAAACGCGATAACGATAGATGGCGTCTAATTACCGATTTGTATTTTTAATATGGCGCTAATTTTGTCAATAAAACGATTCTTACAGTAAAGATATAACAGATTTACGATATTAAAGAGTAATTCTGTCCTTATTTAAGATCGTTTAAAGGTGCAATTTGTTGCATTATATTTATTATAATAATACAACATAGCTGGACATACGAAAAATACCATCTTCTTACGTGTATAAACTTTCAAAATTACTTCTATTGAGGACAAGAACCACAAGTATTAAGTGACAAATGTCACATTCATACATGACCAAATACCCGAAACATTTTATTTTATAACAAACTTACGAATTCATCATCAAATTTTAACGTAATATCGTGCCAATAATGGTATTTCAACAATAACACCAACTTCTGCGACTCCAAAGCATAACCTTATTTCGCTCGGGACTTTTTTACCGATAGAAACCTAACAATTTAGATATGCTTTGGCCTCATCATTACAGCTAACCACTTGTTTAAATTTATGAAAATTCTCCCGTTTCCGTGCGAGTTTTAAAGTATGGATAGGTATATATAACTCAGAATTTGCCCTTATACCTGGACCCTACCACTTTTTTGTCCTACGTCCACCATGGCCTGGCCGGCTAGGGGGACAAGGAGAAGGGAGAGACTTTGTAAGAGAAAGAGAAAGAGGGCGGCAGGCAGTTGTGGCCGTAAGGGAGGTGTGGCAGAGCAAGAAGAAAAGAAGACGAAGAAGAACGATGTAAGAGCGAGGAAGAAAGCCAAGGGAGAGAGATATGTAATGCTCGCTCTCCCTTGGCTCTACGGTCACTGTGTAGTTTCAGTCTTACCGTGTACGTTGTATGGGGCACAGGTCTTCCTCGGCATCCTTTGTCGTATTCACATTCAACCGAGCCGTTCCTTCAGCCCCTGTTTTTGTGCTCGTTTCGCTGATTCGGTACGAACGAAAAGATTTCACGGAATAAAATTTTGAGTCCGGCGATCGAAAACTACACGTCTATACAATCGCTCGAACTTTTCATCGATCTATAATCTATCTTTGCTTATTTAACCGTTTGTTTTGCTATCATTTCTCGAAGCTGTAAAACTTCATATAATCTTAACAGAGTTATTAATTCTGTGTTATGCAAAGAACACAATTTGAAAGCAGTTTATCGTATGGATTATAAAAATATCGTATCCGAGGAGGATTATGGGAGTAATATGTACGTCTGTGAAAAATGCGTTGTTCGCTTCAAATAAAGGTTTATTCGTTTAATGGCTCGTATACGTTGAAGAAAAATCGAAACAGTTAGTAATGTCAACGATGTTAACACAGACACGATTTACGAGTCTGCTCCAAAACATAAACTCGATATTTTGCGAGAGCCATGCGTGGCACGTTTTATGGCTTTCATTCAGATGAAAATGTTTTGAAAACACAGACACGATTCTTACGAACGATTCATCCAACGAAAGCTTTGTGATTTTTCACTGACCATACGCGGCTCAGTCTTCAATTTCTTATCGATGTTTGCGAATAGTGTTCAGTTCTGTGATTTACGTTACGTGTGATAAAACTTAATCAACTTTCATAGAAATAAAGCAGATTTGGCTTAGCTCTTAGTTACACGGCAATGGCATATTGTTTTCATGTATCGTTTTACTTACGCGGTAAAATATGCAAGCATAAACAAAGCGAAGATAAGTGCGGAAACACATTAAAGCGAACTATCAAAAACACGAGTGCTTCGAGATTCGAATGTTTTTGTCTGAACGATTCCGTTCTTAAGACTTCCTGTGCACAGTGTAATCATTTGAAAAGTAGTTCCTGTCCGATTGCTCCAAGCGGGTGTGTGAAACTGACTTTTCCCCGTCATCCTGTCAGATGTCGTTCGCGATAAAAACGAACTTTCGAATCCGAAATTGTGCGTGACAAATTTCAGTATGATTTTTCCATGGGCACTTTATTAAGATATTGAATGCATCGTACAATTATGGACAGTTTCATTTTGGCACGGGTGATGTTTACGCGTAACACGTGAACTGTTCTAGTGACACAAACAAGTGGTTGTTTCGGATGCATATTAATTAAAATGTATAAGATACATTTCACAGAAAGTGAATACGAAGAGAATCCGTTGAAGAAAATATATCGATGTATCGTTCCGAAAACAAGGTATTATTATTTAAAATAGCTTTATAATGTTGGCAATAAAATGGCGCCAAGCGACCCGCTATAAACGCGCGCACTCCATTTGTGCTTTGTTTACCAAAGTCCAGTTATTCAACTGATTTTATTATACTATTCAGAGACAAAGATAAAAAATATACACCTAATAAAAAAGCTACATTTTTTAATTTTTCATATTAAATTTACTCTAAAATTTAATACTGGCTTATTTTCTAAATATGCAACCGCAAGTTTTCTTTTTCTCACAATGTATTCCTACTAAATATTAGTTTCCTGAGTATTTGTGTAACCTTAACTATTAAAAAAACATTGATATAAACATTTTCATTGTTCTACTCTAAAATAGGAAATCACTTCCAAATTTTAAATAATTTACAATTTCATATACAATCCGATTGATACAAAGTATTCCTCATTCACAACGGGACATTTTAAGGTTAGAAAAAGGATGTTTCGTTTTGTCTTCAATTAAAACTAAAAAATTTGCCGGCTCGAAATAATCTGTCTGGTCGGAATAATCTAAAGCACATACTTAATTGTGAGGAGAGGGAGAGGGGAGGTGAATGAAGGTCAATCGGAATTGAGAAGAGAAAGGCGGGGCGACGAGGAATCTTGACACGTCAGTGAACATTCTCCTAAGTCGATGGTCGAGGGTCGGCGGTCGACGGTCGCAGCGGTCGTGACGGTCGACGACCGACGGTCGGTGTAGCTGCCGGCCGAGCGGTCCCTTAGAAGTTTCTTTGAAAGATTCGCAGCTCGCGAGGCATAATACCACTACATAAAGTCATCTGGCGATAACGGTGACACGCCTTTGACCGTTTCCGCTCGGTCTTTCACCAACAAATCCTTGTCGGTACTTCAAAAGACTTTAGAAGCCGTGTTTATGGCCTGATCGGGATCATTTCCGTTTCAACATTGATAACATTGCTTTCATTATTTAATTGATAATCCATAATCGTATACATACTCGATACTAAGATATACAATGCCTAACACTTCTGGAAAGTCATATATACATTGGACAGTATCGTATATCCTACGATCTGCTCTTGAAACGTTGACTGATTGGGATCATTTCCGTCCCAATATTGATAACAGTGCTTTCATTATTTAATTGGTAATCCATAATCGTATACATATTCGGTACTAAGATATACAGTGCCTTAGCACTTCTGAGAAGTCATACACACTTTGGACATTATAATGCGTCGTACCTACGATCTGCTCTTGAAACGTTGCATGATTTAAGGTTAGGTTACATGAATGATTTTTTTTCTAATCTTAGTCTTAAAGGGAGTCAATGTGCGTCGGTATGAGATAAGAATTGAAATTAATGCACCTTTCCGAGTTATTGTCAAGACATACCCCTAGATCCTGTTGATAAAGAGATCCCGCTTCTTTACTGGATGTTGATTACTGAGCAACCCTGACGTACCGATCCTATTGACATTCGATTTCCACGTGTCGGGAGCATGAATTTCATAGATTGATAGATGGGAAAGCTTACTTGAAAATGAAATTATGTACTCATATTGAATTTATCTTTATTTTACACAAATTTTTATTTCTACTCGTTTTATGAAAGTCTCGCGGTAATTTGAGTCATTTAAATAGCGAAAGTGGTTTAATTTAGAGAAACGAAAGCAAAATGTCACCCGCCAAAAAACTTGCAAATAAGCATAAAACTCGCGAATCTCTTTGCGTGTTTCCTAAACATGATTGATTCTTAATCTTGTTCGAGACACGTTGCATGATTTCTGAAACGCGTTAGTACTTCTAACGGACGTTTTATTTAGCCGTAATGACGAGCTCCCAAATTAATTTCTGGTTTCCCTTAGCTCGTGGAGGCAAAAAGCTAACGAATCAACATGAGGGTCTAGAGTGGCAACGTAGGCACTCCGCTCAACGTACTCTACCTCACTTGTTATCTATAACAAAAATTTTGCTAATGATTTTTGAAAGTAAAAATTACAAGCTACATTTCACGTTCCTTTGTCTTTTTTCACTTTTAATCACAATTCTTCGGTATTAAGTGCTGTCCATAGAACTAACTGGATTTTTATTATCAATTGTAATTTTGCCAATATAAGCATTAATTATATTACATTTTAATTTTAATTGTACACATTTTGTACTCACGTCTAACGTCTAATATAAACCAGTATAATGGAAAAAAAGAAAAAGTAGAACATAATTCGTAGAGCATCAGATATCGTACATTTTTTCACAGTCGAGTAAAATATATAAACCTTTCCCGATACGTTCTTAATTCATTCTATTTTTCGAACTCTGTCTTTTCCGTGATGTTTTCATAAAATTTCATCGGAATAGAGGGAGAAATCTGTTCGCGGCCGTGTTAACGAAAGTTTTGTAACTGCTGCATGGAAAGAACGAAGGTCGACCGGAGGAAGGACGAACGAAAATGTCGAGAAAGATAAAAAATTCGAATTATACTCTGTAAAGCCATGTGGAAATTTAAATGGTGGTCGTAAGAAAAGCATAGAGTCGTCTGAGACAGAGTTCCTCGGTTGAGCGCGTAAAAGAGATTTTTACCCGAGGTCGAAGCACATAGCTAGAGAAACCCGAAGGTGGAAGAAGGAGAAAGAAGGTGACGCATGAGGAGGATGACTGGGTGGGTTGGTAGAAAACTTACAGGTACCGAGAAGGAACGAGAGAGAGCCTGAAAGGGTTAGCTGAATGGGCGCCGTGTGTGCTTTTCTCGTTTGAGGAGCTTCGGATTGCCCAGTGCCGTACTCAGATTTCTTTGCGCTTCTGCTTTTCCAACCAATCATTTCAATTTGCCGGTATCTTATTAAACTCTGCTAATATCTTTCAAAAGCTCTGTCCCTTTTAAACGCGGCAGATCTTTTTTCTCAAGAAATGATCAAATGCATAAAATACTACATCTTTAGTATTGCACTGGTAGCAACGTTACCGACGGAGCGACGAAAAGTCGCGGAAGGCACCGCAAGATACTAAGGAGGACCAGAGAAAATTCGTGGAATTTCGGTGCACGAACCTTGCAACAAAATCAAAGGTGACGGGACAGGAGGCAAGAAAAAGAAGCGTGGCTGAGGAGGAAAATGAAACAAAGAAAGAAGAGAAACGAGGAAAGAAGAGACGAGAAATGTCGCTCATCGTCTCTTCTCCCTTTCTCCCTCTCCCTTCGTTCTTTCCTTCCTGCTGTACTCTGTTTTTCGGATAATTCCAAGTAGCGAGCCGCGCGATTGCCGACATAGCAATCTAAGATGTGAAAAAGAAGAGAAGTAAGAGAAGGGCAGAGAAGAGAGGCGGATAAAAAGAAAGAGACGATGAAGAAACGGTGGAGAGGCAGAAAGAAACCGAGAGTGAGTAAGTAAGTAAAGTAAGAGGGTAAAATAAAAGAGGAATCGGAGAGTCCTTTGGACGCGTATAGGGGGGAAGGGTCAAATAAGGTGGACCGCTGTCGGAGTCGAAGCGGGAGGCCGCTCAAAGTGGACAGAAAGAACGAAAGAGAAGACAAAAGAGAAAAGAAAACGGAAGAGTGAACGAGCAAACGTGCACCGGACAAGGATGAAGAGGTTAGAAAGAAAGAAAGAGGCACGAACGGGACGGCCGCAGGTAAAGGCAGAGGGAAGACGAGGAAAGCGATGAAGGAGAGAAAAAGGCAAAAAGGGAGACGGAAGACACAGACCTCGCCGGCTGGTGGCTGGCGGCTGGCGGCACCGCTTGATGTACGTCGGGTCCGTAATTACAGGTTTTCGGAACGCCTCGCTCGGCGAGCCACGCTCTTTGAGAGCTAGGGCCCTTCCCTCGCCTCGTCATCTAACCGGTGACTTCGAAATACTTGTCATTTCTTCGATCTCTTTTTCGCCGCGAGAGATAAATATTACCGCCTTTAGAAAATATTAACGCATTCCAAAGAATGTTATGGGATACTATTTATTTCTTTTTTATTTTTGATTCACCTTTACGATTCATATTTAATATTATGTTCAATGTATATATTCAATGAGAATTTTGCAATGCTTTTTAAATTGCGTTGAGTAGCAAATTGTCATTTGATATAATTTTGAAGCATAAAATTTAAGTGTAAAGATGATGAGGTATAATGATTGGTTAGTTTACCTGCAGTAGAAGAGGGATAATTTTGACCACCCGGTATATAGAAGTTGGATAAAAGTTTGAAGCGTATACACGCCACGGTAAACTGCGTAAAAAGACTGTGCAATGCAATGTATTCGAATTCGATATGCGCGTGTTTAATTTTGATCACCGATAGCTTGAAAAATTGATAATTAATAGTAATATGGAAACTCGCTGGACTTTATTTATCATTGCATTTTGTTGATTCAACTACAATTTTTGTAAACAGAATCAACTATTATTTGCAATTGCAATTTATATAATATGTCTTGATAATATAATGTAATATCAGTATTAATAACAAAATAGTCACCGTAAAATGACATATATATTGTTTTACAACATGTAACTAACATAATAAATAAATTTTATTTTATTCAGAGAAATTATACTCACGATTTATATGAAAGTTGCATAAAAGAAGAAGTATGAAGCGTGTGGAATGAGATCATTGAAATACCGTTGCAAAAATCACGGTATTGTGGGTTTCAATATTTCAGCATTCTCAAGAAAACCGAGAAATATTTTCGGACGAATAAGATGCAATGCGAGTGGGAAACAGGATTTAAATTCCATACGGTTGATACATCTTTGTACGCTCGAGAAAATTTCAATATCTTCGGAATACTTCCTTCTATAGATCCATAGCGTTTTGTTCGTCGATATCAAACCGTTTGGTATGCGGGGTAACACCGATCCTAGCATTTACCGACCAAGCGAAAAGAGTATATAGCGTGTCATTCGGAGATGAATCTTGTTCCTATCGTGTCCAGATGGCTTTTGTACATTCTCCGGGTCGTCGACTTTCACCTATAGGGAATTCGATTCAACTATACATATACAATAAACATGCAAATTTTAATTAAACATATTTATATAATAAATTTGTTCCAAACAATTATGCTATTTTCAAAAAATAAGAATTGGCTTAAAGTAAATTTTTATTAAAAAGGTGTATTTTCAAAAAAAAAGTATAAACAAAAAATATACATATTTTATAATTATATGTAAGTACTTTATATATTTCAGTTGTACAATTGAAACAATGATATGTAATTAAACATTAGTATGATTTTGATGAATAAAAGATAATGAAAGAGGAGAGAAGTGAATACTTCAAGTGCTAAAATCCTCATATCTATTCAAACATTGAAACAATAGTCTCGATACTCGTAAGGTATTGAAAAGCCGAAGGGAGAAAGATTTAGCCTCTATTTGAAATTAAAGTTCAGCGAACCTTTTCACCGCGCCTAAAAATCTTCTACGTTATAGGCAACAGCCCTAATAGTTCTTCATGCACGCGACGCATTTCTTTCGACATATAATTATATCTCACGGTGCTGCGCTTCGAATAATTATAACGACGGACATCATTAAGCAAGTAGAAAATGAAGAAGATATTAGGGAAGTATATATAAGGCATAGGCTGGAATGATTATTCTCACACTTTGGTCATTATTAAAATTGAAGATTTTAATGAAGTATCCTACATTGAATGGTGAATCACCCTTGAATTTATATTTCAAATGTTCGTGTTGTGATTAACGAAGAAGTACTTCTCTTTAAAAGATCGGAAAAGTTCCAAGTTCACCTTACCAGAATTCGTCACATTGACAATGATAAAGTCTCATTTTAAATTTATCATTTTTAAAGTTGTACGATTATATCTTTAACGAGAAAATTAAGTTTTCAAGGGCTTTTCTATGTTTTTACTTTGATTATAAAACAAAATTATTCTTTCTTTTTTTTTAACAATTTAATTCACTTTTACTTCATTGTAATTGTTTTGTTATAATTTTATAAATATGTCATAAAGTAGAAAATATGTAAAAGACATCGTTAATTATTGAAGTTAAAAATTACTAGTTTCCTAGAAATCTGATTTGTCGATAATTGTATATGTACATAAGTATTAGCCCTAAATCGATATTCTTTTGAAAATACCGTCACGGGTGATTTTAAAGAGATCTACGGAGATCTAATAGGAATTTTAACTAAAAAATCAGTCAGTCAGTATTTTTAGTGATTGTTTGATTATCTTTTTAATATTCGTAATATTTTGAAAATAAAAAATTGTTTTATTTTGTATAATGTATATTTTAAATATCTAAATAAAATTAAAAGCAATTTACTTCATAGTTTTATTAAAAATTGAAATGATTTATATTACATCAAATTAGTACTATCTATCTACTAGTCACATCTACTACTATAAAATAAAAAAACAAAAGGTCGTTAATGAAGTAACGGTTTTTTAGTCGACCCTGTGGTTGCTGTTACAGGTGGTTGAAAGAAATATCCTATCTTTCTTTTTTGTGCAGTGTTGAGTTAACTTATTGTGTTTTAGACATTGCTTTTATTTATTTGATAATGCAGTTTTTTTATAACATTTTTGGGCTGTTATTATAAGTTAATTTAACAAGGTGCTGGATTTTTCTAGTATAAACTAATATAAACACTAAATTAGTTTTCAATAAGTACCATATAAAAATCAACAGTACGTATAATTTAAATTATGATTTTTTATTTCTTTTATATTTAAAAAATTATTAACTATTAATTACATAATTGGAAATGTTCTATAGAACAATAATAAGATAAATATACATTACAACATACTGTCCCTTATTATTTTAATTTCTATTTCTTTTTTTTTTTCTTTTTTTAATTTTCGTAAAGCCAACGTATGATATTTAAATGTACAGTGTGAGTTTATAAATAAGCAAATATTTTTCACAAACTTTTATGATCTAATATAAGAGGCAATATAATATATAATATAATATAAGAAATAACATACTATTTAGAAAGCAGAAAAGTTTGATATATTATTTCTGCATATTATAATTAATCATAGTTACTTGTTGAAGGAAATAATAGCTCAAAAATGTACACATTTGTACCTGCTTAAAAGAATATAAGTTTTCCAGCTAGAACTAATATAATTTTCTAATATTAGTATTACCTATCTAGTAGAATTACTTATATTTTTGTTTAGAATAGAAATATCAGAACCGTGCGGTTTCCAATCTGACAAGATCAGACATTGTATCCCTACTCCACCCTTTCTGACTGTGGCGTCAGTCCTGGTCAGGACGCAGCCTTAGCTCAGTTTGCCTAGAGACGCGTCAACAGTGGTATCGCATGTTCATTCTGTTCTATAACAAAAGAAGTTAGAAGGCACTTGTGTCTAGGTCAATATAATTCTACAGATCATAATAGATTTTATAAGGCTATAGGGATTCCAAGGTCACTTCCAAAAAAGTGTGAGCAAAATGGTATGTACATTTCTTTTCATCCCTTAACACAGGTAAATGTGCACTGAAGTGAGATGATTCATTATGACAGCTTTTCATTTCATATTTTCCCGTTTACCCAGGTAGAGATCAAGTTCCTATCGTTGCGTGTAGAGTTTTTCTATATCATAGATTTATTTACGTGCACTATGTGTATTCCTATATTATATATTTCATACTTTTCATTAGCTAGATGTATAATGTATTCTCATTTAAGTTTTAGTCAATTGATATAGAAAATTATGATAAACTTTAATTCATATTTCACAACTTTGAGAACTAAAAAGAGAGAAGTTGTGCATGGTTTAGATATAAATATAAAAGTTTGGAGTTATTAAGTTGGAATTGCTACTTTTATAAATGTCATAAAGTTTTACATATAAATGTTTAAAAGAGATAATTTTATGTACTATTTATTATACCATTGTAGTTATTAGCTTAAATTTTTAAAAATTATCAGTTTTAATAATGTGAATTATTAGTTAGTAATATCTTTCTTGCTCTTCATATAAATACGAGCATATTATAGATGTGGTTGTAATGGGAGACTTATGAAATCATATTTCTATAGCTCATCATAACAAAAGCCAGAGCCTTAGGAATATAATAGTCTTTTCTTTGTATAGGATACCTTATTCTATAGAGCTATTAATATCTATCCACCCTGTCAAAATAAAATTCTGCTCTGATGTGAGTTTTATTTAGGAAAGTGAGTTGGATTTGGGGTTGACTATAGTGTTCAATGGATTGCGTTATAATTTTTGTCGATCAATACCACACAAATGTTCTGCGCGGACCAATAGGGATATATAGAGAGGTATCTCTCAATGCGCAGACTGCCAGGAGCTACCCTACGGTTTTTCTGTCAGGCTCCGCCCTTAGAGTTCTTCGGGATAGGAAAACCATCCTTAGGTGCTTAATTGGTATATGACTCACCACAGGGCTCGATCGATCCATCCAGCATCCCTAGCTTGGGGCTTTTGTTCAAGTATTCTGAATCCAGAATATACTTTCCTCAATGTATATTACTATATATCCAAATGTACAATATTTTATGTAAACCAAAATCTGATATAGCAGACAAAATACAGAAATTTATACTAATTATACTAATATAAAATAATTATATTGAAACACTTGTTGAATCAATAATTTCTAAATAACTTCTTTCTTATGAGATACAAATATATTTGAAAATGTTAGTTTTATAAAACATTTTTATAAACATGTTTACATGGTAACAAACATATATATCTAAAATTATTATTTGTTGAGAAAAATATAAAAGATTATTATTCTTGTTCTAGGTTTGGTTTAACCATGTCTACTAAGAGGCGTCGTGGGCCTAAATTAAATATAGAGTGTAAAATAATACATGAAGGCCATAATAGATAGGATGAGTGGATCTCGACAGAACGAAGCACGTTGCTTCAATGAAAACTCTCCACGGCCACCAGTGCCTGGTAAGATGTTATGCATATTATTTAAAAGATATTTGTCAATTGTTAAATTTGAAGTTTCATATTGTAGCAATAAAATAAGCAGAAATTACCAAAAGTTAATACAAATATTTTATATTGTTTTGTAGTACCTGACATTTCAAAAATATTATGTGGTATTTTCTAAGATATTAATTTCTTATGTACATTTTAGGAGAGGAAACAGGAAACTACATCAGCAGGGTCCGTCCACAGAGTCCAACTCTGACCCCTAGGCGTTCTTCTCTTACAACACCAACAGCTGCAGGTTGCGATGCTTCGGCACCTTTGGGATTTGAACCGGAAGGTTGCTGCAGTACGACAACTATGGAAAGTGATTCGCCACCTGCTTGCTTGCGGTGGGCCAGGAACCTGCATTCTTTGCTGCAGGATCCAGTGGGCTTGGAATTGTTCAGAAAATATCTGGATCAAGAAGGCAGACCTCATGCAAATCCTCTTAATTTCTGGTTTGCCTGTGAGGGCCTCAAGGAACAAGATGATCCTGAAAGGATAAATCAATTGGTTAAACTTATCTACAGAAAGTTCTTCCTCAAGTCGCAGTTAGCTATACCTGAAGATGTACGAAAGGAGGCTAATCGTCGGGTTAAAGAAGGGCGGGTGGACGAAAAAGTATTTGATGCTGTGCAGTTGGAAGTTGAGCGTCTCATTAATGAGACTACATATCCAAACTTTCTTCGATCCGATATGTATCTTCAATACGTTCAATCCTGCCAAAACCCGGATTCTGGTGGATGTCCTAGTTCAGGATCCAGTCGAGAGATGTCTGTTTCTTGTGGGCCAAGTTTATTGCCCACTGTCCACGAAGACAGTGAATTTGTTAGTTCCATACATAGCTCACATTCAGCTAGTGAAACGCCTGGGGAATTGAGGGGTGAGCTGAGATTGACCAAAGATATGCTTATGGCTACTCAACAAACTAGGGCGATGGATCTTCGGCCGAAGCCAGAAGCGTATGCTGGGTAATTTATATAATATGACTAAAATTTGTTTATTTAGAACATTTATTAATTAATAGTATGCTTAAAGTTAGATTTGCATTAAGCGCTTTATTTAGCTGTTTTTTTTTCTTGAGCTTGTTTGTGTGGATTTCTGTGATGTTTTGTAGTGTATAATATTTTATATACACAGCATTTCTGAATTATAAAAAGTAACTAAAAATATCACATATTATAAAAAAGTATAGTGTACTATATGAGCATTATAATTCTTTTCTTATTATATGTATTAAAATTTGTGATATTTTTGTCAAAACAATTTTCAATCTGTTGTTTGTTTTTTTATTTTGGTTTGATGTTTGCGTGGCGCTCATAGCATTTATTTACAACATGGGACTAGTCCATATCATATGCTAGCACTCAGACTGCACGCTCAATATTCCTCATACAACCCAGTATCCAGACAGGATTCAGAACTTCAAAGCTTGAGCAGTGATGCACGAACTGAATCAGACAATATGTCTCTCACCGATTCATCAGTGTACGTTTTTTTTTGTTTTATCTAATATATATATATATATAAAACCTAAATCTTTATTTATTATAAAAATTATGATTTTTCGTGTAAATAAATTTCGTAAATATTTCAAGATTTCAATAAATAATGGTCGATCCTACTTAATGTTCTTTTTGTGTTCAATTTATATCTTGTTTTATTCTATATTACATTAATTTATATGAATTTTTGTTATTTTATTTTAAGATGGTGCTTCAATATGTTGATATTGAGTTTTACAATATTTTTATACAATACATGAATAAAAATAACATTGCTTGAATTGTTACCTTTTCTCCTTAGAATGAAAACGAATATGAAAATATACTTATACCTCATCACTTTTTAATAATTATCAAAGTTTGTTATTACTTTAACATTTTTCCTTTGCAGTGATGGAGCGTCAATGAGTAAACAACGAAGTAAAAAGCAGTATATAAGACAATCTAGAGCTATTAAAGATTCAGCTAGTTTAAATCGTGATCCGCTGGCTCATCATACTATCATCCCTCGTACACAGCGAGTACCACGTGATTTAATGCGTCCTCTGAAACCGGAAAAATTTGCTCAAGTGCTTATTGAAAAGTTGGAGAACGTTAGACGCGAACGAGAATCTCAGGAAAAATTTGATAGGCATTTGCAGGAGAGCGATACTATTAATAAGGATGCATCATTGGAGATGTCAAGTGGAGCACCGAAAGCACTAGCTGATGCATTGAGAGAAAAGTTAATGATAGAAGAGGATAATGATCAAGCGATTTTAGACCAACACGTCTCACGAGTTTGGTCGGATCTAACGCCTTCTCGATCTCCTGGACTCTCATCCCCAAGACTGCATTCGCCTGAAAGAAGACGTTCTACGCACAATTATTCACGGCCGTACAAACAGAGAAAAGAAAAGGACGTGTTCTCTACGTTTTCAGCAGATAGTGGTAATATTCACGATTTTCAAGAAGGCAGCGATCTTGTCGGAGCTGGCTCCATGAGTTCACTAGGATCTCACTTGCCTAAATCTAAATCCGTGCCATCAGATTACGCCGATTCCCTCCATAAACAAGACCTATATCTTCAAGGTATATTTTAGAATGGATATAAAAATACCGTTACTAATATACTAATTCAAAATATACAAATTTATGTATATATATTTGTTATACAATATTATGTTACTACTACATATCTTTATAGGTCATGATCAAAGATTCCGAAGGTCAGACATGACTAGAAGATCAGCCACAAAGAAGTCTATGACGGAATTAACTGACAGTGGTGTTAGTGTTGTAAGTGACGTGCCACCATCTACAATTAGCAAAGATATTCGTCTTTTATCGTGGCTTAAAGAAAGTGACAAAAAAGCGGATATCAAACATAGCCGCCATGGGAAGAAGTATGGTTCTCGCAGTGGCTCTTTGGAAAGGACAAACAGGGAAACATGGGGTGTTCCTGCTCAGCCTTTTGTTGCAGATCCAGGAATGCCACCTTTACCACAACCTCATACGGTAGATACTTTCATCTAATTCTATGTTACTTGCTTTTGATGATTACTTACATATAAATCAATATGTAATACAATAATATCTTAAATATTTTAAATTAATAGTGTTTACCAAATCTCTAGACATGTATTCTGTTTTATACAGGCAACCCAGTTAGAAGAAGCAAGAAGAAGATTAATAGAGGAAGATAGAGCACGCTCGAGTTGTAAACAACGTCATTCTAATATTTCTAAACAATCGTCGTACGAGCCTACAATGCAAAGTCAATCTTATGTCCAATCAAACCAATCAACGTTAAAGAAGACGAAGCAAGATATTGGAGATTTTACCACCGTTGTGTTCAGTTTCTGTGACGAACAGTTTCCTTATAGGACTAAAATTCCTGGTCATAATGTCACTTTAAAACAATTTAAGGAATACCTTCCTAAGAAAGGCAGCTATCGGTAAGTAAAGTAACACTATATATACAATTTCTGAAATATTTTACATCTTTGAGCATGATGTATATATCTTCTTTCTTTTTTCTTCTAGATATTTCTTTAAAACTGAGTGTGAGGACTTGGATACGAAGGTTATTCAAGAAGAAATAACTGACGATTCTGAAGTCCTACCGCTATGGGAGGGTAAAGTTATGGCGCAAGTCAAGGCGCTCGAGTGATAGACTGAAACAAGGATTATTCTGAATAAAAGAACGTGCTAACTTCGAACAAGTGCCGCAACTAATTTTATTTAAGAGGACCAGCATTCTATAAGAAAAAAACCACAATAAGGCGATATTCGGTGTTAGTTTATTGGAGTTGCTAAAGCGGTTTCTTCCGCTTAAGTTAACCGAGCAAGTGCTTTTAATCGATAAAACAAAAAACCTGTTAAACCAGCAAAACCGTTATATGTTTATTAAGTAAAAGAAAAAAAAAGAAAAACAAAACGTCTTTAGATAAATATACATAAATTTTATTGAACATTTATCTTTAATTATAGTATTTCTTACAGGATTTGCATTTTTTTCGGTACTTTATTTTTAATTTTAACAAAAATCATTTCTCTAACATTCAGCAATATTTTATGTACACTTGTTTCTTTCTTCCCGTTGTGTACTTGACAACGGAAGCTATACACATGATGTCGTCCGATTGTAAATAATTTCGGTTCGTCCGATGTAACATTTTGATAAAAAGGCGTTTCCTTTTATAGAAAAGGTTTTGCTGAAAATAATCAAAAAGAAATCAACTAAAAGAAAAAGTAAGTGATTGCAGTTTGACCACGTCTAATGAAATTGGACGAATTGCAATAAAAAAAATACGATTACATGAAATTTTCACGAAGGCAACATTCTCATTTCAAGTAACAGAAGTTTCAGAGAAACGGATTACTCTATCGTGATTGCAATTTGGTTATCTCCAATCGTTTTGGACAAGCTGCAGTAACACCAGAAACACCCTGTATATTGATTGAATAATTTCTTCCTCTTAAAGACTTCCCATAGTTTTCCGAACGACTGTACAAAGGCCCGCGTAGTTTCGCCTTAGTAAGGTCTGTATAGACCCTAGATTTACATAGGAAAGAACATTATTACAAATTAGTTTTTAAGGAGATATATTACGTGCATTATAAATACACACGCTCTGTTTAATATACGTAATATATCGCGCATTCGAAGATACCGCGAAAAAAAAAATATTAAAGATACAGATCATGTTTTGTCGTACCACCATTATCACCCATTTGACATTGTAAAATAAGCTCCTGCATAAACGTAACACGCATACTGGGAAATAGACGCGCAACACGCAATTGGCATCGGGGAAACAAAATACTTTGGTGGAAAAGGATTAATTAGTATCTAGACCGTAACGATGTTTTATCAGGTGCGAAAAATTGTGCCTTTTTAGTGCAGTAAGGACGAAGTAAGCCTAAGGAAAAAAAAGGTTAAGAGATACTTATTAAATTGGAGACCAGCGGGTCTAATATCGAGAGGATAAATTTGATACATCGAGCGTTTTGTATATATTTTTTTTCAAACTTCATCGTAGTCTTTGCAAGCTTAATCATTAGTAATCGTTATAACGCTAAAGAATATTATCAGCATCGTTACTTTCTGAACGTTTGCTTTTCAACATCGAACGTACATATTTCGTCGATAAATACGTATTTACTTTACGTATTAATCACTCTTACTTTTTTGTTTTTGTTTCTCTCTATCTGCCTTTAAATGATTCTGTTAGAAAATGAATTAGAACAAATACAAAAAAAGAGAAAAAACCAGAGAGAGAAAAAATAAAAAATCGAACGTGTGATTGAATCTTCTCGAATGGCCTTCGCATACTGGTTCGATTTCTTAATAGTCGTAGGCGCTCGCTTCCTAAAATAACTGATTTTAAAATTTTTGACAAAACAAAGACGTAAAGAAAAAAGAACAAAAATGTAGTATCTACTTTGAAAATAAAATAAAATGACGCCGAGACTGGAGGCGATGCACCGTGGCTGATAACAATTTATTGTATGTAATTGATTATCTTTAATTAATACTACGAATGATAAAGTGTTCCTGTACCTAATTAATTAATAATGATTATTATTGTATATCAAAAGTATTGAGAATAATAATGCCATTTTCACTGGATTATATGAGATCTATCGCATTCTATTATTTTAGAGATTTCCTTTATCTGTATCAGGGAATTTTGTATCAAGTTGTGAAATTTAATTACAGATAGTAAGTAAGTTATTGACAGGGGTTTCATGTATCTGTTTAAAGAAAAGAAAAGAACAAAAGCATAGATTATATGAAAAGTAATAATTGACCAGATCTTATCCCCTTATTTTGCCTTTTTTGTTATATTATTTTTACCAATATGTAATCCATTTGTGGTCACAGGTTGGCTGATATTTTTAATCCATTTCTCTACATTTTTCATATATTTTTAATTCAATTATTCAAACGTGTAAATATTTCTTTATTTTCACAAAGAAAATAAGAAAGATGGATTAAATCAATGGATTAGTTTAGCATTTCATTAGTATATATTTATGATCTTTTACCTTATTTATATTTAGAATTCAATTTTTTAATCAATAAGTATTATTTATTTTTAAGGCAAAGATCACGGTACACGATGTTAAAAAACCTTTAATCCACAATAAAAACCACCTATTTTTTAAGCAGGCTTAAATGCTTTACTGATTTTAATAATATCGAGCGTCAGTCAACTGAGAGTATGCTTTGCATAAAAAGGCAGAAAGTGTCTTTGACCGACAACGGAATCAAAATCTTTATTTTTAAATTTAAGTTGAGATGTCTATTTTTAAATTCAATGAAACTATTTTTTGACCACTGACGGATAAATCGTGGTGTATGTTGAGCAACAGTCTACTTCCGAGTTTTAGTATTCGCCGCTCAGCTATTATAACGTGTTACACGTCGGTTGTATCACGATGGAAATTGTATCATGAATACAAACAGCGTTATATGGAAGTATGTACTTATACCTTTATAATATTATTTAAACTTTCTTCTATTGTTTTATTTATTTTATATATTCAATTCTCAACACTTCTTTCACATTTCTTGAACTGTTACAATAAAAAATGTCTACAATTTCTCCATCATCTTTTTTATGTATATTTTTTGCGTTTAAATAATATACAATTGAAATTTAATAATGAGAATCTATTATTTACAATTTTTTATATTTTTTTCACATAAAAATGTCCGAGCAAAAGTGTTTTTTCTTTCTTTACTTATTCATACTTTTGACTCGTGCGAATACAAGTATTATCTCTTTATCTATTGGCTGAGAAACTTTGCACATAGTATTAACTCCCTTTTAATCCCTACTCTGGTATTCTATGGAAATAGTAACATAACTTGTAGCAGCTTCAAGCTCTTTCCATCTTTCTTCAAATTTTATGTAAATATGTAAATAGGATTGTGGATTTGTAGGACACGTAACCTTGCCGGTTTCAGACCTCTATGTCAGGCGCTTACTTAACTGGATTTATCAGTGTTATAAAATAATGATAATAACGCATATTTGCGTCTTCGAAAGTGACAGTTATTATGCAACGCTTTCATCACGTGTGTATATTCGTGTTTTCTTAATTAAGCAAATCATTTTACGAACATTTAGCAAATAATAGAAAAAAACATACATACATATACATTTTTTGAGACACTTAATAAATTATTCTGCAGCATTTGTCGTACATTTTCTACGCTTATTAAAAATTTTAATCTTCGACTTGAGAAATGAGATGACCTTTAAATCAATCCTTTTTTAGAAATAATTATTTATTGAAAAGCAATTTGTTTTTTAATGATTTTTCACGTGAAAGTTAAATTATATTTTTGCAATATTCCATGGACAAAGGTAATTATCGGTGGGTAGCTACATCGTAAATCTTAAGAATGACGAAAAACGAGGCGCGTCATATAGAATGATTTTTTGAAACTTAGTAAGCCTTGAATCAACACGAAACATATTTTTGTCTATACCACACTCATCTATCGTAATTTTTGTGCAAAGAAATTCTACATACCTGGAGATCATTGAAGAAGATGAAAATTGACGAAGAAGATGTGTTGCGTTATCGACCTCAAATTTTCAAAATATTTTTTCTAGATAACATTCCTCGCGTTGAGTAACCGATTGTTTAGAAACTGCTAATAACGCTATAAAGAATAGAACAGAAAAATAGTCCTCTTTCATAAAAGTTTTCGCACGTGATTACTCACGATACACGGTCTACCCTCGAACCTACGGCCGGAATAATAAAAGATAAAACACGTATTGTCTGGCGCTTTCTGGAGGATTATTCTTCAAGAAAGATAAAATAATATGACACATTTCGAAATTAATATCGATTAAAAGATTTTGGTGCTTTAGATAATGGAAGAAAGGTAAAAGAAGAAACAATTTACTGCAAGATTTTTAAGACGAATTATGAATGTTATTCGAACAGAGGAAAATCTGGATTATCCGAGCTAATTCTGATATTTACGTAAATTCATATTTTTACGAATATAATTGAGAAGACGGAACCTATATAGAAAATTATTTTATTAAATATCGAATATTACAGAGAATACTACACATTGAATATTTTATATATTTCTCCATGTTACACGTATTCTGTAAATTTTTGTATCTTCGAATTTATCGTAAATACATAAAAATCCACTGTTCGGTATGATTTATAAATATTAATGCTAAGCAGAAGCTAGAACTTTTGAATGAAAATGCGATACTTTCCTCTTCGATCTTTGTTCTTGTTTGTCGATTATACTTACAAGGGATCATTCTCACATTTTTCATCGATCTACGTACTGATAATTCTACGTTCGTTATTATATACGTCCATAATTTATAATTTAGTCAGTCTATGTTTATTCTCTCTGCCGCGTACCCCAACTAAAAGTCACCTGTCGTCGAATCGGCGTAGACACAAACAGAATCGTTTCTATACAAGCGACATTTCTCTCGTGGAAACTTCACGTCGAACCTAACCCCGAATTCGTAAACGAGAACTGAACGCTATCGGTTATCATAGTTGCGGATATTTTTACAAATCCATCCTTTTACGAACACATTCGTATTCGTTAAATACACATATCGATAACGCTCTACCGGCGATATTTCATCTGTTTCCTACGTATTATGCGTGTTCTTTGCATCTTTGAATGTTCGTAGAAACGCGTATGAATCGACAGTCTAGCGGCAAAGTGTTCTCGAAATTTCCTCGAAAATTCGGGGAAATTCAGTGTGAAACAGAGGCCCCGAGAGGCTTTATGCCTCCCATTGGATTGTTCTCCAGTGACGTTATTGCTTTAAAGACGGGCTACGGAGAAGGGGAGAAGAAGTTACGGCAGAAACTGTCGAAGAAGCACGACGCATTTAAATGGCCGGTCGCGTATTGCCGTGGATTCAGTTTTGTCGCCGGCCTCTCGAAATCGGATTCCGTTTCGCGTATATTTTTTCGCTCGTGCACCGCGCTCACGGTATCCGACCTTCGTTCGACTGTCCTCAACGAGTGTCACGGCACCGTGCCGAGAAGATCTTCAGCGAGGAAAACGGGAATCGAGCTGAAAGTGAGCGCGCGTTCCGCCAAACGACTCGCGTACATATGATTATCCGTTTGCACGGACGTTGTTGCCTCTGGTTCTCGCGTCTTCCGCTTGTTCGCGAGTAGAATGTGTCGTGGATGTAAGAACAAGTAACTCTCTCGATCCTTAGATCGTCTAACTGGTTGGCCACGAGGCCACGAAATCCACCTTCGATTCCCCTGAACCACGTTCCGAGACATAGTGACGACCGAACAACCGATTTCGTCGCCTACAACCCGTAGTTCTTTAAGTGAGTTATATCGAGTTTTTCGTATCTTTCAAATCAGTCATGTTTTTTCGTTTCTCTCCTTCGGTGGATGATTCGATTCGGTTTCAGTGGGAAACGACGAAACAGAATCGTATCGTCGCTAAGAAGTAACGTCTTGTCGTAAATGACAGATTTTGCGAAATGTTTATCGTTTGTATCGGCATCTATTGACGCGTTTCATTTGTTTAGATACACTTGTCATTGGGTGTTCTTTCTTCTTTTTCCTTTTCTTTTCTTTTTTTTTCTTCTTTGCATGGAACAAGTAAATCACGTTGACTTATTAAATATCGAAATATCACGCTTTCTTATGTACAGATATATAAATCTACTTAGGATAATAAAAAAACTGGTTCTCATCGGTTGCGGTTACTATAGCGTACCGGGCACGTGTTTCAATGACAGGGAATTTCAATTGCTTTCCGCACAGCTTTGATGTTAAACAATTCGGAGATGTAAGAACACTTTTCGTTACGAAAGACGATCTGATGTTATGCTACAGATCTTCTTTTGTTGAAAGTTGATGAATCGAAAGTATTTGTTAAATTGCTGACGGGATGTCGTCGGTAAACTAGCGCACAGGCTTAAGTCACGACGAGAGAATAAAACAAGCATTTTTGTATTCGATTTGTTTGCAGTAAAACGAAGCATGACTTTGTTCGAAAGTTTTGCCAAGAGATAACAAACAATTTCTATAATTAAAAATAAACAAAAGTAGAGGTAAGCTAAAGTAGGCAGATGTAGCAACATCGATATTAAATCAAATACAATTAAGGGACAACAGTAAACAGAGGAGAAAAGATTAGACACAGTTAGATTAGATAGAACGAAATTCTTCAATTCCAGTGTTCTGTAATGTTGTAATGCCGAAGTATGTTGGTTACGTATAAAAAGGTAAATATTGAAAGTTACCGTATCGCGATCGGTTCAATTAATTATCTTTATTAGATCTTGCTCTCGTAGCAACGAGTTTAATTCGTGTCGGTCTTCTTCGTGTCATGTAAATAATGTCGAAACCTCACCAACATATATGTTTACCCGCTAAACACGGGGAATTCTTGAAAAATTTCATCGAAATTACTTCGTGAAATATTTAACAATAAATTAGATTTACATCGAACATTTGTACATTCGCCAGAATCTAATTAAAATCGCCAAAATCCGAGAAATATTATTATTTAAATGGACAAAATATTAGCTGATCTTACTTCTATACTTCTACATCCAATTTAATTCTACAGATTAAATTGGTTTCCAAGTGAAAACTAAAAGATAATTACATATTCGAAAGTTCAATCCAATATATATATGCGACCGAGCAATTAAATAAAATTTAAATATGAAACGGATAGGAAAATCTATATTTGGAATATTGAAATTAATTTTAATAACCAATGTATCTTATGAATCTTATATTTTTAATGTCTTTGCCTTTCTTTCTTTTTTAGTTTTTTCTTTCTTTTTTTTTTTTAGCTCTTTGCGAGCTTTATCGAAATATACAGTTGTTAATAAATCTAGAAAATTTTCAGTATACATGTTGCTATTAAAAATTGTACACGGATCAAGTTCAAAATTCAACGGTACGGCCATTGATTGAGATTCGTTGTCGAAAGTCACGAGTGTATCTGACCTGACGATCTATCGCGTCTCCGCAATAGTCTCGCTATCGCGATGCAGTTTCTTATTGATCTTAAATCGTAAATTATCAGCTTGTATTAACAATAACTGTCACGTGAACGCAATTAATACCATTTAATGCTATATCGATGGATACCGATCGAACCGTTGATCTTAGCCTATCGTTACAGCTAATACATGATTGTTTTCCTTTCGTTTCTTAACATTCGGATTATCGTTCTTCTTTATTTCAAGAGATATATATCACATTCTTTTCTCGATTAATATTTACATGTTAATCAGTAACCATCAACTTTCTACCAAGAACGACAAATTAATAGAATGTTAATAAAGTTAATCAAATCTTGTTCGCTAAAATAAATCATAGCAGAAATAGAAAATATTACAAAAATTCGAAAAAAAAAGAAGAGATAGCAATCTTAATATCATTTTTATCGTTGTCATTATTTCACATCATCGTTTCGCGTTTATTATATAATTTATCATTATTGTCCGTCTATGAAAGACTGAAAGATGCTAAAATACAGAGAACGCGTGATACGCAAGAGTACATAAAATATTCCAGGTATGACAATCGTTATAGTACCTGGCGAAACGACTTTTCGTTTAAATTCTATCTGCCAGTTCTCTTCATAAAAATACGAATTTCCATAAATTTGCAGGAACATCAAAATTTAACGTCGTTGAAATTTCCACGGGCTAATGAATTAACGAAGCGAGCAGCATGTACGTACGTGTGTAGTACGAAGGTATTAGAAATGAAAGAAAAAAAAGGAAAAAGAAGAGAGAAAAAGAAAAAGAGGGAAGAGGGTTCCCTTGCGAGTCGAGGAGCGGAAATCGCATAAACACAAGAAGCAAACATTTCTCAAATTTCTTAGCCGTGTGTATCTTTGCCGCGGTATTTAGAGCTGGTTTTAATCGGCTGCAACTAAGCGTTTAAGTAAGATGTCGAGGCGCACGTGCCGCTGAGTAGCGCACATTAACTTCTATTGTACTGGCTGTTGGATGTCTGTATCAAAGGACGCGTTGAAATAGCGGCTCATCTGCAGAAGAAAGAAGAGCCGCCGGTTACACGTTCTTCTTATTATTGTTGTACGCGCGTCGATCATCGATAATGATATTTTCCTTGACAGGCTCGTTTACAATTAAGACGTTCGGTCTCTTTTCACGATGGCAAATGGTGGGTTCGCGTAGCGACGCTTTGTTCCATCGCGAGAAACATTTACATGCGGAAATTATTCCGTGAGTTCTGTCATGGCAAAGCGCGGCGGACAGCGGGAAATGGAGATGCGAAGGAAATTTTTCTAGACTAATTATTGCAGGTAGATTTCACGACATTATAGATGTTTGTTTATAGCTTTAGATCTAGATCTTTGTTGTAGACTTTACAGTTTTTCCTTAGAGAACCAAGCGGATCTACGTGGATTGGGACTAAGATAATTTTATTGCCGTGTGTTTGCTTGCGAGCAAATAAAAGAGAAAAACACGTAGAATCTAGAGTAGAAAATAATACGATGGAGTAACGATATCGTAAAAGGAAACTCGACACTTAACGTGTTAATCGTTCGTATATTATTTAAAAATATTTATATGAAGCGTAGGTCGGAGAATAAGAATTTTCTCTATGCAAATTTCATCGCTGTTTTTATCTTACGTGCTCGTACTCGAGAATTAACACGAGCGACGCACCTGCTCCTTTGACTTACCGATTTATTTATCGAATTTCTATAAGTATTTACATTTCGCATGCACACCTTGACAAAGTAACACCTATGTAAGACAAGGACGAGAGAATTCGAGATGTATAATTGGAAACAAAGTTACCTTATTCGCGTTTTCCGATAATAATGAGTAAGACGTTCGGTGTCGTTGATCGTAACGAGTTAATTGACGAGAAAGCAAATTTACCGAGAAACAAGCCGCGTCTGCGTACCTCCAGATCGAATGCCACTTTGATAGATTCGTATCGCATAGTTTTTTCATAAATCAACGTCGAAGTGAGTACGCATAAATATTTTGCACTTTCAAGGTAACGGTAACAGTTCGCAGTTGAGGCTGGCCGGTTAACATACGTCGTATAATTTGCGGGCGGAGATTGAAACGAGACTCGTGAGCCTCGATCCGGTGGTATTCGTGATTTGCATAAAAAACAATGTTCGAGTTGAATTAATTTGCAGGCACGCGGTTCATACCACATATCAAGCGGCGTTGGGAGTCAGCGAATCGGGGGGAGAAACCGCGTGACAAAGTTGATTCAGAAGCACATGATAGCAGAGAATGACCGGTTGCATGAGCGAATCATGTGACACGCGTTCTCTCGTAGTAATGACTTTTTTTTCCTGCTACCTCTTATCCTTCTTCATTGCCCGCCAGGCCGCACTTTACCTGGCTGATTGGAAATAAAAGCGCGATATCTCGGCCAACCAAAGATTCCAAGATGCAACCGGGGCGAATTAACGGGCCAGCGTTGCAAATTGCAAAACTCGTTCGCCATTTTACGACTTTTATCGTCGGCTAAACTTACGTCGATTTTTCTTCTTCCGCTTCTCCGGCACATTTTAATCGACTGTTTTTAAAAAGAGCCATTCGTAGAATCGACTCGTTTGACTCTTGGTTGGTTGAATCCTTGAGCACAGAATGGAAATTAGATGCATACGAGATACTTTGATATTTTAATTTGATTTAAACGCAGATACGTAGGATAGAAGATATTCCAATATTTCGATCGGATCTTCTTGAAGCTAAGGTGTAACATTTGTTTAAAAAACAAGTTGAAATTAACAGGGTGTACGAAGGCTTTCGTGAATGATGATTGTATGTATTTTATAAGAAATTATTTAAATCATAATGATTAGGACAATTTATAGGCTGCACGAAGACTCTTGTAGATGGTTTATCTATGTTTTATAAAATATCATTTAAATTCCGAAAAATCCATCACGCTGTGAATCTATTACATTTTTATGAAAAGTTTCCAATTGATTATTTTGATTATTCTGGTAGTTTCAGCGTCAATATTTTGTGTGATCTTACGAGCATGTTTAAGGTAATAGACCATGGATTTGTTTACGAGTTACGTACTTTGAATATTTTTTGTATTTGTCTACGCTATATACATCCTGTGCATTCCTGCATCTTTAATTTGCATAAGTGCATAAAAATCCGCAATTCAGTCATCGTCGTGTGATGCTCATTGAACAACATATTCTGGAAAGGGAAGCCAGGTGGCACGTTCTGTGGTTGTGGTAAACGCTCGATATTAGATACCAGTAATATTAGATGCAAGGATAAGAGATCAATGGGCATTTACGCAGTTTAACCGTTAGATTTGATGATACGGAGCGGGAAGAGGTAAAACATTTTCTTCGGAAGATCTTTGCTTGATCAAATTTACCACGTTGCGTGGTATCGAGACAAATCTTCAAATATTCTTTGTCAAAGAAGTTATGAATGAAATGGTATTACGCGCGTAAGTATTTTCTGAATTATCTTAAATTCGATAATCAATATTTGTTGGTAATTTACGACAGTTAATAGTGCGAAGTTTTATATTGACTCTGCCATTCTTAAGATAAATAAAAAAATTAATAAAACATGTCTTATGAGTATTTATAGGTTGTAAATATACATATTAGCAAGTTCGAGGCGTATATCGATTGCCATTTTTGTATTTAATAAACAGCCTACGGATATGCTTATGCAAATTCATATTTTTATGGATACATTCAACTAAAAACATGGAATAAAGATTTCATTTACATATTTAAATTCTTTTTCACATATGTCTTTATACGTTATGTATATAGAATGTATGTATGTATTCTTGTATCTTTATATTATATATTTACAAATGTATGAACATCCACAGTCTAAGTAGTTCGAAACTATAGAGTTCTTTTTGTATTTTTACACTGGAACATTTGACAAATATTTTTGTTACGTAAGCGAGAAAATACAACTAGATTCGCATCTATAATTATGTATTTTCACTTTTATTCGATATTTAAGTGATTATTATTCATTCTCGATTTCTAATAGAAATTGCTTGCAAAAAATACAGAATGTCACGAAATATTACTGGCTAAAACTTTCGATAAAACACGAGATATAAGATTACAATTGCGATCGCGATTGTATTATATTCGTTTATTTATATTTATTCTGATACTCGTGAAATACCATAATATTATGCACATTATATAATTGTTAAGCAAATATTGGTCGTAGCCAAATATTCGTCACGATCAAACAAGAAGCTGAAAGTAAACAAACACTATGGCATACTGTCATAAATCATTATCCACCTGACGAACGTAATTTATCGTTAACTAAACAACGCATTCATACGACTCGACTTTCGTAATGTTTCTAATTAAAGAAATACGCTCGGAGAAGGTTTCCAGACGCAAGTTGCCTGTGTCTTTTCGTCAGACACGAGCCTTACATCGTTGAAGTCATCTTAAATCGATCTGACGTTTTCTTGTTCGTTGCGGTACAATGTAATTTGTTTTCGCCGTCAATAATATCTGTTAATACGTTGCTTCATCTTACTTGTTTACATTCTGTCATTCTTTCGAGTTATGTGGTCCGGTTCGTTATGTTGAACTAAATAAAGGCCAATAAAAACTCGTGACAAGTGAGAATCGCGCAGAAAAGCACGTATACTAACTTTAGTTCGAATCACTTAGTCTCAGTCTAATTGAACGAATATCACCAATGACTGTTAAATATACTGTCCCAATTTAACATCATACTAGCGTACATGATATAGCACTAAATATACTTAGTCCAGCCGGACAGAAGTTAGCTAAAGATATGAAACCTTTATGGTCCTATAATAAGACGAGCATGACATTCCATTCTATTCTATAATTAAGATTTTTATGTATTTATAGGAAATTTATACATATGTAAGCGTAAAAATGTACATAATGAGCGTAACGTAAGAAACATCTCAAGTATTAGGTTATCCGAAAAGTTTCTTTCGTTTTATCAGGAAATAATAGACGCACAACGTTTTTTGTTTTATATTATTTTGTCGAATTACGTACGATCCATTTTGTTCTGTTGAGATAAACACCGCTACATTTCACAGACTTGGTTTCACGTTTGTATGAAGATGCACTGTTGTAAAAAAAAACACGTTTGCGAAAGAAAGACACTTTCCGGACAACCTAATACTTGTTACAGCGCTTACAGTATTTAGCGGGTGAAAAGAGAAATTTCGAAAATTTCTATGTAGGTTTCTTTAATTTACGTTTCTTTAGTTGTGTTTATGCATCAACAACATCCACGGTTTAGATTAGATATACGTATGTACCTAATTTAGTTCTATAGAAACATGTCAATATTATGAACAGCTTATTGAGGACGAATCAGTCTTAAATGCGGGGTAATTATTTTTTTAAAACATGCATGCTATGTACCCATAATTATCCGAAACAGTTACATTTTCAAGTGTAACGTGTTACGTTGTAATTTATTATGTAAAGCGTTCAAACATATATTATCTTTCTTTTTTTTTTCTTTATTTTACTTGCATATCACTACGATTCTTTTGATTTCAGTGGCAAATCATTATCATAGCGAAAGGGTAAAATTCCAAGCTATTAAGTTGTATCGATTTTCATGTAAACTTCGTGTAGAAACTGATTGAAGAAAGGATGATGTTCGTGGAAGAAAGAAGAAAGATGTTTGATATAATTATACTAATCCATGTGAAACATTGGATTTTCAGGATGAACAAATCAAACGATACGGCAGATACGAGTGAAGACAGTAGAACCGGAGTATACGTGAATCATGGTTTGACCGGCTCTGGGAATAGTTTGAATCTCGATCATTCGAACAGTTCTCAAATTCTACATAGTTCGTACGAAAGTCACCAAGAAATACAAGGTTCTTCGGATTTTATCTGTAAGCACATGTAACACTAAAATGACTAATTAATTTACATCTGACGTTATTAATGTGATCACTTGTATATAAAACCACCGAGTAGCTGAAATCCTTCATTTCCTCTTATCATTTCCAATGAATCGTTGATAATGCAATTCACAAAGTATACGAATAATTTGTTATAGCAGATACATTAGATCAATTCGCATAGTTAGGCGCGTTTCTTAAAAATGGTGAAAAATGAGTGATTCATAGAAATTACCTTACGAAAATAGAATCGAAAAGATGACAGAGAATTGTGCAAAATAGTTACGTATTATATCGATTATATCGTAAATTAAGATAAACCTTAACTTCATATTTTTCTGTTGCCTTGTTATATCTAGACTACGGATATTTATGCATTTCTAGGGAATTTAGAGGCTCAGGAATGCACGAAATACACCTAATACACAGAAATATACAAAATATTCAATGTAAAATTACGATTAGATATACGCGATCTAATTACATGTAACTAAAAATACATATGAATTAGCGGATTGATAGTAATTTAACAATAGATATATAACAACAACTTATAAAATAAAGTACAAGGGTGAAACTAGATTAAATCAAACTGTCGCCTAATAGGTATACGATAACAAATTGTACGATCGCATATTCATATACGTATGTACAGCACGCTCAAATTATTACTTTAACAATACGATGTTAAACGATCCCTATAATCTAAAATTAGAACGATTGATCGTTCGTTCTGTCTTTAAATGATCATAGATCAGCAATTGATTTACTTGTTTACAATCGGCGCCTGAATTATTCTTGTTATTTCTTAGTTGAACAACCAAAGAATAGTCAATGATATTATTCCATCTTTGTTTCTTATAGTGGTAGAAGAGTCTGACGACTACAGATCGGAACAGAAGGATAGTTTTGTACAATCCACGTTATATCAGTTGAAGCGACGTTGTAGATCGGCTTGTAGGAAGAAAACCATTTATAAAAGGGTTCCAATTTTAAATTGGTTACCAAGGTATACTTGTCACGATGGACTTGGTGATCTTGTTGCTGGCGTTACCGTGGGTCTTACTGTTATTCCACAGTCGTTGGCATATGCTAACGTAGCAGGTTTACCAGCTCAAGTTAGTATTCCTCATTAATTACAAAGCTCAGTGAAAAAGTGGTACAAACGCATAATTTTCCAAATCATCGAATAAGTACAGAAAATAATATATAATCGTATTTACAAGGTAATTTTTCTTCATTTACTATATTAATTAATTTATTACGAATTTCCAAACTTTCATAAGTATGTACCTGTGTACCTATAGTAATATCTTTTAAATTTTTTATTATCAATTATCAATTTTCTCAAATTAGAAAATTTTGTCGTTTGCACTACTTCTACTTGCTCTCCGTTGATTTCTATCTTAGTTCGCGAGATGTTCTGTTCACGTGTGTAAATTACCAAACGAGATAAAAATAAGATCGCTAATGAAAGAAATTGTGTTTTACAGTATGGACTGTATGGTAGCTTTCTAGGCTGCTTTATTTATGTTATATTCGGATCTTGTAAAGACACACCGATGGGACCTAGTGCCATCATATCTCTGCTCACGTACCAAACAGTTTCACATCTCGATGCACCATTGCAACACGCGATACTCCTCTGCTTTTTGGCCGGGCTGATAGAACTGATAATGGGTATATTTGGCCTCGGTAAATATCTATAACATATATTGTCCGCTTACGATTTACGATAATGATATTCGAAATAAAAGAAAATTCTGAACATGTAACTATTCCCTTTCGTAAATATACGTATAAGTTGGTTTAATAATATGTGTTTCAGGATTTTTAATTGACTTTGTGTCTGGGCCTGTTAGCTCTGGTTTCACCTCAGCGGTAGCTTTGATAATCATTACTTCACAAATAAAAGATATACTCGGCATCCCTGCAAGAGGTTCGCAGTTCATTGAAATGTGGAGAAACCTTGCTGAACATATACACGAAACTTCAGTTTGGGACGCTGTTCTTGGAGTAACATGCATTGTGCTCCTTTTATTTCTCAGAGTACGTATACATTATTATACATATCCGATCATATCAAAGAATTATTAACACTTTGATAATATAAGAACAAATAATTTAAAAAATATACATTATTATACATATCCGATCATATCAAAGAATTATTAACACTTTGATAATATAAGAACAAATAATTTAAAAAATAATATATTTCTTTATTCTCAAAATTTCCTGCATTCCTAGTATCAGATATACCAAAAATACATGCATACACATATTTCCAAATTTTTATGGGAAAGAACTAATAATTGCGCTATTTACATATGATGACGTTTTAAATTCTGTATTATTTATTATATGTATTAAATGCTATACATAGCATGTAAAATATCTAACTCTCTTAACAGATATTTTTTCGATTTCTCTTTTATAGCTTTTAGCATCGTACAATGTCGGCCCCAAAGAAGAAGAATTGCAAAGTACAAAATATCGCGTGTTAAATAAACTCATATGGTTATTCGGTACATCGCGAAATGCTCTTCTAGTAATATTGTCTGGTCTTTTGGGATACAGCTTTAGAGAAGACTCGCCCTTCAAATTGGTTGGTAAGAACAATAAATTGACATCGATTATTGATTATATAAATATATTACTGACTGTATTATTATTAAATATACTAATTTTTTAACAGGATATATACCAGATGGTATGCCAAATGTACGATTACCACCATTTAGTTACATGAAAGATGACAATACAACGGTGACATTTATCGATATGGCTTCAAATTTGGGAAGCGGTATCCTCGTTTTACCTCTTATCTCGTTAATGGAAGATATTGCCATTTGTAAGGCCTTCTGTAAGTTGATACATCATTTTTATACATTATAAATGTATTCTTTACGTGAATAACAGTACCGTTTTATTATATGCGACAAAAAGGAAAGGTTTTCGTATTTATTTCAGCAACTGGAAAATCAGTTGATGCAACACAAGAATTAATAGCGATTGGAATATCAAACATTGGTAATTCTTTTGTTCAGGCGTTTCCTGGTACAGGATCTCTTAGTAGAAGCGCGGTAAACAATGCTTCTGGAGTAAGAACACCAATGGGAGGCATTTACACAGGTAGAATAGAAATTACTAGAATTATTAATTGTTAATTTAGAATTATTATAATAGAATTATTAATTATTAGTTACTAGAATTGTTTATATAATTACCAATTTTTTTCATATATATCGGTCTCACACAATTATCATTTGTTTCAGGTACCTTAGTAATATTAGCCCTTTTTTTTCTCACTCCTTACTTCAGCTACATTCCAAGAAGTACATTAGCAGCAATTATCATAGCTGCAGTAATATTCATGGTTGAAGTTAAAGTTGTAAAACCAATGTGGAGAACTAAAAGTAATAACAATTTAAAATATGGATTGAAAAAGACTGTTAACTACTTTCAAAAAATTAATATGTTTTTTAATATTTTATCTTTACAGAATCAGATTTAATTCCCGGACTGGGTACATTTATCGCATGTCTGTTGTTAAAATTAGAGATAGGCATTCTATGCGGTATTGGATTAAATATTTTATTTATTTTGTACCACGCGGCACGACCAAAAATATCCGTGGAAAAACTTACTGTACGTATCTTTCACTTTTTAACTTAAACACTATTTAATTGTAATATTTTATATATGTGGCTTCAAAAAATTGATTGTATATATTTATGTTATTTTTATTATTATTGTACGTATTATTTCTTTAATATTATTTATTTATTCATAGGTTAATGAATATATTTCGACTGTATCTTATGTTACAGACTCGACATGGCATTCGATATCTCATGCTAACTCCAGATCGGTGTTTAATTTTTCCATCTGTTGATTACGTTCGAAATTTAGTAACAAAATATAGTCAAAGAACTGGAAACATTGCAACCCCGGTTGTAATCGATTGTTCTCATATTTATGGAGCAGATTTTACTGCGGCTACGGTAATTGAAACTTTAATAAAGGATTTCGCATCGAGGGGCCAACCACTCTTCTTCTACAATCTAAAACCTTCAGTTTATGCCGTGTTTGAAGCTGTCGCATCAACTGATTTTGTTGTATATTATACTCAGGAGGCGTTAGATGATCTCCTTAAAGACAGAGGATACATCAAACAAATTAAATAATGCACATTATTTACGTATATAGAATAACATAATGCAATCTGAATTACCATGTTATTTTACATTGATCGTATAAATGGTAGTCTCTTTCATCTTATGAAAAGTTATTAAACATTTTTCACGATTGTATCATCATAATTAAAATCTACAATTATAGATTTTACGCAAAAATGAAGTATAAGACAAATATTTTTCATTAACGTTCAACGAAACACTTCAAACGCATATCATCGCATTTTATATTTAAAAATGCATTGTGATTAATGTAATTATTTATATTATATGTATCATAGCACAAACATGTTTTTAATAAATCATTTTTATGATGTACTATATGAAAAGGAAATTATATTCTAAATGCTCACTAGTCACTGTCGTTATTTATAAAAAATAAATGACATAAATGCACTTTATACCAACACTTTTGTGCATTATACGTTAGTATAACAAAATTAGAACTTTAAACAAATTTCTATATTTAATGGGAAATAAGTAGGATTCTTTTGGGGAACGCATCCTTTAAAAGTGAACTTGGTAATACAAAAGAATACAAGTAGATTACGGTATACAGAAAATAAATTATATTAAGTATAATAACAGGAAAAGCATTAAGAGAAGCATTAATTAGATCAATTAATGCATACATTATGTGTCATATTAAAACTATTTTATAAAAGTGTATACATATATTTATATTGTACCATTTTAAATTATACAAAGAAACATCAATTCTTTCGAAATTTCCTTCAATTTCTGTGCCTCAAAGTATTGCGTCTTAATTACATTTATCTGTAATAGCACTATGGATGGGTAGATATTAGGAGAAAAATATAAAGAAGAACAAACATACTTTAAATATTTTATTATTAAATCAAGTAAGAATGTGTTTTTATTCATTTTCTTGAGAACGTAGTCTTGCACTGCCATTAGTTACCCTTATTGAAAGTTGCTGAGCACGTTCAACAATGGATTTACGTTTTTTACTACTTACTCCATGAGCGATCTCAGCACAGAATTTTCTATTTTGCATCATTAAAACTTCTAATTCCTACAAACCAACCAAAAAATAAATATTATTACAATTATTACATAGAATCACTTCAGTATAAATACAAGTTATATATTTTTTGATGTATAAGAATGTACAATTTTTTGTTTATAATAATTGTTGACTTATGAGTGAAAAAATAATTCTTTTTACCTTAACATTGTGTACCAGAACTTTTCTGAAACCAGTTGGTAGCATGTGACGGGTTTTCTTGTTGCTACCATAACCAATGTTGGGCATCAAATATTGTCCCTTAAAGCGCCTACGAACTCTGTTGTCAATACCTTTGGGTTTACGCCAGTTTCTCTGAAGAATTATTTTGTTGACATTTTTAAATCAGTTATTGACATTGATAAATAATAATAAACAATATAAAAAACGAACCTTCAATTTACTATAACGATCACTTTGATGACGAATGAACTTTTTCGTCCTCTTCTTCACAATTTTAGGCCTGTATACTGGTCGAATAGCCATTTTTGTGAACTAAGAACATAAATACAATGTAAATTAATTGATATACAGTTATAGGAGCAAATTAATAACAACACATTTTGTCACATATTTTTTAATCGTATAATTGTGACAGTAAATTATTTTTTTAAAATATGATGTATTTAATCAATCTTTATTCATTCATATTAAATTAATATATGTATATTTTACGTTACACGAACGATTTTTAATAAATTTTCGGATTTTCTGTGGAATTACGTACCGTCTCTTAATACACGCCAAATAAAAGAGGTTGTGTTGAACTTAGCCACGGTAGTCTAATAAAATATTGCGTCCAGTGATACCTTATTTAGTGACACACAGAAAGAAACTATAAATACTTGCTGTTTAAGTAAAGTTAGTCAGATATTCTCTTCAATTTACATCGTAGAGATAACTATCTAACAAAACAATTACAAGTTTTATTTTAATTTTTATACAATTTAATCGTTTTTAATTTTATTTAATTTTCAATTTACAAAACGCTAGTAAAGCGCCTTAACGCTTCATAGAAACAATCCAACTCCAAATTCCCAAAATTCAAAATCAGGTGTATGTGACAGCATAGTCTATGTATGTAAGGCTACGAAAAGTTACCAGATACAGTCTGCTATATCTTTCTGTCAAAGCGTTCTTTGATGAATTCGTATAATGAGCAAAGAGAATAAATGAATATGTAAATGTGACGTAAAATGTCTTTACCGGGGCTTTTCATGTGAGATATTTGAAATGATGTAACATATGCAGGTAAAATGTACCAATGTGTTAATATTTCAATACGATTTGATGTTACTAGTGTGCAAAATTTGAAGTATTAATAATTATCTCCTTTAAAGGTACCGTATCATAAAAACGAACCAACTTATTTACTGTTCCGTTATATGTGATTAACGGAAATTGTAACAAATTTTTTAGTTAGTTTTTTATAACGATTTTGAATAAAAATAAGTGCCGAATTTTTAATACTGGATACATTACATGCTTTGCGACAATTGTAATGTTCTTTAATATGTACATACTTCAATATTTGTTATCTGTATCGGACTAAACAAATTTTTTTTAATATCACTATAATCTGTGAATTCCTGATAAAAGTATTAGAATAAAATTATTACAATAAAAATTAGTGCATTGTTCACAAAGAATTGTGTCAAATATATAGTCCCAATTTTATTCAATATACTACCTTCAATATTGCACCAATGGCTTTATTATATGATAAAATTATTCATATAATTTAATTATTATTTATTTTATTAACATTTTCATTTCATTTTTATTTACAGCAATATAAAGAAATATAATTGATTGGTACTATGTTTTAAAAAATGCCATCTGAGATTAATGTTAAAAATATAGGTTCTGAAAAAGATAATGGAGAAAATGAACCTGAAGAACAATCTGTTACGTTATTAACAGTTGGCGTGACAAGTGAAGGATCTTCAGCTACAGTAAATCATGTGGAAACCAGTACCATAAGAAATAGTAGTAAAAAAGTGATTAAGTCTGGTGTTAAAAGTGATTTTATAGAACAGGATAAGAATGCTTCTTTGTCATCAGATATAAATTGTATGCCAAATGAAAATGATTTACAGCAACAAAAAGCATCTTCTAATGAAGAAGTAATTGATAAAACAAGTAATATTCAGGCATCTAATACCCTTGAAGAACTAAGTGCATGTTCTGAATCAAAATGTAATAAAGGAAGCGTAATTTCCAAGAATGCTGGTGCAGCTGCATTAGCATCGGGTTGTGAAATTGATGATATTGCTAGTGTTTCAAGTAGATTGAATGATGAAATTGCACAAAACTCGAGTCAAAGACATTTACCATTGTCTCATAAAAACTTAACAAGAAAGAAGTGTTTTCTGGCAAGTGTAGATAGTAGTCCTGGAAAGGCAAACAGTTTTGTAGAACAGCTGCCTTTGTCTTCTAGAAACATGATCAGAAAGAAACAATTTTTTAGCAAAGATTTGCAATCTAGTAGCACCGAATCACAATATGAACAGAGTACAGGGGACAAACATAACAATAATGATGACAATGTTTTACAACAATTTAGTTCTCAATTTAGTACTCACAACAGAGATTCTATGAAAGATGCTTGTAGCTTACCATTACAGGGTATAGCTTCATGCAGTTCTGATGAACCATTACAATTGTTGAATACTTCAATAAGTGAAACACATAGCAATGATATTGTTAATACACATAAATCATTAAATATAACAGAAAATAATAATAAGAGTACAAGTGAAAATTTAAGCAGATTAAATGAAGCTGGTAGTTCACACACATCTAAAAGTGTGCCAAAATCACAAAACACGTTAACAGATTTAATACATTGTAATGATATTACAAAGAAACCATTTAAACTGCCAATTTTAGAAAATTTATCTGAAACTGCCAGCGCTCAGCAACATGAGCTGGAAGAAAATGCTGTGGCACTATTGGAACCATCATCAACTAAAGAACCCCAAGGCATTGAAATAGAACCTCGTTCTTCAAACAGTAGTGATGCAAGTAATTCTGATACAGAATCACAGCAAGCAGTTCTAGGTCATAATGGGACCAAAAAGGTGCAGTTACTTTAGCTGTATTAAAATTTGATAAATATTTATTATTATGACACTCAAATTATTCAGCATTCTATTGCTATTTTTAATGTTTAATCTTACTTATGTACTAAATGTTTCATATTTTTCCTCAAATCAAACAAGTTTCAATATTTGATATATGCAAATATGTATATTTCCTTTACACTTTTATATATGCACATGCAATTTGATTTTCATTTCAAAATTGTTAATAGATTAATATTACACTCCTTCAAATTTATAAATTAAATTTTAGTATAAAACATGTTGAAAGTAGAATTGTTTTAAAATCACATTTTTATGAAATATATTTTACTTCAGAGACCATGTGATACAAATGATATTGTAACAAAAGAAGGCGTGGAATATTATCAATTGTGGCGAAGTACAGAAGGCTTTTCATTTCCTGAAGGTTTATATGAAACATTGTATCCAAATCCTCCACCACTACCACCACGGGTAACGCACAAACTTTTACATAGAAGTAATGCTTTACCAACTGGTCCACCAGAATTACCCAAAAGACATCCTCAAAAATATTCTGCACCCTTGCACCCTGAAGATTGTTTTGGATTTGAAATTGTAGATGTTGATGAAGCTTCTAATTCAAAGGTAATTTAATGAAATATATGCACTGCAGTTAATTGGTAAGCATATAATGTAATTTTAGCTTGTATTTAATGTTTTTTATATATGTAATATATTGTCTCATATAAAGTTTTTACAATTTTTTATATTTATATGATTCCCGTATTTATATATTGTTATAATCAATCCCCTTAATATTTTAGTCACGGAGAGCTGTTACAAAAAGTATAGCGCTGTTAAGTTCACCAAGGCCGCCTAGACCATTAGAAAGACCAATATCTGGTTTAACAAATCCATTAGAGTGTCCACCAACACCTACACATCGTCCAAAGCCTTTGCGTCCGTTACCGATGTGTCAAACATCTAATGTACCATTACCGTCTGAGGAACCTTTGCCACCATGTAAGATAAATTTATCATAACTTTAATAATGTTATAATATAATTAAACAAGAAAATTTTATTGAATATATTATTATCGCAGCATGGGAAGCAAGAATCGATAGTCATGGTCGGGTGTTCTACATAGATCATATTAATCGAACGACAACTTGGCAAAGGCCCAATTTAACAACACGGAACACTGGCTGTGATCTTCGGAGGCAGCAATTAGACAGACGTTATCAGAGCGTTCGTCGAACTATTTCTCGACCCGACAATATTGATCGCGAGCCGTCTAGTTCGCAACATGCAAATGGAAATAATTTCGAGAATATGGAACGACCGAATGAACGAGTCGAAAGAATTGAAAACGAACCATTCGATATTAATACGAGTCCTCCAGTATTATTTTTAACGAGACCCGATTTTTTCACAGTATTACATAGTCATGCAGAAGCAGTGGAATTGTATAATCGTAATCCCAGTTTGAAACACATGATTAGCAAAATCAGAAGAGATACAGCAGTTTTTCCGAGATATGAACATAATAGAGATTTGGTTGCATTAATAAATTTCTTTTCCGATCCAGCTAAAGAACTTCCAAGAGGCTATGAATCAAAACTTGATAGAACAGGCAAAGTAAATATGCCACGATTTAAATCATTTCCGTTATTGGAGAAATCTTTCTGATAGTCAATTGTTAATATTTTCAGAAATTTTTCATTTGTCATGCAAGAAAAGCAACATCTTTCATTGATCCAAGATTACCTACTGAACCGACTCACACACGAACATTATTGGATGAAGCACCTGTACCTCCACCTAGACCACAACAGTCAGCTATTACAACTACACCCGATATACCTGTAGCTTATAACGACAAAGTTGTTGCCTTTTTGCGCCAACCAAATATAATGGATATCCTAAAAGAAAGACATTCAGCATTAGGACAAAATATTGCGCTTCGAGAGAAAGTAAATACGATACGAATTGAAGGGACGACTGCTTTGCAACGATTGGGACATGACGTACCTCTAGCATTATTATTAAGGTACAAAATAATCTAATTTCTGAAGGGAGTAAAGGATGAAATAATACTAAAATATTGAATTTATTGTTACAGTTTATTTGAACAAGAAATTATGTCATATGTACCTGGAAACGTAGGCAGATCTCCATTAGGTAGTCCGCATGCTTCGCCTGGCTTAACAAGAGCTTCTGCTAGAGCTCCAGCTCCATATAGAAGAGATTTTGAAGCTAAACTTAGAACATTTTATAGGAAACTAGAAAGTAAAGGATATGGGCAAGGTCCAGGAAAATTGAAGTAAGTATATTCCAATATAAAAAATGTATAAATATATTTATTATATTATACACTTTTTATATATTTTATTTAGATTACATATTAGAAGAGAACATTTTCTGGAAGATGCTTTCACTCGTATTATGGCTGCTTCAAAAAAAGACTTGCAAAAAAGCAAGTTAGTTATTATGTTTGATGAGGAAGAAGGTGTAGATTATGGTGGCCCATCCCGTGAATTTTTCTTTCATCTGTCGCGCGAACTTTTTAATCCTTATTACGGCTTATTTGAATATTCTGCTAACGACACTTATACCGTACAAGTGTCGCCAATGTCAGCTTTTGTAGATAATTACCATGATTGGTTCAGGTTTTCAGGCAGAGTATTAGGTTTAGCTTTAGTTCACCAATATCTGCTTGATGCCTTTTTTACAAGACCATTTTATAAAGCTCTTCTGAGAATACCAGCGAGTCTAAGTGATTTAGAGAGTTTAGATCAAGAATTCCATCAAAGTTTAATGTGGATTAAAGAAAGAGATATAAGTATTGAACCATTGGAATTAACTTTTTCGGTCACGGAAGAACTTCTGGGCCGAGTAGCTGAACGTGAACTAAAACCAGGAGGAAGAAACATTGCAGTTACGGAGAAAAATAAAAAAGAATACCTTGAAAGAGTTGTACGTTGGAGACTTGAGCGCGGCATTGCCGAACAAACGGAATCTCTAGTTCGTGGATTTTATGAAGTCGTCGATCCACGATTAGTATCAGTTTTTGATGCACGAGAGTTAGAATTAGTAATAGCTGGAGCGGCAGAAATTGATCTTAACGATTGGAGAACGCATACAGAATATAGAAGTGGTTATCACGATGCACATCCAGTAGTAGAATGGTTTTGGAGTAGTATAAGCCGATTTACTAATGAACAACGACTGAGACTGCTACAATTCGTTACTGGTACATCAAGCATTCCATATGAAGGATTTGCAGCTTTACGTGGATCTACAGGACCACGAAAATTTTGCATTGAAAAATGGGGAAGGCCAAATAGTTTACCCAGGTATAAAAGTTGTCTTAAAACTAATATAATGAACCAAACAATTAGAATTCTTATAATATTTATGTTATGAATGTTTCTCAAATTTGTTAATAGTATCATTTTGTTTATTCAATAATGCTGTTCTTCAAAATAGATAACTTTTTAGGGCTCATACATGCTTTAATCGCTTGGATCTTCCACCGTATCCTACGCCTGAAATTTTATATGAAAAGCTTTTATTGGCTGTAGAAGAAACAAATACTTTTGGAATAGAGTAAGAGAATTTGCTATGATTACAGCAAATGCATAACGATATAAGAAAAACATCAAGGTTCGTGTTATTTGAATAAAGCATCATTGCAGATTTAAAGATAGATTGGTAAGATTGGTAATGTATTCTACTATCCAAAAATTCATGATCGGATTTTTAGATTACTACAATCAAAACTGTATCAAAATGTAAATATTTAACAAAAACAGTTGCGCATATTTTGAAAATTTTAAATATTGTATACATATTGCTGTAATCTATTTATATTAAAACTAAATAACGATTCGCGTAGTGCATTTCTTGTATAAAAATTACAGATTTAATACATTAAGAAAAAATTCTTAGGTATGAATATATGCAATTATTTCTGTTCAAACTTCAATAGTTCTAGAAATTGTTTAGAAAACATTGTAGATATATGTAGTATAGAAAAAACTGATTTTGAAATTGATACAAAAATAAGCGACTTATTTAGCATAATTTCTATAAAAGCTTCTTTTTTTTATATTTTGTAAAAATACTCTTACAAATTTTTTATAAAAATTGAAGAGCATTTAATATCGCATTTCACAAAAATATATAATGCAGCTATGTAGCTAATTTATTCTGTGGTCTACTTAGTTTGTAGGTATAATACTGATTTCTAGTCTGTATTTTTAAATATTCAATTTTGCAGCTATTTTTCTAATATTTTCAGACATTCCATGTCAATTTATTTAATATTTTCATAATTAATTTACAAAGTTCTACAATGAAGCAAAAAGAATGTTTATAAAACAAAAACTTTTTATTGCATATTTAGTGATATCTTCTCACAAGTAATCAAGACGTTTTATAAACATTCTTCCAACGTGTTTTATATAATTTATCTTCAAACTAAATAAAAATTTCAAGTATTTGGTATTAATCAAGAATGTTTAAAATGCCCAGAAAAGGAGTTAATGAATAAACAATGAAATTATGAATAATATATGAAGAATACACAGTCAATGAAAGTAATAAGAATAGTCAATCATCATTCAGTTATTAATTTCACATTTAGTATTAACATAGACGTTTTATAGAATTTTATTTAATACGTAGGACATCGTTTGTAATTCGTTTATTTAATTCTTTAAAACTAATTTTAGAAAAAACTATGCTAAACAAACGTTATAATATTACTTGAAGAATTGGTGAGCATGTAGATGATCCTATACTTTAAGATTTAGTCTACCTCTTGAATTTTAATCTCGCTTTTGCGGTATTAATGTAAAAAATTTTCATCTGTTAATCATTTAATCGTTCCTCATCTTAAAAAAAAGAAAACATGTATAATATATAAAACATATACGGGTTTCTGTAATGTGCAAGAGATAATACAACAAAATTTTATTTATATTTCTCCTGATGCAAAATTATATTACAAAATAAATTTAATGAAATTATTTGTTATCCAGTAGAATTCAAAATGAAGTATTAAATATTTATAAAAATCGGCAAAAAAATGACGATTATTAAATATAAAATATGAAAAACATTTTTATATGTTATTTACTCTTAAAATTTCGTTTAAGTGATTGTTTGGTTTTGTGTGATGTTAGTAGTAACAACGTCGATAAATAACAATAATAACATTAATGTAGTAATAATAGAAAATATTTATTAAATAGAAATACTAATATTATGTGATTGTTGAAGATAAGTTGCACCTTATATTATCTGTAAACTAGTCATATAGCATGGCAAATTATAGACTATTTAGTACAGGCATTGTAATACTAGATAACACATAACATTTACAATGAACCATGACTGTGTGAGAGCATTCTTTACTTTATTGTTAAAGAAAATAAAATGTGCCTCTTTTGTTATGTTACATTAAACATTGTTCTCCCTTTCTTATAATATCCGCCCTACTCTCATATAAAGAAAATTATAATAAGCGAACTTTTCTAATTTGTAGAATAATTGCAGTCTTATGAAAAATTAGATATTCAGAGGAAGTGAAAATCTTAAACTTAACGGATATCTTCTAAAAAATCTAATTTAGTCGTGACATGTCATACAATTTTCTAAAAATATATCCCAAAAGTGTGTACAATTACATTTTTACGTTCCGAGATCTAAAGTTAAAGATTATCCACCAGGTTGAGTGTGAAATATTTTTAATTAAAGAAAATGTACGGTACTTGACAATTTTATTTCTTAAATAACGCAAAATCGAGTTGGTGATTCATAGTTCTAACAAAGAAAGTTTGTCGATAAAGTTTTCAATAGTTTCACATGTATGTTCATTATTATGTAATGGTTATATATAAATACAATGCCAATGCATTTTTCCATGGTCGACTTATAATCAATTTGATGTTTTATTTTATAAAATACCAATATTCTTTGTTTCGCGAAAATATAAGATATTTGACAAATGTCTTCGTAGAAAAATTCTATGAAGACAATGTTGCTGTCTATGCATAAGCATAGTGCAAAATCTGTTTGAAATGTTTGAATCAATAAATGTCAGGTTATGAAGGTCACGACAGGATGTAAGAACAAAAATAATGAGGGTAAAGAAAGGCAGCACCGTAGTAAAGTGCAAAAAAAATCAATTACGGATTAGGACCAAGGTTTTTAAATATATTTTTAGTACATCTTCATACAATAAATTTTATATTTCAGATTATATACTTGTATACCAGTACCAAAATGATATTTATTTTCTTTTTTTAAAACCAAAAGAGAAAGAAAGTGTTCCAAAAAATATATATTTTTTAATTTACATTTTACAATTTTTTATAATACTAAATTTTTGTGTATTTTTGTGTTACGACAAATTCATGATTCATTGTGTGAATATAGATAGATGATATACATATATTTTCAGTTATTACAAATACATTAATGATAGATAAAAATTTTTGTGTGCGAAAGATATGTTTATTATACATATATATCATTTTAATATAATACTGTAATATAATAATATTATTTTGGGATTGTGTTTTAATAAACATTGATATCTAAATAAATGATGCAATATCATTATCAAAATATTCCATTATCTTTTTACAAGTTGTATTTGTGAATCCTGATATTAGGAAGCATAAAACTTGAAATTGACCAATTTAATATCCATTCGTAAATTGTAGAAATAGCAAAATTTAAATTTCATATATCGAGGACTATTAAATGCAATTGAAGTACGAATTACCTAGTAGAAAGATAAAAAATTAATTTTTAACGATATTAAAGATGAAAACATTAAATCCAATTGTTCTTCTTTCATTAAAAATAATTTAATGGAAGCTATATAATATGATTATAATTATTCTCACTATTTTAACAGGCAAAGTAAGAAAAATATATTGTTATATAACCTACAAAAGTATAATTACAAATTTAGATTCAAATTAAACGACTTAAAGCATTAGTCAACAAAATAGCAATATTTGTAAACTAAATTAAATGAAGAATGTATTATGCAAAAAAAAAGGTTATATAAAATAATTATAGACATCATGCCAAAATTTCAGATATACTAAATGATTTATAAACGTTATAAGTAAACTATAATTGATTTTCAAGGAGGAATATTAGCGTCCTACTAAATGACCAAAAAAGTATTTGGCTAGAAAATGGAATAAGGATCCGACGCCCACGCAGGTTACAGCCCTGACAACGTATGTATGATATCCGCCGACAATGCTGTTTCGTGTGCGCAAACAGGCAAGTCGTACGGCGCGCGCGCACGTTTAGTTCGACGCGTTTGCGTTAAACTTTGTCTAGACTTCTCATCGATTGGTTTTTAGAGTACCCGAAGTATATTCAAAAAAATCACTTCCGTGCTTTAATATAGAGTAGTAGTAATGTATTAGTAGAAGAGGACTGGCCGCGTGTCACACCTTATATCGTCCATGTTTCTTCACCAGTATAACATAAGTACGATCGTTGATTCTCACCTTTGCACACGCAAATCAACCCACCCGCAAAATCGTCGAACAACGGCAGCCATCTTTGCTGGCTCCAAAACGGGCTGTGGTTTGTGACAGAGAAGACGGTAGTGGTTCTTGATGCGGTTCACGCGACCATCTCGTCGCCTATGCACCCTACGAGAGATTGGAAATCATTTTTAAGTGTGACTAATCAGAATAACTAAGGAACTCGTGTCACGAATTCGAGCTACCGAAATATGGCAATGGAGACGCCGAGGGAGCGTGAGATTGCCGCGGAGGACAGTATCAAGGTAGTCTGCAGATTTCGACCTTTGAACGACTCCGAGGAGAAGGCTGGCTCGAAATTCATCGTAAAATTCCCATCCGGCGGCGAGGATAACTGCATCTCTATAGGGGTACGTAGATTTTACACGCGTCATTCTCGTTTTTAGTTATCACATTTAGTTAACCGTGTTCAGCTTACGTGTGATGTCATCGTGCACAGCTGACAGCTGCTCTCTCGGTCCTTCTCTATATTCAGTATATTCTATCTGTAAACCGTCATGCTATGCATTTAACGCCGATTAAAAGAATCCTTCGATCAACGCACTGGATGATTCATTTTTGTTATTTTCGGCGAAATGGAGATTTCATTCCGCCTCCATCGGTGCTTCGTCGAGCTGAACGATTTCCTCACGTTGACGCATCTATTTCAGCGAACGATTAAACCGTAATTTCGAAGTAGATACAGTACCGAATTGTCAACGATCGAACTTCTTTTTCGCTTATCGACGGTAGTCGATTGTCAATTTAACTACATATATATATATTTTGTGGTGTTAAAAATTGTTGTTGGCCTCAGATTCGTCAAATATAAGTTCAGCTTTGTGAAATGTTTGAGATCGCATTCGCTACAATTTAATTTAATGAACGATCCTGTGTTTCTTATAATTATTAAATTTTTGTAAAATATTTCCACTACCTATAGCCTTAATTCCTCCTTATCCTCATTATACCTTTGCAGGAAATATATGTACACTTCATGATTTTTTTATATATTACGATTTTATCAGCTGTACTAATAAATAAATCCCCATTTTATAATAAGACTGATAAATATATAGATTATCAGATCATTTAAATGATTAGGACTTTTTTAGTTGATAGCGTCAGTATTTTTAAATATCTGCTTATCTATTTATCTCTTTCTTGCATTATGATCTTATTGCTTCTATATAAACAAATAATTTAATTTTTGTAATTGTATATGATTTTGTATTAAGAATATTAAACAGATATATAATTATATATTATGAATATTTGTTAAATTTATTATTGTATATAGAAATTACAACTATTCCTAATGATATTTTTACTTTTGTAGTATCAATTTGTATATCAATTTGAAATGATCCGACATGTATTTTTAAGTAGATACATGTTCATGAATGTACCATTTCATATAGAAGTCTTTTGATCTTGGAGCTCAGTAAAGATATCGCTATTGTTTTAAAAGGTTCCTGATACAAAGCTTCATTGAGTGCAATTGTTCCCCTTTTTCCTATATTCTTCCATATTTCAAAGGGAGGATGCAAATACATATGTAATATATAATTTTCCCTACAATATTTTATTTGTGTTTCACACTGATTCGTGAAATATGTAAGATAAAAATAGAATTTTAATAAAATTAAGGTATTGTTACTTATTTAAAATTGGCAAACATTTGTCTTATGTCATTAATTTTTTAAATGAATATTATTTAAGTACATTTTGTTTAAAAGTCTCAGGACACCTAGTCAAATTTGATAAAAACCTAAAAGTATTATTGAAATCAATAAAATATTTAAAGTAATGCTATATTTTACAGAATTGCTTATATGTATAATAACAAACATGTTTAAAAATAAAATAACTCTATACTTTACCAAAATCAATAACAATTAGTCATTTTTTCGTCTATATATACCCTGTGTATCTTAAGTATCATATTTACCAATTTTGGTATTTTAGCAATTATTTTTTTAATAATTTCTCTATTGTTATTTTTCTTTCTTATCTTTCATTCCCTTTATGCAATATTTCACTTCTGTCCGTAATTGTGGATATTTTTGTTTCATACTTTTCGTCCTAACACACCCTATAGTATTTCGATAAGGTTAACATCAGGCAGTAGCTACTTCACCATTACATTTATTTCTGTTGTATTTAGTATTTCTTCTAGACATTTTTTACATATCTTCGCTAGATATATAAGATCATTATTATGAATGAAATAGTTTCGATTAATGAAACGGAGATTACGTTTGTTTGTGCAATATACACAAATATCTTTTTCTTCAAATTTATTATTTTTAACAAATTACTCGTTGTGTTGTTTTCGGTCCAATTTCCAATTCGCTTTTATATAGGAAGCATTTTCCATTTTTATACATTAATTATTATTTAATTCTTAAATCAAACAAAAGTCCGTCGCTCGGATTTAAAAATTTCAAATTTAGATTTATTCGTAATATAGTCTTCTAGTGATTAATGTTGATGATTTTTAGCGTACTAAAATCGTTTTTAGAGTTGCGCAGCTTCAAAATCTACTTTCCATAAATCGCGAAATTAGTTTCATTTGTTATTTATCAATTTTTGCTTTTGGAGTAGTTTTTCTTTTATTACGTTTACAAAAATCGATTCTCAACTATTACCTTTCTCATTTCAAATTACTTGTAGTTGCGAAATTATGTATCACAAGCTATAGACAACGGAAGAAGTTCTCACTTTCTTCAAAATTTCTCTTGCAGAATAGCCTCTTCTCCTGATAAAAAGACTCTCTCAGAATACTTCACTATACTCAAGTCTTTTCTCTTATTATTAATATGCGACGTGCACACGAAAAGTATTCAAAACGAAGTGATTTCAACTGAAGCTTTGAATTAGCTAGAAACTCTAATTTATGTTTCTGTAATTCTATAATATGTTTTAAATATTTGTATAAACCAAAAAAATATGCAAATGTAGCCATCGTGAATTAAAGGAACGGAAAAGAATATTCTGCTCACGGCTATCATAACGGAGCGTATCTCTAATAATTCACATATATTTTTCATTTTTGTAAATTTTCATTATTCGGACAATGAAATATTTTATTGTCATATAATCAACTAATGCGTATTAATACATCCGTAAATTGTATTAATAAAACTATGTAATTTGAACGATTTAAATTGTACAAATATCATATGAAAGTTTATCAAAATATGGCTTCATGTTATAAAACTTTTGCGTAGTAGCGTATATTCTTTAATTTAATATTGTAATATTATTTTAGGGGAAAGTATATCTTTTTGATAAAGTATTTAAGCCAAATGCTACTCAAGACAAAGTTTACAATGAAGCAGCTAGATCAATTGTCACAGATGTGTTGGCAGGCTACAATGGCACTATTTTTGCATATGGACAAACATCTTCAGGTAAATTGAAATTTTGTATTAAGTAAAATACATAGATATGTGTTATTAGTTATTGATATCAAAGTTAAGTTCTAATATGATTCTGCTAATGAAATATTTATGTGTGAATTAGGAAAAACACACACTATGGAAGGTGTTATTGGAGACCCAAATAAACAGGGTATTATTCCCAGAATCGTTAATGACATTTTCAATCATATTTATGGCATGGAAGAGAATTTGGAGTTTCATATCAAAGTATCATACTTTGAAATCTATATGGATAAGATCAGAGATCTTCTTGATGGTAAGAACTTTATTATTCATTTTACTTATATATCTAACATGAAAAATCTTAAAATTGTTACTTATAATTTTATTGTTTTTCATTCTCAGTGTCCAAGGTGAATCTAAGTGTGCATGAAGATAAAAATCGAGTACCATTCGTAAAAGGTGCAACAGAACGCTTTGTATCTAGTCCTGAAGAAGTGTTTGAAGTGATAGAAGAGGGAAAATCAAATAGGCACATTGCTGTAACTAACATGAATGAGCACAGCTCACGTTCTCATTCTGTATTCTTAATAAATGTGAAACAAGAAAACTTAGAAAACCAGAAGAAGTTATCAGGAAAATTATATCTTGTTGATTTAGCTGGTTCAGAAAAGGTGACTTACATCTACTCTATTAAATCTATCATTAATCTACTCCCTTCTCCTCAGAATATACCTATTTTATGTTTATATTATATTTTAGGTTTCAAAAACTGGAGCAGAAGGCACTGTACTGGATGAAGCAAAAAATATTAATAAATCCCTATCAGCTCTTGGAAACGTAATTTCAGCTTTAGCTGATGGAAATAAAACTCACATTCCTTACCGTGACTCAAAGTTGACTAGAATTCTGCAAGAATCTCTTGGTGGCAATGCTAGAACTACGATTATTATTTGTTGTTCACCAGCTAGTTTCAATGAATCAGAAACAAAGTCGACTTTAGATTTTGGTAATAAAAGAGATCTTTATTTTTGTCTTGACTAAATATATGAGGTTTCCCGATTATATATTTAATTATTTTCTTAGGTAAACGAGCTAAGACTATAAAGAATGTTGTATGCGTTAATGAGGAATTGACGGCTGAAGAATGGAAGCGTCGCTATGAGAGGGAGAAAGAGAAGGCAGCTAGATTGAAAGGAAAAGTTGAAAAATTGGAGGCTGAATTATCTCGTTGGCGACAGGGTGAAACAGTTAAACTCGAAGAACAATTTAATTTGGTTGAAGCATCAGATGTTACAACTCCAATTAATATGTCCATTGAGGGTACTATACAATTTACTTTATAAGAATGAGAACGTTGTGACATATATTATATAATTTATAATGCTTTCCACAGGTAAACTTGACGATGGTCCAATGCCGGCCACTCCTGGTGGCAATTTGATGGCCGGATCTTTATCTAATGAAGAACGGCAGAAACTAGAAGAAGAACGTGAAAGACTTTACCAACAATTGGATGATAAGGATGAAGAGATTAATCAACAATCGCAATATGTTGAAAACTTGAAAGAACAAATTCATGAACAAGCAGAATTAATTGCAACTGCAAGGCGTGAATACGAGAAACTTCAACAGGAGGTGAACCGAACACAACAAGAACATGAACGGGCTAAGGAAGAAGTAAAAGAAGTTTTACAAGCATTGGAAGAGTTAGCAGTTAATTATGATCAGAAATGTCAAGAGGTATCTTATGTCAATAGTTAATTTCTTATATCATCTGTACTGAAAGATATAAGGATATTATTATATTATATACACATTCTTACAGTGTGATATTAAAAAGAAAGAAACAGAAACTTTAACAGAAGAACTTTTAGCAAAACAAACAACGCTGAACAGTACTGCTTCAGAATTACAACAGTTGAGAGATATGTCTGCACATCAAAGGAAACGTATTGCAGAAATGTTAGCAAACTTCTTGAAAGATTTAGGTGAAATTGGAGTTGCTATTGGTGGCGATGAAAATCTAAAGGTAAAAACTGATTTACTACATCGTTTAAAGAATTTCTTATAATGCAATTACATAAAGTATTACAAATCTCATATTTTATAGGTTGTACCTACAGAAAGCAATGGTAAACTTGAAGAGGAATTCACAGTGGCAAGGCTATTCATTAGCAAAATGAAATCAGAGGTGAAGAATTTAGTACAACGATGCCAAGGATTAGAAAGTTCCCAAGTAGACTGTAACAAGAAAGTAAGCGTTCGATTTCGTACTCTTTGAATTCATTATATTTGATTTTTACAATATATAACGCTCATTGGTCAATTTTATTTTAGGTTGCTGAATATGAAAAAGATCTGGCTGAATGTCGTTTATTAATTTCTCAACACGAAGCTCGTATGCAAACATTAACGGAATCAATGAAAGTGGCGGAAGCACGTAAACGTGCTTTGGAGGAAGATGTTGATGCTTTACGCGAAGAATGTGCCAAGTTGAAGGCTGCAGAACAAGTACAAGCAGTTACAAATAAAGAAAAAGCAGAAGAAAAGGAAGCAGCAACAAAGATGAGAGTAGCATTGGAAGAACAAATGGATCAATTGCGAGATGCTCATCAGAAACAAGTAAATATACATTTTACATTACTATATATAATATTATATACTATATTATTATGAATAATTCAATACTAAATATTATTATTATTAATTGAATGTAGGTCGCAGCGCTTAGGGATGAACTGTCTGAGAAGCAAGAATTGATCAGTGAACTTAAAGATTTGAACCAGAAATTCACATTAGCTCATCAGCAAATGCAAGCCGATTATGAGCGATTGAAACAAGAAGAAGCAAACAAATCTGTTAAATTGCAAGAATTAATTTTACTTAATGAACGCCGTGAACAAGTGCGTATAAATTTGACAAATGATATAGAGTAATTAAAAGTCTAAATTGCTGTAATAACTAATTAAATTTTATAGGCTCGAAAAGATCTTAAAGGTCTGGAGGAAACAGTAGCCAAAGAACTTCAAACACTGCACAATCTACGCAAATTATTTGTTCAAGACCTTCAGACTAGAATAAAGAAAACTATGATCGCAGAAGATAACGAAGACGATGGTGGATCACTTACACAGAAACAGAAGATTTCCTTCCTTGAGAATAATTTAGATCAGCTTACGAAGGTACGTGTTTGAAAAATTCAGTAATTAAAATTCCAAATTTGGTCGCTGAATATTTTTAATGCGTAATTATACTCTCCATCAAAACACTATCTATATATTTTTAATAGGTTCATAAACAACTTGTAAGGGATAACGCTGATCTTCGATGTGAATTACCCAAACTTGAAAAGAGATTGCGAGCTACGATGGAGCGTGTAAAAGCTCTGGAAACAGCATTGCGAGATGCCAAAGAAGGTGCAATGCGAGATCGTAAACGTTATCAATATGAGGTAGATAGAATCAAGGAAGCGGTTAGACAGAAGAATCTGGCTCGTCGTGGACCTAGCGCGCAAATTGCTAAGCCAATTAGAGCTGGTCAACACCATTTAACCAATGTTAATGCTATTAGAACAGGAAATCGCGGTGAGTAATAATTTGTATAGTTATCTTTGTTATATATATTCTTACTTTTACACACAAATCGTAGGTTTGTTCAATTTTGCATAAAAGGAATCGATAAAAATATTATACATTTTGGAATATATAATCTAATATACTTAAATATAAATCATATAATTTCATATAAAGAATGAAAGATTATTTAAAAGAACAAACCTTACGAGAATTTTATTTTAATTTTCAATTCTTTTTTAATAAATGAGTATGGGTGATTTTATTTATAAAACGTTAATTTTTCGTTAATATTTTTGGTAATATTAGTTTTGATGTTTGTTTATTTTTCATGTTTTTATTCAGATATGGGTAACAGCGTACAGTGATCGTGAGCATAATGCCAAACCCTTCACTTTTACAGAAAACGAATGCAAGAACGCTTTCATCAATGAAAGCAATAGAGTTCCAGAGACTCTAATTTGTAGTGGATACCCATAAATGTTACAACTATATAGTAAGGGTAATAGACGTAATATATCCGCAAGGAGCACCGCCAGTTCTTTTTATTTGTCTCGAAACAAGCATGTGCTTATTAATGCAAATAAGTGCATTAAGTTATAAAATTAGTGCTGCATGTCCTATCGATTTGTAAATAGTTAATTTTTATAAATTATTTAACTTAATATCATGCACGATAAATAAAGGTGAATGTCTATCAAATAATCATGCAAAGGCCTCTTATGAAGAATGTTTCAATATTTATTTCTATCAAAATTTTGTATACTATATTCTATGTCTTTAAAAAGACAAATGAATTCCATTATCATAGAATAGAAAATAAATTCCTGAAAGTGACACTAATGTAATTTGATCGACTTGTCTACAGTAGTTTTAATTAATCTGCTATCGACATTGAAGTTTCCCGACAAATGAGGCAGTACTATTTAAGATTTGGTAGGTATCGCTGACATGAAATGCGATTGGACATGCGGCTTTGAAAAAAACTGTAGGAATGATCGTGGCTTATAAGTATTTATAATTGTAAGAATTCTCTCCATTGCTATTAATACACTCGTGACAACAGATTTTTCGGACCAGAAAGCTCGCTTAACCGAGAGTGTTAAGTTTGTTGGCTATTCTAAATATTATTGAGGTCCAAGAACCAATGGCTTTATGAACATTTTCGACAGAAGAATTTCATCGCTATCCTCGTTCACATTTATTTTATTATAGTACAGTTTTCATTGCATGAATCTTTATATACTCATCTAATTTAAATTAATTTATTATCGCTTATTCTTGTTTATATCAGAGGCTTTTATACTACATTTAAAGTTCTGTAGGCCAATGAAATTTGGCCTATAGGGTAAATCTTTTGTCTTAGATATACGTGTTAGTTTACATTTCTTCATGTTGAGCTTATGCTCGGAAGTTACCTAGATGTATGTATACTGTACGTCTATTAGTGAGCTTTTGCACAGGTCTGCTTAAGTTCCTAAAACCTGTTGCAGGCCGCCGAAAATTCGCTCACACATGTATCTCTTTATTTTTCAGTGTAACAATTGAACGTAACGTTATACACATGCATTTTTTAGAAAACTCTATTCTTTAATCATATTTGTCGATAATTAATGCTTTTCAATGTGTACTTTTTATGTATTTTTTTTGTAATTGTTTTATTTATGGTTCTGATAAAAATGTACGAGCCACACGTACTTGATGTATTGTCCGGAGCAGGAGAATTCTAAACAATATTAATTTAAGATAGGTTTCTGTAAACTGTGCGCGATTAAATATTTGTTTGTGATACGTTGGAATCTTATTACGCATAGATTCCTTATGGTATGTAGGCAAAAAAGATTAACATTTTCTTTATGAATCATTGTCTCTCGTTGTTGTAGACAACAACGAAAGAAATCATGTTTCCATGTGAGATCATTTTTGTCATCTTCCGTTTTTTAACTTTTGTGATATCGAGGGTGAAATTGTGTTTGCTAATATGCAAAGACAAGTGCGTGGTGCATAATGAGTGCAATTATTATTGAAATATTTTTGTCAAATGTATGTAAATATAATCGTACACTATTACATTTATTTGGCAAATTAATAAAACAATTTTTGCAAATTGCCCTACGCATAAAAGGCTACAAGTATATGTATTTAATGCAAAATACACTTAATATTACTGTTTCAAAGCCTTAACGATTATCGAAATATTGTCATACGATAATGTATTTTCATTCTACTGTTCAACTAAGGTATTAATGTGTTCGCTGAATTTTTGATCATGATTCAATTTCTTTCTTAAGCTAGTGAATCGTGAAATAAAATATCAGCTTAGCCAACTCTTTGATTGTGAGTTTCGGGCATCGACCACTTTTTCCTTATTAAATAACATTTATTTTTATAGAGTATTGTAAAGGCATTATTGATTTTTCAACATGAAGGAAGAAATTGGACGGTACTTATCGAATAAATCTTCGTTATGATTAAAAAATGATGAAACACGATGATGACTAATCGAGTACTGTTACATAATAGCATAATGTAAATTATTCACGTAATTTTCGAATTGACATACGTGTTTATGTTCTTTTTTTACATTGTAATTCGTATGATTCGTTCGTATAATTAAAACGGGCAATGGAGCTTGAAAAAATTTGATGAATTTTATTGTACAAAAAAAAACTCCTCCAAAATCCATATGCTTGTCGGAAAAAATCCTTTCAATCGGAGATCTCCGATGTATGTATGGGAGAAAATAGAAAAAATCAGAGTTATTATTATTTTCATAATACATCAAACATGTTTAAAATTATAGTAAAGAAAAGAAGAGAAGTAGTTAAACTTATAATGATACATTCACGCTGGAAAACAAGGATCACTGTTAATGAGGAGGTCTATAACTGCTACCGTTTTTTTGTAAACTGTACGAAGTATGCGAATGTGAAGGAAATAAATAAGTTGACAGATGTAGATATTCGTTTCATTGTTTTAGAAACATACCGAAAAATGTACAGAAAAAGTGCGACAAACTCATGTAGTTGTATCACCTGCTTTGCTACACTATGCTTTATTCGAAAAATTATTATATGTTACATACGTGCGCTTATTTAATTAAGATCTACATCATAACAAAATTACCGGCGTTTTAAAATAAAAAAAAGATCTATAATTGATACTCGATGGTGCATAGCGAAACCTATAAGTATCGAAGTAGGTTTACTATATAAAATAGAATAATAAAAAAGAATAATAAATTCTTTTTTCATTGCATGTCTTGTGTACATGTTATAAACATTCTTCAAAAGCCCTCAATCAAATTCAGGTCTACCTCATTCGAAGCTGAAAATAAAATGAAATAGAAATTTGAAAAGTCCTCCTAGAATTAGATGATAGATTTGTATGCAGAATTAGAGAGAGGCCATAGCTTCAAGGTACCATAAATTATATTACATTTAACTTACACCCATATTTAATTGAAATTAGTAAGAAGTTTATTATTATTACTTGATTAATAATTGACAATAGCTGCATTAACTTTTTAATAAGATACTACTTAAATATTGATTCTTGAATAGCATAGTTATTCAATAAAATAATTTATATTACATGTATATTTGCATTTATTCGATATCAAAATTATAAATATCCAACTTTCCTCATTGATTTTATAAAACTCATATGAATATATATATTAATTTATTTTTTAGTCCAAGCAATAATGAACTGCTTCATTCAACTAGACTTCATTATTTTATTTATTTTCTTATGGTATTTTTTCAAAGATAAATATCATGAATGGTCTGAATATTATGGACTGGAATGTGGAACAACAATGTTTAGACAACACATTGTCATTGACAGATGTACGAAAAAAATTATTTCCTACAAAGAGTAAACTTGATCGTGCACCAGTATTAAGTGAAAATAAATATACACCAAAAACATTGGTAGGTAATTGGTTTGAGCGCAGAGCAAGTGACATAAGCCAACCCAATGATTGGAGAACTTTATATGAGATAGATTATAAGCCTCAAGTTAATAAAACTTGGGAAATAAACCAAATTGCAAAGTGGGAAAATAAACTTATTCAGGAGGTATATGAATATATATATATAAAATATAATCTAAAGTAAATTATAAAAAACAAATGATACATGATGTAATTTTTAAGTGACTTTTAATTTTTACAATAATATTTTGAAATACAATTTCATTGTAAGGGTTTACCTCAAGAACAATTTTTTGATCATAAAAAGGAATATTGTAGTAATATGACAACAACTTATGATTTGTGTTATAATATTTTACCGAAAAGTTTTAAAGGACCAAAAATTAGATTCTATAATACAAGGTATATATCATTTTGTATTAGTTATAAGTAAATTATCTCAATACTTTAATATTATATTCATGTTTTATAAAATTTATATTTTGTACTTGGAGACAGAGGAAATGGGTTCCTGAACAGGATCTGATGAAAAGTTTTGGTACATTAACTCAATTTGGCTTAAGAGAAGCATTAAAAGACGAATTGTACAAGAATTCACAAGAAGGAATAGCCAAATGTCAATGGTGGTCTACTTATAGGGAAGAAATTGGGGAGTTAAAGCTATTAAATATTGAACAAGATACTCAGTAAGTTATTATTTAATTTAAATTAAACCTATCAAATATATATCTTGATTTATATTTATTTTCATTGAAGATTTCACAGACGAAAAGTGAATTTTAATGTACCAGATCTTAGACATTTCGAGCGTAAATTATCAGATTCTGAACAGTGTTTACACCCATTGAAAGTTAAAAATTCAGTGTCACATGCAAATTGAGAATATGATAATATAAAATATATTTGTCTATTAATTAATTTGTTACAAATTTTAACAAAAATGTAATATCTCGGTTGAAGATATTACAATATTTATTTTATTAAGTTATTTTAACATCACATCTTAACACAATAAACATCATATATATTCTTACAAATACACAGAACACTTTAAATTTCATTACTTATATATATATACATAACTTTTTGTGTGTTCAAAACAGCTCTTTTTCGTATTCACAAATACAATAATAAAGTTAAAAAAAAATCAAATATTATCAATACAAGGTGAACGCAATTTCACATTATTTCATTAATTCTTAAATTTGTTGAGTTACATATATATCTTACTAGTGAACACACACGGAGAACATTTTTTATCACAAGGTTGACAGTTTAGAACGGCAGTAATTAATTTTCCGTCAAACCAGTATTCTATTTTCCACTATTATGCGTTCAACTTAACATTATTGTTCAAATTTGATACTTTATAAACTGCGTATAAAAAAAATAATATTTATTTACAATTATTTATGTGAAATAAAAAAGTGAGTGATAACAATAGAAAACTTTATACTGGCAGTACATCGCTTATTTATAAATAGGTTGAAATATTGATTACTATCCATTAAAATAGAAATCTTTAAAATACTATTTTTTAAAATAGTAATCAATTGCTTGAAAAATAGTGATTAACTTATTTTGTAACTAATAACTAAAATACGTATAAATGTATGTGGCAAATATAAATTTAGGAAGATCGTAAAAAATGTATGATATACCCTATCTAACGTAACAAAGTAGTACATAATACTATTATATTTAATACAAGTGAACCACATAAAAGAACTGGTAACCAAACGGGATTTGTTACAATAGTGGCGTGACTAGGAAACGGCTGCATTTCAGAGGGACTTTTAATGTCATTCATATCCATATTTTGTCTTTGTGAACATTGATCTATAAAAGTTGAATTATTCCTTTTGTTACTTTGAGATAATAACGTTTGCGGCGTACAAAGATTGGTTGATGCAAGTTTCATTGTTTGGTTATTAATTGATTGATTTCTTGATTCTGACAATGGAAATTGAAGACTATATTGAGAAAAAGACCCAACAGGACTGTTAGTTTGCCTTAGTGTATAACAGGATTGTGTCGCATCTGACATAACTGAACACTGATCAAACTCATGTATGGATGGTTCTCTAGATGGGCCAAAATTAGAACCCACAGAACCAAAGCCAGAACTTTGACTGGATGATCTGGACAATGATGGTGCATCTATACCTTCCTGCCAATAACCACCAGCTATCCAGGATGTTTGCATAACTGATTTTAGTTTTGGTGGTGATAAAATATTTTTTTTACCAGCCTTTTTAAAAAGATCGGAACTTTTTGTGCTATACACTTTCGTTTCAAAAATCTTAGGCATTTTAGTCGAATATTTTGGTTTATCTTCGCCCAATGATAATATGCTTAATGTCCTCAAACTGTCATTCAATGAGTAATTGCTCTCTATCATACTCTTCTTATATACAGGTGGAGAATTGAATACTGTATTATTATCGTTAATAGACATTGGTGAACACTGTGATGCCGCATTTGTGCTATAACATAAAAAATTATTTTATTTTTTGTTATATATAAAATTAGTAAAAAATTAAAACATTAAAATTACTTACAATAAACTTTGGGAAATTGTAGATTTATAATTTATTGAATTTTCTGCATAAGGAGACATATAATCTTTCATTGTATTTGGTGTTAACCAATTACTGGCAGTTTTGTTTATATTATTAGCAGTTTTAACATTGACATTAAGATTGTGCTTATTATTTGAAGTTGCTGTACATGAATCAAATAATACTGTATTTTTTGGAGAAGATTCAATTTTTTTAAATGACATATTTTTATTTACTGTACTTTTATAAGACTTAGGCATGACATTTATAAAGCCTATGATTGAGATAAATAATATCATCTAAAACAAAAATAATTAATGTTGATTAACATAATGTACTAAAATTTAATTATTAATGCAGTATATTTTATTTTAATTTATTAGCTTACCATATGATACTGAGTTATATATTCCAGAACAAACCACGAATTCTGAAAATCTGTTGTAATTAATTTTATGTCTTTAAAGGGTAAGAGTATAATCATACAAATCCATAAAAACATAAGTAATATATCTTTAGAACTTTGTTTTTTTGTAGAAGGTATCCAACAGGCACAAAATTGAAAAAATAATCCTCCTATTGGGAAGAATATGAATTCCATGTTATACACTACCATAGATCCTAATATAGTTGAAATTATTCTGCATATTAGTTCGGAATATTTTGAATTCTGTAAAGAATGAAACAATTACAGTGAGAAATGCCATACAAACCTTATTATTTGTTGTAATATACTTTATTACAATACTTACATTAGCAATTATACGAAATGGTTTTTGTTTAAATAACAACATTTTATATTGTGCAAGCCATAATGCTTGCTTATATAATACGTTATTTACTGTACTTTTACATTTTGCACACAATGGGTATTGTTGTTCTAAACTATCTTTAAACTTTTTCATTTCATATTCATAATTTCTTTCATTTTTAGGTACATAATCAGATAATTTTGATATTTTTAAACTTTCATTCATATTACATTTTTTGCAGAGACCATTATTTGCACCTTGATTGGTTGTTGTACCCTCGTTGATTGTACAGTATCTTTTCATTTCGGAAGATGTCTTGTATTGTTCTGGTATAGTGTATGCATAATCACCATTCTAGAATTTGACATGGAAGAAAATATAGGAATAATATTACAAAACATATATGGAATTGTAAAAGATATCACATAGGTAGCCTGTTTCTTATGTTAAAATATTCCAATAGCTTTAAAAATATTTAATAAATCAATTAATTCAACCTGGCGAAATAATCAAAATACATTATATATAAAATTTCATTCATTTAAAATTTTCGGATATGTCATATGTATGATCTTCAACATCATAAATTTATATATTTTGAATAATATGGTCCACTGAATATTAATTGAATAAATTGATTTACCTTAGAAAAGCCATTATATTGTTCACAATATGGACACATCCACCAATTTAGTTGTTGCCGCCAAATCTTTATATCTTTGTTGCAAAACCAGCAGTTTACTTTTATGGGCCATCTTAATCTAACATATAAAAAGATATGATATAATTATGATTGTAACTAGAGAGAAACAGAATAAATACTTACTTAAGTTTTTGGAAGACGGTGATGACTGTGACAACTATTAATAAAATGATGGTAAATATTGACATAAAATTGAATAATAAGTCAAATTCCATGTTTTATGTGAAGAATATATAAAAATTGAGAGCAAAGTTCATCTCCCGCCGACCGGTTAGAGTATCTTCACCTTAACCTATGCAGTCACGTGGCGTACTAAATTTTCACGTTCTACCTTATACGTTGTATATTTTGTCCTTGTCATAAAAAACACTTTCCGTCACGCGCGCTAAATTTTTTATAAAATTATAAATTAAGTAAATTGTAGCATAGTAGTATATACATTTTCCGCGTCGCCGCCTATTTTACTCCATAAATTTTTAAGCGTGTATCAAAGTATCAACTATACTTATCATTCAGTCTTACCAACCTTATGTGAAAAAACATAAAATAAGTATAATTTTGAAGAAATAAATTACGAGGCATTAAATAATAAATTTAAAGCAATATCTAATTATTTCTCGATTACTTCAGTAATATTACTCTAGAAAATTATTTGTAAGTTTGATAAATAAAAAAGAAACTAAATTGACATTGTAATAAAATATAAAAAATAATTATTTTACATTAACTAAAACTAAGAAGAAGGAAAATGTATATATGAAACTCAAAATAATTATAATTTTATGAAATCATAGTCGTAAAGGATAATTTACAATGAGCGAATGTAATCGATTTATTTTGTTAAACGTTTAATAATTTGTTTTAATAAATGATATATAAGGAATTTAATTTATTAATTTAATTTAAAAATCTGTTTAAACAATCTCATTTTTTTACTAAAGATGGTTTATAAACAATGTACAGGAAATGTATCAATCGATATGAAGCTGATTCTCGATAATGTTACAGCTACAGCAAGTAATCGATTCGTAAGTTGAGATTGAGTATCCGTACGCGGTACTACGTGATCCGTACAGTGGGTATCGATGACAAGCAATTCTTGTAATATTACAAAGAAGTGTCAAGTTCTAAACTTTCTTTCTTGCTTATTTTTATAAGTAAATGGCCATATAAGAACAATTATAATTAGTAATTGATTATAACTAGTGAGTGCAACAATGACGCTCACAAATAAGGTAAATGATCGAATGTAAGCAACATGCATAATTTTACAACTATTATAGCTAGTTTTTATCCTTATATTTTAGATGGAAATAGATGAGAAACTTATTAAGGGGGAAGGTTTTAAACCGTATTACATTACTAAAATTGAAGAACTTCAATTAATCGTAGCTGAAAAAAGTCAAAATTTAAGGAGGTTACAAGCACAACGTAACGAGCTCAATGCCAAAGGTATGTTATTCAATTATGTTTTTATCTTTTTAACTAACTTTTATTTGTGTTTGATGCATTTTGCGATAAGAATTGGTGTTTTTTTGTAGTACGTATGTTACGCGAAGAATTACAACTTCTGCAAGAACAAGGATCATATGTTGGAGAAGTTGTTAAACCAATGGACAAGAAGAAAGTTTTGGTTAAAGTACATCCTGAAGGGAAGTTTGTAGTAGATATAGATAAGAATATTGATATTAATGATGTAACTCCAAATTCAAGAGTTGCGTTACGCAATGAAAGTTATACATTACATAAAATTTTACCAAACAAAGTTGACCCACTTGTTTCTCTTATGATGGTGGAAAAAGTACCAGACTCTACATATGAGATGGTAGGAGGTTTAGATAAACAAATTAAAGAAATCAAAGAAGTTATTGAATTGCCTGTTAAACATCCTGAATTATTTGATGCTCTTGGGATTGCTCAACCTAAAGGTGTACTCTTGTATGGACCACCAGGTAAATAATAAAGAAGCTAATTTTTAAAATCTATCTTTTTCCTTTTAATTAAACTTAATTATATTGTTGATAAATTTGCAATTTATTTTTAGGTACAGGTAAAACATTATTAGCAAGAGCAGTTGCTCATCATACTGAATGTACTTTTATTCGTGTATCTGGTTCTGAATTAGTACAAAAGTTTATTGGTGAAGGTTCACGAATGGTTCGTGAATTGTTTGTAATGGCAAGAGAACATGCACCATCTATAATATTCATGGATGAAATAGATTCAATTGGAAGTTCTCGTATTGAATCTGGTTCTGGAGGAGATAGCGAAGTAAGTTTTACGCATTTGTTTTATCGACCAGTCGCGGGGAGACGCGATCGCGAGGAAGCGCGTCAACGGAAGTCGTAAATTCCCGTTACAATTAGAATAATCGACGCCGCGAACAGATCGATCCCCTATTTTGATTAGGATAATAGTGGTGGTTGTAGTGAGTAACACTTGAGTAACAGGTTATAATATATTATATATTTCCAACAACTTTATATAGGAGCTGGTTATGCTAGTGCGTAGATATGAATGAAGTAGATGAATGATTGACGGGTGAAAACCCGGTAAGAGATGTTGACTGTTCCTAAGTTGGAGAATCAGTCTAGAGATGAGGTGACTGTTCTGTAGTCAATGAATCAGCGAAGTCCGGTAACGATGACTAAAGAAAACTAAAAAAAACTCGGTGTGGATGTGTTTTTTGTACGAAGAAAGCAAATTCGTTGCTCACACTTTTCGTTGGGAAAGTGAGGGTAACGATCCGTGATGCCCATTGGTTATAACCAATGTTAATGAATGAGAATAGGTGCAGGAAGCCTCCTACCAACGTAGCTCGTGGTTGACATTATTCATGATAAAAGCCCGCTTTTACCGTTAGGTAAATACCCGCTTTCTCCGCAATTTGTAAGAGCGCACAATAAACCTAAGGATTGTTCTAAGGACCATCCATAAACCGAAAACACTTACATGATTAGAGATTCCTTTAAGTTAATAAGATTACGATTAAAACGAATAAGTTAAGAAGCTTAAGTTTATGGTGGGTCCTTAGGTTTATTGAGAGTCTGAATAACGGTACGTAGATTTTTGTCAGCCAGACAACGAGGGATGGCGTACGGATTATCTCATGCGACGTAACAGCATTAGATCTGAGAATTTTAGCTTAATAATGAATGTTTTTTATCAACTTTTGATACTTAGGTTCAACGAACCATGCTTGAATTACTCAATCAATTAGATGGTTTTGAAGCAACAAAAAATATAAAAGTCATTATGGCTACAAACAGAATTGATATATTGGATCCAGCATTATTAAGACCGGGACGTATAGATCGTAAAATTGAATTTCCACCTCCAAATGAAGAAGCGCGACTTGATATTTTAAAAATTCATTCGAGAAAAATGAATTTAACACGTGGTATAAATTTAAGGAAAATTGCTGAACTCATGCCTGGTGCATCAGGTGCAGAAGTGAAGGTAATTAATATAACGTTTTGCAGTATGCTAGGATATATTTTTATTGTTAAAATTATCTATTTATTTATTTGTCTTCAGGGTGTATGCACAGAAGCCGGTATGTATGCTCTCAGAGAACGTCGTGTTCATGTTACTCAAGAAGATTTTGAAATGGCTGTAGCAAAAGTTATGCAGAAAGATTCAGAAAAAAATATGTCCATCAAGAAATTATGGAAGTAATTAGTTTTATCCTGCAATTCATTCTTTCTATACCATTTCGCACTTTTTGTAAAACCATCTGTAAATTCTATATAACTTTGATTAAAATGTATACGAAACAAAGATTATAGTTGTAAGAAACAATACATTAAAAAGAGTTATTAATATGGAAGAAAATTCAGTATATCATAGTGCATCATTGTAATTAAATGAAATTACTAAATATATTATATTAATATTATATAGATTAGTGATGTTTGTACTAATATACAGATGATTCTCTTTCTCAATTTTAAACAGCTTGGTGTTTTTCTTGAAAATATACTATTTTCTGTAGTTTATCCAATGAGGTGGGACAATAAACATAAACGTATTACAACCTTCGTTTACATTTATTGTGTGACAACGACCATACCCAAATCCGCGTTATTGCACACTACCTGTCAGTGAACTGTTAGGCTTTGATCTGAGCTTTGCACATGGCCCAACATTACATTTTCCCCATTACGTACGGCAATCAGGATCTTCTCTTTGACCCTCAAACTCCTACATACTCAACATATAAAATCTTGGGTATAGTCTTAGCCGTGATTTGAAATATTTTAACTTTGCTACTTTACGTGACAATTTTACGTGACAATTGCCTCGTCTCGTTGAACAGACTATAGAAATTTATTTCTTTTTGTGTATCCCTACTCCTAAATTTTTCGCATGTGGTGGCATGTATCACTGCAGAACAACGTGTTGCATTACGTGTCCATATCAGTCCGTTCGTACGTAAATAAGTTACAAGTTTTGAATTAAAATAATTTTCCTATAAAAAGTACAGTTTATTACAATTCAAAATGGGTGGTAAGAAAAGAAAAATTGGAAAGCAGAGAAAGGATAAATTTTACCAATTAGCAAAAGAAACTGGTAAGAATTTAAAAATAATATTGTTTTATGAATGAAATAAAGATTTAAAAAATTAAGCTGTTTCTTTATTCAATAAATGATTTAATGTGAAATATTTAATGTTGAATGTGATTTACTTTTAAAGTTTTATTTCATTATTATCGTTATTTCGTTATTATTCATATATTATCTATAAGTAGCTCTTTTAATAGGTTATGTTTTATAGGTTATAGGTCACGTGCTGCTTTTAAATTAATTCAGATGAATCGAAAATTTGAATTTTTACAAAAATCCCGAGTATGCATAGATTTGTGTGCAGCTCCTGGAGGGTGGATGCAAATCGCTCGACAAAATATGCCCGTGTCTTCTGTAGTAATAGGTGTAGACTTGTTTCCGATAAAGCCCATTCCAGGATGTATTAGTTTAGTTGGAGATATAACAACAGACAAATGCCGTGTATCAATATCACGTGAATTGAAAACTTGGAAAGCTGATGTTGTACTTCATGATGGAGCACCAAATGTTGGTAAAAACTGGCTCCATGATGCATATCAACAAATCGTCTTAACTCTAGCTGCTCTTAAAATGGCAACATATTTCTTACGACCTGGTGGTTGGTTTGTAACTAAAGTTTTTCGTTCGAAAGATTATAATGCACTAGTTTGGGTGTTAAAGCAATTATTCAGGAAGGTATATATAACATTTTTATCATAGAAATATAATTTTCATTATATTAACATTAAATTCTTATGTTTTATTTAAGGTGCATGCAACTAAACCACAAGCATCACGTGCAGAATCTGCAGAAATTTTTGTTGTTTGCCAATATTATATTGCACCAGATAAGTTAGATCCTAAATTTTTAGATCCAAAATATGTCTTCTCAGAATTAGAAATTGAGCCCACAAATAAATTAAATGTATGTAATCCTGCGAAGAAGAAAGATAAAGTGGAGGGTTACCCAGAAAATGATTATACTTTATATCATAAGCTATCTGTTAAAGACTTTATAGCACATGAAAATGCTGTGGAAGCATTGCAGAATGCTTCTGAAATTGTTTTTGATGATGAAACAATAGCAAATCACGAGAAGACGACCAAGGAAATTAAAGAATGTTGTAAGGATATTAAAGTATTAGGAAAAAAGGATTTACGGAATTTAATTAATTGGTGGAAGGCACTAAAGGAATCTTTAAAAGAGGAAGAACCAGATGAAAATGTACAAAATTTGCCTGATGAGGCAACGGAAGCACCACCTATGAGTCAAGAAGAACTGGAAGATTTGGAAGATGAACAAATTAGAGAACAAATAGAAGAGCTTAGAGAAGAAGAAGCTAGAGAGCTTAAACGGAAAAGAAAGAAAGCTAACAGAGAAAGGCAAAAATTAAATGAACGATTGAAACTAAAAATGATTCATAAAGGAAATGAAGGTCCTGTATTAGAAGGAGATGATATGTTTAGTTTAAAAAACATTAAGACACATCAACAGTTAGAAAATATAATGGATCAGGATCCTGATCTAGTAGCAGAAAGTGATGTAGATTCAGATACAGAACAAAGGAAACCAAAAAAGGTTAGATATAATAAGGATGAGGGACATTTAGATAGCTCAGATTTATACTATAAAACAGAAGATAGTGAAGAGAATTCAAGTGATGCTTCAGATGATGAATCAGACAGCAATAAGTCAGGCTTAGGTATTTATTGTTTATATAATTTCTTTTTATATTTATAAAAGCTCGTAATATTTTTACACAAATGAATTTTAGGTTTAAATGAATCTGACGACGACGATACAAAGAAAGTTTCAAAAAAGAGAAAAAATATTGATGAAGATCCAGAGAATCCTTTATTAACTGATTTAGATCATAGGGACAAGAAAACCAAAAGAATTCACAAAGCAGAATTATGGTTTGAAAAGGATATATTTAAAAACTTAGAAGTTGAAAAGGATGAAGATTTTGAATTGGATAAAATGGTCGAGGAATATAAAAAGAAAGGGGGTCGTATAATAGGGCAAGACGATTCCATAGATAGCGATAAAGAAAATAAAGTAAAAAAATCTAAGAATATACAAAAAAAGAAACAAGGAGATGACGAGGACAATGACGACTATAATAGTGATGATACAGACTCTGATTATGATGTTGACAAAATGGTTTCAACTACAAAATCTAAAAAAGATAAAATTAACGGCAAAGATAATCCTCAGGCGACTAGTAAGTATATTACATGAATATAGAAGAATAGCTTTATGTAGTAAATATAGAACATAATGTAATTATATGTATAATATATAGGTGCAAAATCAAAGAAAAGAAAACGTTTATCAGAAGAAGATTTAGCATTAGGATCACTATTAGTTCAAAGTAAAAAAACTCGAAGGGATTTAGTAGATTCAGCTTGGAATAGATATGCATTTAATGATGAAAAATTGCCAGATTGGTTTGTACAAGATGAAGAAAAACACATGAAGAATGTGATGCCGGTACCTAAGGAACTTGTTGATGAATATAAAAAACGTGTTGAGGACTTAAATGTTAGACCAATCAAAAAAGTAATAGACGCAAAGTCAAGGAAGAAGCGAAGAGCGTTACGTAAATTAGAAAAAGCAAAGAAAAAAGTGGAAACAATAATGGATAATACTGATATTAGCGATAGAGAGAAAGCAAAACAAGTTCAAGCGTAAGTGCAAGTTTTTGATGATAATACCAATTCAATTTGTATTTCTGTATCATATATGGTTATGATTCTTTTTGTAGATTATACAAGAATGCCCATAAAGAGCCGAAGAAGAATGTTACTTACGTAGTGATGAAAAAACATATGGCACAGAAGAAAGCGGCAAGACCACCTGGTGTTAAAGGACGTTATAAATTGGTTGATCCGAGAATGAAGAAAGATTTACGCGCGGCGAAAGCAAAAGAAAAAACTAAGGGACGTGGAAAGAAGAATAGTGGTGGTAAACCATTTCGAGCGAAGTTTAAAGCTCATAAGAGAAAAAAGACAAAATAATTTATTTTATGTAGAATACAAAATGATTCTATAAATTTGTAATCTCTAATTTTCTTGTAATCCTAAACTTTTAACAACAGTATGACAAAATACCGAAAAACAGATATTACTTTGCAATGTTTTTGTAACAGTGTAAATAGTGTATTTTGTACATAAATACATATTGTGTATATAGTTTACACAACCATTTTTATACATATATTGTATATTTACATTTATTGACACACCTGCAAAGTTAAGTAAATAATTAAGGTTCGTAAATTGCAAAAAAATTTTATAAATAAATTTATCAATATTTAAGAAATACATTAAGAATTTTTTTCAAAAGAATAAAAAAAAGAAGATAATATAAATGCAGATGTTTATTCTGAGATGAAAGAAAAATGATGCCTAATATGATTCATAAAGTGATGCAGCGCGAGGCTAAATGATATAGATAAATTTCACTACTCACCTGTCCAGCTGCGTAAAGCCTCCCACTATGATCAACATGGTATTACATTTCCCCTTCTCTATACTTCCACTGCTAACGGCACCCTTCCTGGGTGTATTCCGTGCATCGAACATTCTGATGCAATCGTGGCTGCGTAGCGTCGGGACGCTGCGGTCGATGTCAAGGACAAGGCCGATGGCATTTAGAAAGATCGTTTTACGTCGACGTTGTTGCAATGAAAGTGGCGTCGATGAGACTTTTTTTGGCTCGCCGCCAAAAATCGCATCATTGCCTTCCGGCTTCATCATTGGTGTTAGTTTGTAGAAATATACATATATGTATACACATGCAGTATGATTTACTACTACGATTGCCTCTATTTTTTCTCTATTTTCTGTGTTGTTGATATTGTTAGAAAGTGTTTTTATTATTTAAGAATTTGTCTTAATTGCCAGGAAACTGAGGAAATATTAACGATGACGTAACTACGCAGAGGCGACCCGTTGCAGCGGTCGATGTCAAGGCCGAGCTTAGTAACACATAAATTTCATAATACGATGAAATGCAGTATCTTTGGTACATAGCGAATACATTGGAAGTAAATAGATTGTAAGTACATGTTTCTAGGTTTTTGTAAAAGGTTTTCCATATATGATCTTATTACACCTGTTGAAAAATATAATCTTTAAAGCATTTTAAAATATTATTGATAACAAAATCCGATTTCCATTTCTATGAATATTTTAAAAGATAGAGAAACTATTAAATATTATATACTTATAAAAGTTAATCATTTATATTAAAACGTTTATCATGGGAACGTATTTTCTTTTTTGAAGAAATTGTGACGTTGGGATTTTATTAAAATATGTTTATGATCTACGATATTAGAGCAGAGGTACGTTTAATATGAATTACAATTGCGATAGCTGCTTTTGCATTTGTTGATTTCTACTTATATTCGTTACTTCCTCCAAGACAATTTTAGAAAATCGTAATCAGTTTAATTTTAAAAGACGCATCGATATATCTCGGGCGTGGTAATATCCACTTGTTCTAATTTGCCTAGCGCGAGCCAAGTTTGCATTTGGCGCCAAACACTTGTAGGCACTGTAACGATGCTCGTAAATCTTAAAGATGTACTGGCGCCAACGTTGATGACTTTTAGAAGAACAGTTGTTTCTAACTTTCGATTTTTAAGTCATCAGTAAGTATGCCTTTATTATGAAATATATATATATACGTTTCACTTCGTATATCATCAAATGTATATTATCAAAAGTCTTATTCCAATTGCTAAATTGTTGTAACTCTTTGTTGCATCTCCATGTTAATAGAGGTTAAGTCAAAATTCATTTATGTATAAGAAAAATTGTTCACGTACATATATTATGAAACAATATTTTAATTACGGTTAGGTTATCGACTTGTTTAATTGAATCATTTGATAACATTGAATGTGTAAGTTGAACTTAGTAAATTTCGAAACCTTGAACTAAACCGATGGCCTTTAATTCGAGTTAAAATTATGACTAGGAATTGTACCAGAAATACCTACAATTGAAAAATAGGCTATAGTGTGACGAATGAGAAACGCATTTACTGAAACGTGTTTTTCAACAACACTATCGGTGAATATTTCATCGCTTATCGTAATAATTATGACAAGGAACGTGTTCGATTTTTAGAAATATCAAGTGTCGATAAAGTATTGTTTTTGGTACTGGTATTTACTCTTTTTTCTCTAGTATAAACAATGACCAATTGACGTATGTTACTCGGTCAGGTCAAGTTTCCTGGCTTAGGCTCTTTTATGAAAGATTGTCGGTGTGTCTGTGTATCTTTACGCGGTTGGCGCTTACGTCAAGGGCGACCTCGACTTTCCACCGTCTCTAATCTGTATGAGGATCGTTTGCGAGACAAGCATTTCATTTTCACTGTGTGTAACACTAGATATAAGCCTTAAGACTTTGTAATTTCTTTATGAACACATCGAACACTTCATTTTCTCTTTCATCGACTATATTGTCAATTCACACAAGAAGTGAATTCACTAAATGTATCAGATAGGAATCTCATTCAGTTTATTGCTTTATTCTTATTTATTTTGGTACTTAATTAGATAAGCTTGATTAATGATTAAGTTTTATTTGTTTACCTGTTCTAATTTTGAAAATAAAGTAAATATTCTGAAGATTATGCTCACATTAAAGCTGATAGATTGTTATAATTATTTTGGTTAATATAATCATCGTCTCAAGCCTTAAAACCTAAAATTGCCTAATATTTCAATGCAAAGATTATCTAGCTAAGTATAGAGAAATATTAAAAATCAACCTACAGATGCTTTAGCTATTTATAGTACAAATCTGTTATAATAAAATACAATCAGATCACTTGATTGTGGTTTCAAGTGGCAGGAATCTAAAACTTCCCATAATGCAGTAATATCGTCCACATATTCGTCCTTTTGAAAGGTAAATGATATATTGGAATTCCTGTTGCAACTTTTCTTGTTATTTCCACATGTAACCTTGGACCACAAAACCAAAATTCGAATGAGTAAAACGCTGAACGGAAATGGAAATGGGGTGGTTGATAGTAAAAGTAAAAATTGCGAGCATATGTATATGAACCGGAATGAATTGGACAGACGTGCATAGTGAGACCGAGATATAGGGGGAAAAAGAGAAAAGTTACGATGGTAAGGGTAGATGCAGTGAGACAAGAGCTGACGCGCGGTACATAATTGAGAATCGTTAACGCGTCCTCGAGGGAGATCGAGCGGCTGGATTTTGCTAGGTCCTCTCCTACTCTCCGCCGCCGTTACCATCAGCTTGCCTGCCTCTTCTCGTCCCGGCTTCCTAGCCACGGTGTTGGTGACCTTCAACCGATCAAGAGTGGATGGACCTCGTTGGCCAGCGGGCCGAGGTATAAGGTCAAGGTTGCTGTCGTCGGTGTGCACGGGATATGCGACCTCCGGGATATGCATCGAGCGAGATGCGCGCGCAATCAGCGCATGCGCGCCGCCAGCCGGCTTGTCGTGCGTCGCAGCGTGTCGCGCAAGTCATTGCCAAGGTCTTTGCTGGTCACGGGCAAACCGTTATAAGTAGCGATGGACACGAACCGAAATACAATTTTTAGACTATATAATTAATATATATATCATTAAATACTTTTGAAATATTGGTTTGAACTCGATGATTAAACAAATTATGAATTTGTATTGTACATGTATGTATATTTTATGATTTTGGGATTTTTTACGAATGACGCTATTAATTTGTTATATAGGTTATGAATGAATTTGTTAATTAAAATATTCAGATATAGATTGATTATTACTAATGCATTTATGTATAGTATGATAGCGTAATAAGATGTATATATTTCTAATGACAAATCGAATTTGTAGTAAAATAAATATATAAAAAATTAATGTTAAGTTTGCGTACGCTGAGTAAAATTATTTTGAAATTTGTATTGTATTTGGTCTAATTAACTTTACAGAACTTGAATTTGGTACAAGATCACGAGGATTTCGATCCCATCGCTAGTCGTATGTAGCCGGTTGAGACTGATGCAAAGCCGCCGATGATTTTTTCAGGGTAAGCTGTACTATTAACGCCTATTACGCCTAGAACATTTTTTTGTGACATGAGATTAAAGTTCTAATTAGAATCGCTAAGAGCTATTGATTATTGATTAACACAAAAAATTTCGCAATTCATTAGGACATAGAAATAAATGAATAATGAATACATTAATGTTTTATTGTATTCATCTTTTTTATATTTAATTAAATGGTACTCCTTGTGGTGATCCCAGAATATGAAAAGCTAAATATTGCATCAACTTTTTGTCACAGAAAAGAACATAAGGAAAGGAATCTAAATGTTTGTGGTAGGTCTCTACCTATAATGTAGGGTGACAAAGTACATATCAAGCTTTTACGAGTTTTCTCGTGAAGTGGGAACTACTTCCACCTCTGGGTAATATTAGTCTTGAGCATGCTACCATCTGTTTTCTGATGTAACCTACTTATATCTACGTTATAGAATACATTCTGCAATGTATATGGTGCTCGAATGTGAACTTCAGTAAATCTCTTATCGATAAGAAACGGAGTATTGCTCTAGTTCTTTTATTTTATAGAAAATATATTGGAATATATTTTTCGAAAGAAGCATATTTAATATATATTTTCCTAAATGCATTATTTGCAGGATATTTCAATAGAATAAAATTCCTAAATTGAAATTATAAAAATTAGAAGATCAACAAATTTATGAGGAAATGTGTTGCTTTGTAAAATTTAGTAGTTTGAATTGTCTATGTTTTCTATTTTTTTTAAATTGTAGAAAAAAGCAATCATGAAAGAAATAAACGCGCGCGTCGCGACGCCTGCGTCACTACACCCGGCGTACATCCATGGCCAAGGTTCTCCCCGGTCACGGGCAACCCGTTATACGTAGCTGGGAGCCAACACTTGCCCGAGGTCGTCCATGACTGTCTTATTCGCCCCAAGGCTTGGAAAAAGTTGATCTCAGGAAGATCCACCTAATATGCTATGAAAATATACAACGTAAAGATGAACGTTATTTTCATGCATACAAATGATTTTACCTTGAATTAAAACATTCAAAAGAAGAACTTTGTACGTTAAAGGTAAACAAAGTTCAATTATGATTGAACTTTTACAATATTTAATTTGCTTATAGGTTATGTAAATCTTCTAAATTTGGTTGAATATGAAAAATAGTTTTGTAAATATTTAACCAGAACGAATAATTTAGAATGTAGCGCTCTTATATCGGATCATTTTAGCCGCTTAAGTAGTTCTTTGTACCAAATCGCTAGGTTCCAACTCGATTAGTGTTGATTAGCGTTATTAATGGGATCTTGAACGTTGTGCTTGTTGAAAGTTGAGTCGAGGACGGATTGCTGTTTAAGGATGAAAGATTCCCTAATAAAGGTGGCTTTATTTGACCCATTATCCTCAATACACAATTAATTTGTCTTATACATTAACAAGAATAAGTAAACTTCTATGTTCAAGAGTACAAGTTGCGTATGAACAACTCTAATTAATGAAATAAATTCTGCATCTAACTTCAGAACAAGAAATGCTACATAAACTTCTTCAGTACTAAAAGAAGTTTACATTCTTGACACAATTTCAGTAGGTGATATTTCTACTCTATTACTAGCCAATTAGATCATGATCAATTTTTAATTTAACTTTGAGTAACTTCAAACGTGTTCTTATTAAATGATAAATATTCTTCCACATATGTTAGTAAAATCAGAAATCTATCAATATTTTCTCTGTGTTTAGAGTTAAACATGAAATTCATATATATATATATATATATATATATATATATATATATATATGTTGCAGGATATAAAATATTAAAGCAAACGAATATTTAGTCGTACCAGGAAGTTCTCTTTTGAAGATTCAGTTTTACGAGCTATAAGAAGCAAGACGGGAGAAGGCCTAGTGGAGCGAACTAAAAGTAAATTCTCTTTCATGTCCTTAGATTTCTGGTTATTTTCTTCTCTTCTTGGAATGTATTACCGGTATCCATCCTTTTCTCGTGATGGAACAGGGTTTGAGAGTTGATGTTGGCTCGTCCGGGGGCGGCAAGTTCAAGGTTACCACGTCCAGGTCACGTCCGGGCATGCTAACCCAAATACGATTACGGTCTGAGTACAGTGGAGAGTCGAGACAACAAACTCGAGATCCAGTTGGAGTTTGCTAGGCCAATGGAACAAGGATCTAGTCCAATTCCCCCTTCAGGATTACACTCCTGAGCGGTCCTGCGGCTTCCTTGTTCTTCCGGAATGTTTGAAAGATATCGCGTATCGTGTCGCCGTCGATGCTATTAGTTCTGCGAAAACCTTTAATCGCGTGGGGAAAACTGGACTGTTTTCGTAATCCGATAAAACGTTCGTTCGTTGTGACCCAACCTTCTTAACTTCGACGTTGCTTCTTCTTATTTTCAGATATTTTATTAAAAGATAGCTCCTCTCTTCTTTTTTCTTCATTTTATCCATTTTTTTTAAAGGTCTGTTTGTTTTTTGCTCGCGTTGTTTTTCACATGTAATCCGACGTTCTTGGGCGTCTGTGTCAATTTATCTCGGGCATTTCAGATATCTTCTCGATTACGAAATTAATAGCGAAATTACTGGCATCGTTTTTTAAACGCGCTCTCGCGGTTGATTACGATTCATGCAATTGCATCATACCTGTGAAAGAACAATAATACGTAGTAGCTGTAGACTGTTACATGTCGATTACCTTGAACAAGTAGAGTCCCTGTATATTATGGATACAATTTCAGTCTTTTAGCTCGCTAAATTAATAAAATCATCTATTGTGATACGTTGTTATTATTAATCATTACGATCGATGAGAAGCATTGAACGTATATTCATTAACTGTTTAGATTCGAATTAAATTTTACTTCTTTTATTGTGTAAATCCCAATTTCTTGTGACATTCGATTTTCTGATTTTTGTAGTTAGAATTTGGACCGTTTTACCAATTTCTATCTTTTTTATGACTATATGCCATAATATAGAATTTTTATAGTTTGCACGTATCCATCTGTGATGTATACAAAAGGATGCAATGCGCCGCAAGTTATCCACGTTGTTATTGCGCTTAGTCACGAGGATTATCGCCTCGTAATAATGTCACTAGGACGTCTCATTATGAAACACCTACCAAACACGCGATTTTCTGGAAAGAAGCGAACCAAATGAGAAAATATTCTTGTTTATAACTTCCTCGAATTTTATCATCTAACACACGTGCTTTGTTATAGATGTTCATATAGTGCGACATTGTTGCTGATGTCACCATCGAACGTAAAAACAATTAACGATTCTATGGAATCATCTGAACGTCGAATTAAAATTACAAAATTTTCGTTATTTCCCGAAGCTACATAGGAAATGTTGTAACATTCATAACTTCATACTCCTATTATGATAATACAATCTTATGTCATTAATAATGGCCCCCTTATTGCTAATGGGAGTCAATGAAATTTCATTTCTTTCATAAATTTGCCTATCGACTCGTTTTTTCTCGACTTTTATCAAAGTGATTTCAAGGAGTTTTCTATCTAACAAAACCGACACGTTTCATTTTCAATGGATTACGATTCCACAAGTGAATGGAAGCTCCGTGAGTGGCTTTCCATTAAAATAGCCACAGTGGTTGATCAATCATGGTTGGTTTCACAGGAGGCAAAGTTTGTTCGCAGATTTCCCTACCAGCAATCATACCGCTTGCCTACCATCCGATTCACGTTTCTCCTCGGAGTTGGGAAATACATTCGCTCTCTTTTCCTATTTTCCGCGTGGGACGTGCATTCAAGCGCGTCAACCTTGAACTTCATTCGCCTCTTCGTTTCTCTCTCTCTCTCTCTCTTTCCTCTTTAACTACCCTGTCCTGTTCTTTTTCGCTATATCTCTCTTTCTCTCTCTCTCTCCTTCTCTCTGGTTTTCTATAAACAACTTTTCTATTTTTCTCCACTCTCTTATCTCTCTATCAACGTGCGCCGTTTTCCTCTCTCCTACTCTCTTTCGTTTGATTCACTGACGTCACGGCTATCGACCCGAAATCCCAAGACTGGGTCTGTGTGTTTATACTTGCATACACGTGGAGTATTCGCACGTGTACGTTTCTTCTGATACGCTCTACCATTTAATGCATCTCGTCGCATACGAACTCACGATTCGCGTGAATCACACGCACATTTTCGTTATGTTGCTGGGGAGTACATTCGCGATGCCATGGGACGATATCGAACCGGTTTGTCATTAACAGGGTTTACATGGAATTTACAATCTCATTTCGTAAGAATAAATTATTCTGTCGCTCAATTGGAATACGTAGAACGATGGATGGTAGCTGTTTACGACTATGTCGTTGATTGTAATTGTCATGATGCTGAAGAATTACGCTTTGACATTGTTTCAAAAGTCTTATGAAATTAGATACTACAAGAAAATTTGGTTCTCTGTGTTACAAAATATAACTTCTATCAACAGAGATTTCAGAAATCCAAAGAAGTTAAATTCTGTAATAAAAGTTTGTCCACTTTTGTTTTACAAGAAAGAGGAGATTAAATCCTATTGCACTATCAATTACATACATCAATTAGACTGATATAATATCAATTAATATATATGTTGTAATGCTAATATACTAATAAGAATTAATAGATCCTGATAGTCTGGAGAATATGCATCAATGGAGAGTGGTAAAACGATGTTTCAAAAGTCGAAGTAATTTGCCGAGATTGCAAGCTAAAACTTCTTTCTTTGCCTATAAAATTCTCGAGCAATCTGAACGATTGAACGCCGCGATACAATCTCTCAAATTACATCGGCTATAGTTTCATTCTTTATTACCTTCTTCTTGTATACATGTACTTATTCATATTATGGTACAATCTTTCAACAAAATTTACAGCAAAATCTTCTGGAAAAGTTCTTTATCTCTAGACTATTTTGTTTTTAAGATACATACGAGATAATAAAGATTTTTCTAATCTCGGAACAAGACTATTATTATTAGTTCAAACAACGATATCTATGAATATGAATCACGTATTCGATTTTAATACATCGTCGTACATTTAATATATCGTCCCTAAACAAATAATTAAAATTTATTAATGTACGATCACGATAAATATTTCTTTTAGCCGTCAGTTTCTCGTTAATTTATATATTTTATCGATATTTATGTGTTCTCGTTATAAAATGTTTAAAGCGTATGATTTTCTCTAATATACTTAACTATGTTTAATTACAGGTGATTCATCGAGGTAGCCGAAATTTGGAGCAGTTTTTACATTGCGTTATGATTAATTTTTGTTGACGCGCGTACGTGCTTCAACTAGACGTCACGTCCTCGTGACCTGTATGCAGCTGTGTGCACATAGTGTACGTCAGTGTAAGCTCATGTACGTCGTATCGAGACACGTCAAGGCCAGGACCGTAGAAGGGAGGATTCACGATGGAAAATCACGATCACGACGACGGAAAAAATGGAGCTTCCTGCAAAATTCAGGTAAGTATAATAATTGCTCTTCGCGATCATCATTAACATTCGTGTTTGACCTAACATTTCATTAATATACGTACTATGTAGTAATATGCGTGTAAATTTATTATATATTGTATTTTACGATGTATGAATTAATCAAAAGATGATATGTACAATTAATTTCATAAATTGTTGCGCTCATTTAGAAACTAAATTGTGCCTCTTAAACGGACAGCGCAACTGGAGATTTCATGCCTATGATTGTCACCAATTATAAATGTATCGATTACGAATCTGACGAATCTCAACATTAAATAACAGCGTGATTAGAAAGAATCAGGATATCGAGGATAATGGAGTAATATTCTAGTAACGCAGCAATCGCATTAAACCCATTGGTTTTCCCTCTTTTCGTGGGTTTTATTCTGATTACCGCTGGAAATTCCGTTTTCGACATTAACATAAAATGTATTTTGAGCGTACAAGCTTAGCTTGTGTGGTCGGGTAACAAAGGAAAGATAACGAATATTAGCCGTTTTAGACGACGATCGTAAGAATGTGAAAAGTTCAATCGTACATTAAGAATGATCTCGTTGGTAAGAGGTAGACCGGCGTCAACTGAAAGGCCTATCTTTAATGATCAGCCTACGGTAATGGCCCATTGTAAAGTGTAAGTCAGGTGCGATAGCGATGTGTGTGTTAGGTGTCCTTGACATCCGCGTCCTTGTCAAGAATTTTTCCGCATTCGATTGTTGTTCCAAGCATGCTCCGCGAACTGCAAATACAGAGGAGGGGGAAACAGGATAGAGAGACGGAATCCGGAAAGTAGAAGAAGACGGAAAGATCGGTTGTTGAATGGTGGACGGCACTCGACCTTCGTTGGGAACTACCTACATGGTAAAAGATAAAGCAGACAACCGGGCAACACGTATAGAAGCTATACAGTGCGTCGCAAAAGTATTTGAACACCTATAGAAATGTCTTCTGAATATATCAGGTAGTTTGAATATGAGAAAGTTACATGCAACGTATATAATACGTTCATCAAAATATTCTATGATAAGTATCTAAATCTACGATCACGAACCATCGTATATCGTCTATTTGTATTAGCTCGTGATGGCAAGGAAATCATTTGTTTTTGAATTTCGAAGATACTACTTGTCGATCGATTTTCAGGATTGTTTAAATTGAGAAGCTCGAAACAGAACCGGCGCTTATAAATTTTTGTCACTTTATACATCGCATGATGCCTATAAAGAGGCAAATTGCGAAACAGAATACAAAAAATAGATCGTCGAGAAGTACATTAGTAGTTGAATTCTTATAAAAATAGAATTCATTTCTTCATTTGTAATTATAATATGGTGACCGAGTCTTTGTTGAACGTATGTACTTACGTCTCTTTAATAGACGTGACTTCGTTGAGATTGCAAATTTAAGTAATATGATACGTTTGTAAAATCTACTACGATTTAGTTAGTATCGTTAAATAGGCCATTATTAGAAGATAATTTGTAATTTCGTTTGGTTATTAACGCCTTGTCGAAGTATACAACTTCTCAAAGCATCGTAAAGCACGGGGGAATCTTCTGTCAAATATTTACAACCACAACTCTCATAATCGACTACACCTGAAACTGGGGAAACATTGCGTTCTGTCCTTTTGACTGTTCGAAATTTACGGCTCCTTGTGGACCGTTACGCCTTACGCTTTGAATACTCTTAAACATTCGGCCCTGAAATATCGTAATGGATTTTCAGGGGTCGAAGAGTAAGTTGGCATTGATTTGCGACCTCTGTTGCTCCGTATTCTTTTCGTCTGTTTTCGCAAAGAAACACATCGTCGCAAAAATATACATTTTTTCTTTAGATACGCCAAAGGGAAACCTTGAACCGTCTCTTTGTTACATCGAATGTATTACAAAGTTTCGGGATCACTCGATTCTTTCCTTAGACTCTTTAAACCATTTGAAAAAATGATGATCGGATGCCCTTGCAAACAATCGAATTAGTATTTAGTAAAGTATTACAAGTTATAAATACTAATACATTTTGTTGACAAGATAGGATCAACATAATAAAGTTGAACAAGTAAATTTTACAGATTTCAAGCCATTCGTATATGTAACTATATTTATAATCTTTTAACTAATTACTAATTTCGATATTAGTGATTAGCGATATCACTCGTAACAGATACCAGATTAATTGTATTACTAGAACTAATGTTAATAAAATCACCAATTTTATTATTGATTGACAAGAGACAAATTATAATCTGTAACTTGTATAATTATTTGGTGTATCCTATTATCCAGGAGAGCTTAGATTACGACATTTTGGAAACATTCGAACTTATACAAGCAAATACAAAAATAGCCCTGTATCTCTTTGAAATCATATTGTCGTCTAATATCATTTCAGATATATTCTCCAACATCCTTCAGAACGGCGATTCTTTTATTCTGCCCTTTGAAATCGTATACGAGATTTACGGGCACAGGATCGTCGTAAAAAGCATTGGAGGCCTTCGAATTTACCTGTGAATAAAAACCATGGCCCTAAAGTGCTCTTAAACCGTCTGGGAGCTCTAATGTGTACTGCTATACGACTGGCGCGATCTTTCTGTCGAACAATGCCTCGTAAAATGCTCGATGGCCTCAGGCTCGTGTCGCACGATCGCTTTACTGCCGTCACTTTGCAACGATGACGATGACAAAGTGACTGATGAGACACACGCGATCGTTGGCTGGTAACGAAGGATTTTGGACCACGTTCAATGGTACGCGAATCCTGGAGTTCACGATGGCGCCTGTTTCACGAACGCGTTTCCCGTTCTGATGTTAAAATACATCGAGACGTATCGACGAAGGTCAACCTGTTATTTAGTTGTTATTAATAACCGTGACTACCACCACGTCACGAGCAAATTTCGTGTCCGTGTTGTATCAGGACACATACACGCTTCTGCATCGGAAATAGTCGGTATTCTGAATGAACAGTCGCCATTCCGTCTAAATACATCAAAAGTATATAAGGCTATTCAAGATGTCTATTATTACGAGTGATACCAAGAAATTCGATCGTTGCTTTGAAATCTGACCACTTCTTGTACAATTCGGTATACTCGAAGATTCTATGGAAAGGAAAACAGGGAATTCGTCAAAGTATTAAAATTAAAGGAATATAATTTACAAAGAATATCCATTAAAAATGTAATGAAAATAATACGACTTGTTGTTGGTATAATTTTGCTTATGGCAAATTCATCATTCTCGCGCTGTTTAAAATAGAATCGTGATGCGTAGAGTGGGCGAAGAAGCGTGTTGTGCCATTCCAGTTACCAAAGCAGGTTCGATTTCCGTGTGCGCGCCACTGCGGTTATTGTTAGAGCAACGAAGTTACGTGCTCGTTTACTCAAGTGGTTGATATACTGGCTTTAACATGTGAGCACGTGTGTGTAAAACAGAGGCCAAAGTGCACCTATGCCCGCGATTTCAGGCTAAAAACGGAGCCAAGGATATCGGGACGATAAGCAGGGCTAGGGTAATCCAAGCCCAATACCGTGGCTGTTCTTTGTTGACCAAGGACTGTCATCAATTCTAAAATTGTTCTTCCAGTTTGTTCTACGATTCCGCTCGATCGCCATATAAAGCATTCAACCCTTATTCAACAAGTACATATGTCAGTTTGAAGCTGTAATACGATGATGGCGACTATGATGGTTTGGGATACGTTTAGAGGAAACTTCAGTAACTTTGATTTTTAATAACTAAAAATATAGAAATAATAGATACACATACACGTGGTCACAGTACTAGCGTCTAAATATTTTACATAAATATTGAAATACTCAAACGATAAGAATGCGAAGCAGTTTTATGATATTTTCAGTAGGAAATAGAAAAAGAAATGTAGAAATGGGTAAAAGAAATGTAGAAACGAGTATTCAGATATCCAATTGTCTGTATCAGGATTAAATCGTATTTTAGCCTAGATAAAATGTGCCATTTAGAAAAAAGGTCGGTTAGTAGTACGAATTGCTTCTTCGTTTTTGCAAGGAACTCTGAAAAACCAAGTAATTGCCTCCAAAGGTCGGTATAAGGAGATTTTCTTATTTCGCTCTCTTCGTTTACCTTCGACCAGCTTTATAACGACTGCTTTACTATTTGTGCATCCTTGGTTGAGGCGAAGGTTAACCAAGGCAATCTCGTTGATTCGTCAAGGATCATCTTTATCTTAGAGAAAGCGAGACTTTCTACAGATGTTTACCAAAGTCATAAGGTACCAAGGGTAACTCCTTGAAACCGAGTTTTCATCGCATGGAACGCTCGATGAACCTTTGCGGTTTCTTGCTTAAATCTCGGATCGATGCACGCTGTGAACGATTTACATTCCGACTTATGTTCTTAGGGAACTTTTGTTCGGTAAAACGGTCCAAAATCTTCAGAACCGTTCTTTTGCTTTCATTCTATTATTTATTTTGTTCTATCGACATAAATGTATCAACGTATATTTACGACCGCCACAACTCTTTCCTACTTTGTTAGCCCCTAAGGATGTTCCTTTCTTGGTACTACGGTAATTCAAAGTATCGTACAAGTTCGTTCGTATTCTTATAAGATCTATTGTATAAGCACTTATCACTGAATTCTTTAGATTATGTAGCTCGAATCATTCTTGGAAGTCATTGCGTGCAAATAATAAGAGGGATTCTGTGATATTTTTATACTACCACAAGCATCTTATTACATTTATAGAGCGTATAGAGCGTGACAAATATTTCGATAACTTTTTAAGATAATTGTCTCTACATTTAGTTTTATCATTATCAACTTTCTACGATAGGATCAAAATATCTCTAAATGATCAAAAGTCTCAATATGTCATTTACCACGACTATAACAGTTACTTAGGAAAACACGAACTTTATCAAGCATCGATGAAGAATACAATTAAATGTCCAAAAATTAAGTAATCTAGACCTAATATACATCGTCGGACATCGCTTATAACTCAACGGTATCGAGGAGTGAACAACCTGCAACACAGCTTAAATACAATTTAAACATCTGTGAATATAAATATAATTCATTTTCATCTACTCGACATATTCGTACACATAATGTAACACACATGTCACTTACTCCAGTCAAATAATTACCATATATACAAATTTTCCCGACAGCTGTACCGCGTCTGTCTGAATGAACACATTAGCCTCGTTTAAACAGATTTATGAATCACTATGCATATCCAATAACGTATATCACCCACGAGGGGGTCATAAACGCCAACGTGAAAATATATTGATCATCACCAGCGAAGAAGTGAAACGAAATTCGAAGGGTCTATGATTTGCTCATGCAATAGTCGTATTTCGAAGGTGTATTTGCTGGGGGCTGAAAAATTGGCCGTTTTATGCTGGCCGGAGGAAGGCATTGACGTAATTGGAAGAAATACAGTTCGTCAGATACCCGCAGCCATAAATCTCACAAACGGATCGTAAAACGGTCGATTCTTTTCACTTTCGTTGAGCGGTGAAATGTGTGTCAGGAGGTCATCGGGCCATTGGCCGTGTTCCACTTTCCGAGTTTCTTTTCCCATTTCGAGATCGAGGACCACGCCGCACTCTCTTCGTGCGTTCGCGTTTCGTGAAAGGAGGGAATCGATATAGAAAGGAAAAAACGGAACGCCTTTTTCCTTCTTACTTTTACACGCCGTGTTTCGTTTGCCAGATTTCGCAACCGGCCACTCTTCCATCGCGTTACTTCCCTTTTTGGTCTGTTTGCATTCGACAATTTTAAGCTTTCACGGCCCTGATTTACACAGTTGCTACTATTTGTGTTTCTTTTAATTCTTTTTTTTTTGGTGTGTTACATTTAATAGGAATTATATTTTAATGTTTCGCTAGATATTAGGTAGATAAGAGAATGCTGTAATTTCATTTCGTGCGTTGTAATCTAATAACATTTGGCCATGAAATGATTTATTAAAAACATTGAGACAATTTCTGTTCTGGAACATGGGCTCGAATTCTTTCAAGCATTTAGATTATTTGATTATTTTATTTTCTCAAATTATTTAGGAAATTTAGTAGGTTTGAATTGATTATCAAAGAAAACAGGATAACATTCTAACTCTATAACTTATTTATCTATTAATTACATAATTCTAACGTTATTAACAGGATAAAGTTAATGCTTCTTCCTACTTTCGTCGTACTTTTTCTTTCCATGTACGGGTCGAGGTAATCTCGAAAATTTATCGTGGGATATTTGTGAGAGCATCTGCTGGCGTTGATATTTACGAAATGTTGACTAATATCAGTTCGTGTTTCCTCTGCGTGTTTCTCTGTACTATCCGAAGTAATTTAAAAGATATAGCTCACCATGAAAGAGTTACGATGAAGTTCAACGGTTCTGATATTTAGAAAATTTTGATTAACTCGTCTAATGCCATTCTTACACTACGATTTTAATTGATTAATATAATACTAACATAATAATAATATAATATATACACAGGCTCACGCAAGTATTCGTCCACTTAATATCTTTTATAAATATATTATAAATGTTATACGAAACAGTTTGAGATTTCATTAGCATTGTAATGAGATTCGATTATCATGATTTGTTCTATTTCGAAAACAATATATCCGCATCGCGGGACAATAAATCTTTCTGATACTCGATGAAGCAATTACGATAGAAAGTGTGACAGTGCAGGCTGTAAACTTGTTTAATGATTGTTGCATCGTTGAAATGAATTTACGTAATCACACGAGAGAAAAAGGTATTAGACGTCGAAAGGGCAGACAGGTATTAATGATTGTAACCGTAGTTTTCGCGCGGACGATTCACTTTGGACGATAATTTATCTTCGGTTAATTAGCTATGTCGTTCATTAAATTGATAATCAGCAATTGCGATTACACGTGTCGATCATATAAATAGCAATATTAATAGTAATATTTCTATCCATATTCAAAGAGATATTATTATAGCAATGGTTAGCACTTCGAAACATAGTTCTAAATATCACCATTCTGGCTCATGAAAGATTTAAACACGTACGATAAAAAATTTCTATATATGTATGATGCATATGTTCTAAGTGTTATATAAAACATCTTGAAGTTTCATTAGCATTATAATGATACTCGACTGTTATGACTATGTCGGAAAAGTTTCAAACAGGTTTGAAAATATACATATAAGAGTTACAAGATATTCAGTGTAAGTATATATTTCCCATAGATTTTTTTTTTTATTTTATTTGGGTGTCTTACAATCAATTCTCTTGAGAATTTTAAGTAAGTTTTTCTGGCGTGGTACTATGACGTGATTAAAAGTATAAAGTGTGTTTGATTCTAATTGAATCTAGTGTTTAATTCTAAAGGATATTGTCTTTTTAGCCTGCAGATCTGAACCGACGTGTCAAGTAGTTGAGTAACTAGAGGATTTTGGTGGTTGTTAACTCTTATGCTATAACTATTACTGAATTTTGATATTTCTTCTTTTAATTTTGCTCTGCGTGCTTAAGTTGGAACGTCGGCCAATGAGCCATTTCTCATAGATGGCAAAAGTATTTCGATAATCGATTACTTAAATACATAATAAATCTCAGTATTCATATGGGGCCATATTTAACACTTATTCGTTCTATACATATTCTATTCTTTTATTAAATATATGTCTGCAATAAATGTCTTGTAATTTCTACGTACATTTTCTGCAGGTTGATCTCTTTTTTAACCAATAGAAAAAAAAAGAAAACTCCCTTCGTGCTTGAAATATTTCGTACAACGTCCATAACATATTCGTAAAAGGTTTCTATAAATATTCCAGCACTTCCGTGAATTACTCTATATAAATATACACCGCGCTATGTAATATCATTTTGCTTTATTAGTCGTAACAACGTCGTTGAATAGCGATACGGTGCGATGGTATGGTACATTAATGGCCGCGTTATTATCAGTTCGTCGTAAATACGTGATACAGATGACGGCGAATCGCGTGTAATCGGGTAGCCATTAATATCAGTCCGCCTCGTTGATATAATTTCAACGACGACCGCGACTACTTATCCCGGAAACGGCTTTCACTTTCTCCCCCACTAACGCGGGTAACTTTCACTAACGAGGCCTCCGCAAAACGACTCGTGCGCACACCTACGATAGTAGATTGGTAGAGAGGAGAGAGAGAGAGAGAGAGAGAGAGAGGAGAGATAAAAAGGGAACTGAGAGGAAGGAAGAATCGGGTTTCTGGGTCGGTCAGGAAACAAAGCGAAGCCCCGTTGTCCCTTCGTCCTCGCTCGACGACCTCGTGAATTTGTTGGACGGAAGGATGCCAGCCTTTCGACGATCGAAATTTCCCTTCCACTCCGATGGATGACATTGAAAACGATTAGTGTACGATGTCGTGAAGAATGTTCGTTTTGTATGTATAGGGATGTTTGAAGAGGTTGCGTGAATTGCTAAATAGTAAGGGACACGAAGAGCCACGATGAAGAAATTTCCTTTGTCCTCTCGTTGTTTGAGCTTTGACATCGTCATCTTCCATTCAAGGACGCTTTTAAGTTGCCTTTACGAGATTTTTCAAACGTATTTTATTGGACGAATATTAACGGTGCTTGTGATTTATGTTATTGGATTCTACAAGTTTCTTTCATGTTACAGTTTAACCTATACCCTTGTGATTTCTTTTTAATGAATACAGCGATTTGTTAGGAGTCTCTGACCAAAGGATAATCTTATTGTATCGTTGAGATAAAGAGTTTGTAATACACGTATAGGATGTACTTACTGTTCTTTTGTCCGAAAAATTTTGGCCAGAAGAATTTGTAACATCGAAGCCAAAGTTATTGTTAAAAAGATGTGAATAAATATTGGAATATTTTTTAACGAACACTTAACATTTCGTCAAGTAACATTTTTGTAATATTCTTCAAAGAAAATAAAACTTTAAACGAACGCAGCTAAATTTCGTTTGTTACGCAATTTCAAATCAAGAATTTTAATGCAAGCTACGATCGTTTGTTAAGTAACTAACATTGGCATTCGGAGATTAAAATAATGTTGGTCCTATTATTCAACATCTGCTTTCAAGTAACTTAGCTAGCCATAAAGTTCTCAATGACGCTAGGAATAAAATGGTAGAATCGTCTGAACGTCTGTTGACATAATTTTCAGAACCGTTCGAGCTTGTTAACTCTAGGATCAGTCATAAAGTAAAATATACCTGACAGACAGTCGCAATTATGACAGGCAATAAAGGTCTGCGTCGATACTTGTACATACATAAATCTGTAAACGACGAGCTCGAGGAGGCACGAGGAGGCACGCGACGGTCACGCTCGAAGGCGACCTCGTAAAACCGGAAGACGCCTCTGCGTTCCTCTTGATCGTTTTACAAGAACGCGTACCTCTCTGTCGTGTGTCGACCCGATCTCGCTTCTTTTCTTTTTCAAAACTGACGGTTTTACCGATGGTGAAGGCTCGAACGTAAAATTTCGTTCTGGCGACCTGGCGTCCTGGCGTCCTGACGTCCAGGCGTCACCGCGACAGATGTTCCCGCTTTTAGATATAGTTTTAACGATCTCTACCATCGTTACGGTCACAGACCGAGAAATTGTTGCGCGTGACTCTAGAATTCAGCATATGAGAAAGGAAGAACCTACGTATTTCTCCTTTTACTTTCTTTCATTTTTACGAATTTTATTTGTTAAAGGACTGGAGAAAATGGACTAAATTGAATACTAAATATTACTAGGTTCGTAAATAAATGATAGTGTAGAAAATAATCTAACGGATCTTAATATAATGTACGTGAGAGATTATCTATGAACATCATTGAGCAAGAAAGAAAGCAAAAGATCTTAGTATAGTGATAAATTATCAGAAACTATTTTTTTACGAATTCTACTAATTTTAAATATTCCTATTACGAGCGAAATTGCAACAATAGGCAGATACAGAGGAAATTTCGTTACAGAAGAAATATAGAATTATAAAACTCCTAAGGAATAATAATATAAAGAATGACAGAATTAGAAATGATCAAGTGATAATTATATAATTGAAATACAAAGTCTGGAATAATTTATATATAAAAAGATCAAATAGATATTTAAAAATTCAAATCAATTTCAATAAATTTCACATTACGATTAAAGAGAAGTTTTAAAATTTCTCTTCGAATTCGAATTTGTTCCATCAAGCAACTACTTCCTTCTTAACTTTCTACTATCCAAATCCTCTCAAAGTAGGTTCACTCAGCTTTGTCTGTTTGTGTTATTCGCCGAAGCGCTATCGTGTTGTGCGATTAGATTCCAATTGGAAACACAAAGGCAGAGCGACATTATGCTAAGCCGATGGTGACAGGAAGCGACGAATGTGGCACGCGTATCGTGTGTTATTCGGATCGGTATCGTATGTATGCATTATTCTGGCGGTTCGTGGCCTTCGAAAAGGGATCGAATAGGGACGTGGCAACACACTTTGGACGATTAAGTGGGTCACGACCCCAAAATATATGCCACCGAACTGTCTGCTCGCACGGGTTCTATAGAACTCAGCTTTCAGGCCGTCTGCCTTTCGAGGTTAAAGGTCAGCCGGCTTCTACGTCTCACACGAAACGTATTTATAGCAGGAGACTTGTTACTCGTCCTATGCGATTCTATCTACCGTTTATCGAACAAACTTTCGCCTTTCCGAGTAACGTGTTTCAATCAAAATTTAGTATCGAGATTATTGCCTCTCACCAATATCTTCATTTTCAAGGTTTACTTATACAGAACAGAATTATATACATATACGGTTCCTATGAATAGAACTAATAATCTGTTAAGATTTGAAAATCAATGTTTCTTTATCTTTGCGTCGAAATAGATAACGAGGTGCCCTAGATAAATTCTATCAGTACGTTTTATAAATAGACAAAATATTTGATGGAAGCGAAAAGAAGCTCTCTTAATCACGAACTTTTATAATCATAGAATTAATAGTCAACAAAGATAAATCAATTTCATTCAGGTCAATTCTAATCATTGTAAACGCAAATACGATCTATTTATAATGAAAATGAAACGTAACGTTAAAAGATTGGGGATTCGTAAATAAAGAGATTAATATGTTCAAGGGTTAACGGATTGAAAGATACCGTGAGATTTCATTCTTCGACCTTTTTGCTCCGTACAAGTACTAAACATTTACAAATCTTCAAACAGAACCTGTGGTAAAATGTGGATGAGCACGTTTGTCATTCTGCCAGAGCAAGTTCAATTCACTTTCTAATGTGGAGCAGCATCGCAGCTAGTTAAACACGCGAGCGTTCGTTGCACGCGAATGGGATTTGATGCTCGCCAAAGGCGGGAAAACAACCGACCTTGTTTCTGTTGGACGAAAGTAGAATGTCGAGGGAGACGTACGAGAAGAATTCCTACGGATTCATTGTCTGTCCGTGGACAATGGAGAATAAGCTAAACTCAAAGTGGGTGAATAGGTCATGAGTTACGCGGTACAAGCGGAGGCAGTTGGTCGTCTTTTTACGGGCAAAATGGACCACGCGGGGACGCGACCGGTTAAATCGAAAGTCGAAGGCGACATGTACCCGACTGCTTCGTATTCGTCCGTGTGAAAGCTCATGGAATGATACGTTATTGAAATTCCTCGTTGATTGCTCGGTTGTTCGCTTTCGCCGATGATATACATACGTGTGTATGTGTACTCTGGCGAATGTAGAACTTTCTGATTCGTCGATGTTTCGAAACAGCGAACTGTGTTTGTTTTTGAAATTATGCTCGTGTGAACTAGATTTCGGATTAATATATGAGTCACTGGGAAGAGTAGTATTGATCAAGTTCATAAATTGGAAAATAGAGAAACGCGATGATAGGAATATTTTTTTTAAGTTCGACGTGAAATCCGTGTATTATTTATGCTATGTTCAGGGCAAAGATTCTTTACATTTTTGTACATTTAAATTTCTCATAAATGTATAGACGCGTGTAGTCTGATAATAATTGAAAAATGATGTGCGTGAGGATTGGAAATTGTTGATATCAGTGTTTGAACAGAGTTGGATAATCATATGGAAAAGTTTCCTGTCGTAAGATTTCGTTGCTGTTGCTTCGAGTCTGTAGATTTCGTTTAGAAGTTGCTACTCTAATTTTATTTGATTATTTCCCTTTCGAACGTACTGGCCGACCCATTATCCTTAACTACTTCCTATAAATTCATTCCACGCAGTTTAAACTTTGAAATTAGGTTCCGTAACTTCAATTTACGTAGCGTTGCGCAGCATTTACTTCTTCACACTTTCGTTCCAGTTCTTTGCTTACATTTTTTCCGATTCCTCAAACTAGCATTCTTGCGAAGTATTATTACTACTATTAAGTAATAAATGTCTCAAAGCATGATATTAACTAATATTTCTCTTTAGAGATGAGTATTACTATTAATAACAGAGAGAAAGAAAGCTTAACCAGACTCGCGTTGACTGTTTCAAACGTTTCTGCAATCGGGAAACGAGATTTATAGCGGACGACAATTATAGCGACAATTCAAACATGCTACGCAGCCACTCTGATCTTACACTTTAATCTACGTATTCGTTTGTTCAAGTAGATTTGGTAAGACAGCAGTTACTGCAACTGTGCCATTTTACAGGATATTGACCAGGTATATTTTTATTATTATTCTTACTATTTATATATTTTATTGGTCAGACGATGCCTTATTCTGCTAAATCACAGAATTTGAATCTCTATCTTCCATTATCATTTACTATTTTATTTACCAAACCTATAGTATTAATTCGTAAAAAAATTCTAATGCAACAGTTAAGAAAATAATTTATCTTTCTTATATACAACGTTCGATGATCTCTTCATGAAGATTTAAATTGTTCGTTGAGAGAAGAGAAGATCGCAGTTCGATTTTTGTTCCGATAAAAGTGGTTCAACAGGTGCTGCCCTCTGGCCGATATTCCCCGAGTGAAAAGTCGCAGTAGATCGCGATCCATAGGATCGTTTAAGTAACAGCTGCATCACGATCACGGGAGGTTCGTCGATCGTACTCTCACTTTCTCTGCGATATTTCCGACGACCCGGTTTTCAGGCGACACAGTTCGCCCCATCAAACGAGAAAGTGAACGCGTAGACCTGCTCTCCTCCCTCTTCTTTGCCTCATCATCTTTCTTCCTCACCTTCTTTCCTTTTAACCGGTGAAATCCCCCGTGCGTAGGCGAGGCGGGAAGAAAGCTTTTGTCCAGTCGGTGTAACGCGGTAATCAGTGTCCCAGCGACTTATTATTACTTTCGAAAAACGACGGAGATAAATCTGTTCCAACGACTTCCTAGTAGAACGATAGAGAACAGAGAAAGCTTTGTCCTCGTTATTCGAAATCAGCTTCTGTCGCGCCGCTTTCTGTTTTGATATACCGTTCGCATATTATTTCGCGTTTAATAAGAAGATGCAGTTTCGTTTTTAGCGGAGGTTAAAAGAGTTATCGTTAATGACGAAATTAGTATGACGGTTTGATCAAATCGAGGAAACTATTTCAGTTAATAACTTGGTAATTGTAGATCACAGCGGAAGAACATAACAGGTCATGTTTCCCGCTTTTTAAAACTCCATACACCGTCAACTTTATAATTTTTCATTATCAGAATTATCTTTCTATTTATATATATATATATAGTATTGTGAATTATTATAATTAGTTTATTTACGATAAAAGGATTAAACAGATGTTAATTAGACAGAAAACAGTGGTTATTTAACATGAACTAATCGCAACAACGGATTATAATTAAAAACAACTAGATAATTAAGTACCAACTCTCGTCAACACAAATTCAACTCTCAACAACGCTAACAACACTATCTCGACAACGCAATCCGCACTCTTCGGCTTCTCAACTCATTCTGCTGTTAATTCGTTTATCGTCCCCTAGCAACTTCTTGTCTTTTGTCTTAGCCTCACTACGCACATACTCAGCAACCGCTCGTTTATAATTCACACCTCAGTAGCCGCTTATTTACAATCTGCACTACACCCCCCAGGCCCCTCGTCCACGATACTACATATATATATATATATATAAATATCTTTATCAAATCGAATATAGTCTTGATTTTTTACGAAATTTCGTGGATATACGATCAATCGCTAAAAAGTCTACTATTTTGAACGCGGAATAGCAGTTCAAAAAACAAATTTTTTGCGGTACTTCATAAAATGTTACTTTCCCTTTATTCGAGCGCTAAATCGACTACATTTTTTCCTAATTGAATCTTACGTTAGTTGAATTTCCCAGAAATAACAATTCTCGTAAAGAAATGTCGAAACGTTCAAACAACACAGAAAGATACGGAAGAATAAGATTACTTCATAATCAACGTATCGAGAGTACTAGGCTTTAATTACCGAAAAATATAAAGATCGAAGGGTCAACAAAGATAGACTTATCACGCTTTTCCCATGCATTCCTCCATTATGCGTAATTTCTTTGTGTAAAAAAAAACATTTCGAAGTAGCGATTTATTTTTCCCGGTATTCACATATATTTTTCCTACTGGTGTTCACAATTAACGAGGAGATGTATTTAAAGGAGATACGAATTCGAAGCACGAACACAGCAGAAATACACATGCCGATCCCATCGGAGAATAAGAGTGTGTCGCGTAAGCTGGTATTTTCAGCGGGATGACAAACGCAAAGATACCGTGACGTCAGGGATCACAAACGACATTCCATTGTCGCGGAGGTCGACCGTGGTTCGTTCGTGTCGTAAGAGGAAAGCACGAAAGTCATAGAGGAAGTAGTTTATTAGGGAACTCGTTTAAACAATGCGTATCCAATACATCGAGTCATAGCTATAATTGATCTCCGCTTTAATATCCATCGGTTATCGTGACTGAAATATACAGGATGTCCCAGGACGGTGGTACAATCCACAACTAGATGATTCTTCGTGAAAAAATAAATAAAGAATTTATCAACTTTACTTTATAGACAGGCAACATTGAAAATTTATAAGCACGCGTTTATTAACACTAGAACTACCGATAGTTAATACGAAGCTATTTCTACCAAAACCAGTGAAAATGACTGGTCTCTAAAAAATACGTAATAATAGAATATTTGTATATTTATTAATTTATTACTTTCTTACAGAAGCAATTCTATGTTATGTAGTAGATTTTTCGTATTATTAGTCCATCTGGGACCATAATTCCTAAACGAGAGTTGGCATATTTATAAAATTGTAGAACTAGTCATGTTGATTGGTGTGGTATTTCTAGAGTTAACATTTAGCGGTCGATCCGGAATTTTCCTGATAAATGATATCATCATATTGAATGATATGCAGTAAAAATTAAAAGAACACGCGGGAAGTTGTATAAAACGAAGAAACTGGTTAATTGGAGTTCGATATACAGATTGCAGGATCCTTTTACACTTTGACAAGTACCAGTCATTTTCACTGGTATTGGTATAAGTAGCCTTGATACAAAATTATTTTCAGTTTGAATACATAAAAAACAAAATAAAATTTATTATATTATTCTTTTAGTTATCGTTGCGAAAGTCGTTACATCATTGCGGAAAAAAATATAACACGAAGTAGGAATTTTAAAATAAAATTGTAAAACCAGTCAATTTGATTGTGTGGTAGTTCTAGTGTTAATTATAAATTTCAATTTAACGGATCCATCCGTATGACGAATACGAGCGTCCATAGAAATCAGATTTTCTATAAAATCTTCCTATCCAAGGAATAATATCGCGCACACAAAAATGAAGTAAGAAAACCGTGATTAAAAAATGATAAATTCGCACAAAATGCTAGAAGAAGTGTCATCATGTACCAGGTCTGTGCAAATATCTTTGTTGATTGTATAATTTTGTACTTGTGAATGTAACGCTCAAAATTACCGCTTATTCGCTCGAAATTACAATTAGTATACATGCGCATGCATATAGTATATACACGTACAATTAGTATGTACACGCGTAAGTATTTAATGAATTCCCAGAACCTTTTTTCTCAAGAACAAAGTCTTGAAATGCAAAAGCTTCATTCTGCAATTTTAACCTATGGTTGCATAAGAAATCATCCCCTTCCTAATGATATCACTCTTATTAGAATATTCTCTATGTAAAAAACAAATCAATAAACATTTCTTGTTTCGACAAATGCACTTTCGTCTGATGACTCGAGACTATCCATATTCATACGGTTCCCACAGTGACACGAGCTTCTGGAAACGCTCATGGTACGTTTGCACGAGCCGTATACGCGTGAGATCATCCATACGTTAAACGTCTTTCCTACGCGAGTCAAGGTCGGTTTTCAAGGCTTACCGAAGCGTTTCCTAGTTGATTACGTTCAATGGAACACATTATGCATGTGCGTTCGACTGGATGTCAACCGATAGCTGGCTGTCCTCATGCGCTTCAATTCGCTCGTCAATGAGGACAGATCCATGTACTTGGCATATCGTGGTTCGCGAACCACTCTTTATCCTGTTAACCAAGCCAGACGAGTTAACTTTGTCACTCGGATTGCCAATCGCCTGGATATAATAATTTTTTCATTTGGTTATATTGTATCCTTCTTTGTATGTCGTTTTATTCCTGTTGAAACCAAAATGTATATACGTTGTTCGAACTAATTATAGGATCGTTACTATATATCGGTAATAACCGATATTTATAGATCGATTTATACATCGTTATTCATGTCACGTATTATACGTAAATTGTTGAATGTGTTTTAAACGAAGCAGGGAATACAAATTCTCACAAACAAGTCTTTAATTCAAGGAATTTTCCTCCAAACGATTCAAAATGTCATAAACTGTCTTTTAGTGTGCGAGAAAAATTGTTTTCTTTTTTTTTTTTTATTAATTACTGATAGCAGAAACACATCTTGTGAGATGATATTCCAAAGAAAATATAACACAAATTTCAAAGCAATTTTACCGAGAACAAATACGTTTATCGTTTATTGAATCAAGAAGTTACCAAAGTACAATGTACATGGAAAGATAAAGTGCAATTTCGAACACGAGAGGATTAGATCGGTAAATGTTTCGTTGTATTTATCCGAGTACATATTTGATCGAGAAAGAAAACATTCATGAGGAGAAGCAGCGTTTGAGAAGTCGAGCTGAAGGAACAAAGCACATTCGCATCTCGTATTGGAACGAAACAGAGTAGCAATGCTATACGGATGTATGTATAATGGCGACAAGGCTACGACTCGAGCCGTTGAACGAAATGCGTAGACAAAGGAGTCGCGAGCGAGGCCTTCGTAGCACGTGTGTAACTGCCTTTAACGCTATGGGGAAACATAAATAAAGTCAGGGTCGAGTGACCACACGTCATCGTTCCTCCATGGTGTACTCTCCAGGGCCCCGTAAATGATGGTTGTTGGCTGAACACCAGACTCCAGGAAACTTTCACTGTCTGACAATTTCACTCTTTCAGTATTTCAAACGTTTCTACCGTTGTTTTATCCCATAGAAATAATAGATTTGTTTTATTGTCTGGTGGAATAGGTACATTATCGTCGTCGTCTTTCGTCGATGACAATCTTTTGTCAATTTAAAGTTGCAAAAAAGTTGTTGAAATATTTGAAACAAATTGGTCCATTCTGTCTTGCGAAAATCTTATAAAATCCCTAGCAAATCTCCTCATCTATCGCCACCGCAATTAAATCTATCTGGACAATTCGAATTGGAATTGACGCGGTCTAATGAACGAGTTAGCTAAGTGCCCAGCGTGTCGCACGGCGAACTAGGACGAAGACAATTTGCGTTGTCGGAGGACATCTGCTCGTTTGTATAGGCCGAAGGTCCTATGAGGCCTTTTGTCACGTACAATGCCGCGCGTTTCGTACGGTTTAGACGATGATGAGGATGGATACGCACGATATTAGCCACGCTCAGTGCCGTTTCCTACGGAAACAGTTTCGTATTGTGTGCATTGAAGCCAACACTTTTAAGCTTAGCATAGCATAGCTTAGTTTAGCTTTCCGATAAATCCCCGACTTTACGCACGACGATCCTTCTATGGCGATGTTATTAAGGTGATTGTTACAGGTAGATAAATAGGTGTGGTAAGGACGCGCAAGAACGAGCCAAATCTCAACATGGGAACCGATCGCGAATCGTTTCCATTTGCTTTATTGATTATGCACGATAAATATTCATTTACACGAAGGAAAAGCCAATCCTCTCGATGGATATCTTAATTCGAAGGATTATTTACGAGCTTGTTTGTAGGTAGATATGTTCTTCGGTGTACCTCAACCAGATGTTTGTTATCGATTTTCGTGCATCATCCACCGATAGATAACGGTATCTGCAGGTGTGTCAATTAGCCTGAAAAAATCAGATACTGGTGCATTAGTGATTTTTGTAAATTAATAATAGAAACGATTAAGTACTATTCAATGGTTTCCTCAATTTTTCTCCGATAAATCGAAATTCATTTTTATTACGTAGATACGTCGTAGAGTTTTTTGCATTTTGAAATTATGTAGGTACTGTTAGATCGATAAAGGGAATATTGTTAATTTGATAATTTCTCTTATTTTACATGAACTAACTTTTAGACGAAAACCCAAATATGTACGACGACATTGGAAGTTTACTGGTAACACATGTATACTATATACATATATAGTTACGATCACAGAAAGAAAAGTAAGCACTTTCGCAAGATTAGATTCGATAGTAGCATTAAACAAATTCCTTGAAATCACCGTTTCACAATTTTGATATTCTTCTGACACAGGACTGGAGTATTTCGAGTTGTAACACTTATGAAATACATGATACGATCATATACTTTCATACTGTGTGTTATTGTGCATACTTGTAATTGGTATCTATTAACATTATCTGACTCCTCGAAGAAATCATTATCAATCTAATACTCGAAAAGGCGGACGGCCGTCAAACGTCTTTATCGTTATACCTTCGGTATGTGTGCAGAAGCACGCCATCGGCAAGGATCGTTCCCGGTTTCTGTTTGAGTCCGCTTTTGCCCGAAGGACGCGTGCGTCGACCGATTAAAGCGGCGCGCAATTATCGCACGGGGACCAGTTCCCGCTATTCCAGTTCTCTACTCATTCGTTACGTAATCCCGATTGTCGGATCGCATAAATATTCTCGCGGGATCCGTTATGCTGTTGCACGCGTGAATGAGCCAATGCAGCCTTTGTGCAACGACCTTCCAGCGATTCGAAGCCGGTGCGTTCACGGCTGCATTCTTCCCAAGCGATTGCTCGCTTTTCAGATGAAACGCTCATTTCGTTACATTTCACCCAATCAATTCCTCTTGTTTTTCGTCTGGAACATACAGTGACTCGTGAAAGCAATCGAACGTTTATCGTAGAAAACTCTGTATGAAACATTTTGAAATTTCATTAGCACCGTACTGAAACATGACTATCGCGATTATATCGGAGAAATTTGGAAACAATTTGAGAATGTATATCGAAATTGTCGTTAGGTGAATAAAGGTATAGATAGAGATTGACGTGGAGTATAAATTTAAACGTCTTAGCAAGCGCCATCGAATCTTTAGTTGCCCTAACATATCCTGTATTTCGTTGGACAAGAATTATTAGATGTTTTTTCGAAAGCTGACTGTTATTAATTTTACTACACGTTTTGTCATCGAACATAATTCCGTGAATCATTTAATTTGATTAATTATTATCGTATGAGTAAACGTTCAGCTCGATTACGCGAATCAATTAACAGCGATCATTTTTCAATTTCTTTCAAGGACCCTACACAGAGTCGGGTATTGTAAGCATTGTAAAAAAGTATACGAGAACTGTTTGCATACTTTTACAAAAAGCACCGTTTCCAATCATTATCGTCGTAAACTACGAGCCTTCTATCGATCATGATCCTTTCGTTCAATCTTCGTAAGCAGGAACAAAAGTGGCATTCAAAAGGTGTGTTAGTTCTAGTTCTTTGCGAGAGAAAAAAAAAATATAGATTGAGGAATCAGGAGGTCGTTATGACGTATCAGGAGTACCGCTATCCTCTCACCTGCGTGAGAGGTGTCCTTCATCGTCCTTGGAGTTCTGTCCGTTTTTCTCAATGACAGTACAAGTTAATTATTCATCCGCGATTGTTCCACATTGCTTTCGTTTCCTTTTCCATTTCGCTCCATCTCATCGCCATAATTTGGCGCCTTGCCATTCGAGAAGCTTTTATTATAATTCCCTTATCCGTTCGAATAAAAGCCTTTCTCTCTGAAATGATTCCTTTTATTCACAAACTACTTCTCATATTCTAATATGTTGGAATTATCTTTGCCTTATTTCAAATTTCATACAGTGGATTTCGATTTTTCAAAGATCTTCCAGACAGCATTTTGTTCGCTTAGAAATGCCAAATTTTCTTAAAATACCAACATCCTGGTTTCTTCGAAACGCAATATCGAGAAATGCAATTCTTCTTTGATTATTTCTCATTATGAACATAAACTTGGTCTCCGTGCCAAGAATCGATATTAACGTAACTGAAATTATCAAATGTTAATCACGGCGAAGAAGGAACAAATTATATTTATTAATAATGGCCCTTCGTCTTGAAAACGGAATTTGTTATACAATGTAACGAAAAGAAGGAAAGAGTAAGCACGCGTATGTGCTACCTAGGACCGTTGAAAAGGTAGTAGTACGATAAAATAGCTGTGTCGAGGATATTTCAGTAATGTTTATCTCCATCTACATCTCGAAGGACACAGCATAGAGAATGACACGATCGATATCTTGGAATTGTACTTCGCATTGTATGCAGTTTGCTATAACGGACCTCCAGCTGACAATCAAGCTGACCTTTGTCACGTCACATTCTTTTTATCTCAATCGAAAAATATTTGCTCGATAGTTTGCTTCATGATGGATTTCCCGTGTGACATTTACCATTCGAAGTCACAGGATTGGAAAAATGATGGTATTCTTCGTTGTTCGATATTTTATCCAATATTCCTAGAACTGATAAAACGTAACGCGAGATGTTATACATTTTCCTAAAAAAGAAAAGGAAGAAAAAAAGAGAGTATTGGATAAACGAATTTGATAGACTGTGAAACTTAAAATTGCAACAAGAAAATGAAAATTGTTAAAAATTATAAACGGCAAAAGATACGACTTGTCGCGTTTCTTCTACAAAGAAGCTAGAACAAAAAGACAAGTGAGAGAAAAGATAGAGGAACGCAACAGTTTGATAAAAACAAGGACGATCGATACAAGCATAGCATACAGTAGTTTTATGACACCAAAGTGTCAAGGATATATTAATGATTGATTGTTTATGACGTTAGAATCACGAGCTTTAAGGAAGTCTTAAGTGACTCGTCTAGACGGAAATGCTGGTAAAAGGAAGGTATCTATCAGCCGCAACGTCCTGTGTCGCATTACAAACTTTCAGGGTCGACGTGAACGTGAAAGAAAGCCATTATACTTGGTACCAGCGATCAGGATCGTTAAACACTATCTTTAGACATACGATTTATTAATTACCATATATCTGTAGATAAATGGGGTTAACTATAGTATGAATACAATGAAACATTTAGTGTTTGCAAATAGAATTGTCATTCAAGTTGGTTCAGCTATATTAATCGTTTGGAGGTCGAGATGCCATTAGTGAATTTATTGAAACGCAAATATGCAATATGCGTGTAAGGTAACCATACGTAATATGGAATTAACCCGATTTCGACATAGGTGCTAAAAGACAACATTTTTTTACAGTTTATATATATATATATATATATGTCAAACGATCATTATTGTTTATTATCATTAAAACCTAAGCTTGTAGAAAATGCAATAAGCAAATGACTACTTGTAAATTCAATCGATTATCAAAAGTTTGATTTCTATCTTGTTCCGAAATATACAATTTAAAAATGCATCTTCTGCACAATTTGAATATCGAATGGCTCTGAAACTGTTTATTTTGACTAATAATTACCAAGTAGATTAAGTTAATTCTGGAGTAGGAGTGTTCGCTACTGTACGTAAAACGTGCCAGCGTATTCGATGTAAAATTTTCATTCATACTCCGTTTATTTCTTATTTATTTCTCATTCGTTCTTAAATTCGCATTTATCGAAATCCGAATCTTATATAAATATTCACAATCCGTTTGCTATTCGAAGACCTTCGAGGAAAGACCTCGATACTTTGACGAGTCTATGCAAATTACGAGCTTGTTTTTTATTTACATAGAAAAGAAAAAAAATGCGACGAGAACACCAGTACAGAAGTAACTACGAAGACTCTATTTAAAATCCTTGAATGAAGCTTGATCCTCACGAGGTTGCACAAACACGAAAGATCAGCTTCGATCGTGTGAGATAATGGAGATACGTTTGCTGGAAACATGTTTAATATTTACACGCGAAAAGTGTCGAAGCTTCAATTTTGTTACGTAACCGGCTTTATGGAATGGTTAAATGTTTGTTCGTTTCGAGACATCCGTTCTCTTTTTCTCACCGATGCTTCTTCTTCGCTCTTGATACGATATTAGTTACTTTGAAAATGAGATATATAGAATTTGCTAAAAAAACGTATCGCCGTAAAATAAGAGATACGTGCGAATACTCTTTGCATCCTGAAGATATCGTATCCTTGATTTGATTACTCTCGAAGGAAGTTGCGGTTTTTTGAAAACGCGATTGTCGTTCCCATCGAGGATACATTTTAATGCGACACGGTCGTTGTTGAAATGTGACACAGGACATTGCGGCCACCATGAAACATTCGTCGACAACATTTATTCCCTAAGTAAATACAACCGCTCCGGAAGTCACGTGATTACCTTCCCGTCGCCGTTATCGCGATGAAGAACGAGGAAAACAAGACAGCGGATTATTGTTTTTTAAATTTATTTTTGTTAGTTTATATTTGGAGCTAGAAGTAAATAATTTGTTGAAATTCGTGGAATGTGGAGAAATAGTATAAAGGTCGTCGATAAGTCTAAGAAAGGTTCAAAGTTTTAACCGACTCTCCTTAGTTAAAATCGTCTTATCTAGTATTTTTCCATTTTTCAGAATACGCTAAAATGATTGACGTTTCCACCGTTTTCTTTTTATCCTTCAAGTGAAGTTATATCATACAAACTGTTACGAAGCGATTATTAAATATTTGAAATGGAAAAGAAAGAAAGACAACGCGAAGGAACTGATCAGATTTATAATTTTCTTCAATTTTGAAACGATAGGTGGAAACATTGGAAGCGAAAAGAAAACAGAATCGAAACCGTATCTTCCCACTTTCTGATACGAACGTTACAAGCTTCATGGTATATCTCGTAATCATTTAGCTCTATTCTTCAAAGTCGTAACTCAAAATTGCAAGATATTTTTACTCATTGGTTACGTGCTATGGTCTCGAGTTGGTCTCAATTGAATTTGCTCTTATTGATCGCGAAGGAGGGTTCAAGAAACCCGAGACCGAGTATAGCGGAGCAAACAAGCGGCAGGAAGATGAAAAGAAGCAGAGAATCAGAGAAGCTTTATCTCGGTGTTGAATTATCAGCGAGTGAAGTGATTCGAGCGATCTCGGTCACCCTTCAAGATCTGACCTGACCTCGGATTGGAATTGAACGTCGGGACTTAAAGCGGGCGCGAACACTGCTGTGCAATCCTGGCCAATCAGCTAACAAACAGACGCGCCGGGAATAAAGGTGAGCCTAATTGGCGCAATTCATATTCAAACAAGGTCCACGTCCTTGACTGTTCATCTCGCGCGCCAACGAAATTGATAACCGTTTGCGTAAGACGGCGACAAATTCTGACGATCAACTCTGTAGCCATGGGATCTGAAACATTTCAAATCGCTTCCAATCTATACTCTACAGGGTATTCACCGGGAGGAGTCGAAGATGCTCAACATACAGTAAGCTCGTATTATTTCGAATCGTCTAAGTTTCGACATCTTCAAACTCGGTCTTCAACTTTGAGTAGAATAATCCAGTTTGTTGTAGATCATAGAACACCATTAGTCTGTGATGTAACAACGAAAGAACGAGAATATATCGTGTGCTTTACGTTCAGCGCGAAGAAGCTTAATTATGACAATTACAAATTGAAAATATTAACGTTAGTTCAATGAACTATTTTCCCATTGCAAGTTATGTCTCCGTGAAAAATTTAGACTGTCGAGTTGTCAATGTAGGTACATGATATACTATATGTCACTGTTTATCGCTCTACTAATATAGCACGAGGCAACACGAACCAAATAATCTGTTTTCAAATGTAGATCGCACTGTGAAAAATCGTTACGTATCATTTACCTCGACTGCGATATCCTTCTGACTCAAATAGCCTTATCTTTCGCTATTCCTGTATCAAACATTCCTCTTAATCAAACGATCGTACTTTCCTATCAGTACCGGAGACACCGCTGCTGCATCTTCCCAAAGCATCCGTTGCTACATCTCGTCTGTTAATTTCTGAAGACAAACAAAGTTGCAGCTCATGCCATTCTAATTCTCGATATCACTTTCATACGAAAGATATCATCTGTAAAGTTCGAGCAAGCAATTAGAAGCAAACACGAAGATGATCGTGCAACAAGGAATCCCAGCAGAACGATTCGAAGCATGCACTGGGAATTTCCGATAAATCGCTGTCTCTTAGCTTGTTTTCCCCGCTGGAAGGGCAAACAGCGTTGCCGCAGCCTGACCTTCCTCAGGGGCCAACGTCCTGACGACGTTCAAGCGAAATTAAAAAAAACTACTGATAATAGCGTGGAATGACCCCTGTCGGCGGCTACGAAGACGACAGTGGAGGAATATTTTGTTCGCCGTGATGGGCTTTCGACGAATCTTAACTTCGAAGCAATTCAAAGCTTTCCAAGACTATGAGGATTGGAATCCATTCGAACGTGATTCGAAGGAGCTCGCGAAAATCTTGTAAAATCCCTTGAATGTTTAATCTCGAGTCCTTCAAAACTTCGATACGTCTTTAAAGTTTAAATATTCGACGTTCGATTAGAGATTTACGATCTAGTCGAAAGAAAGAGGTTCTAGAGGTCTTAGTGTTGAAAATGAAACGCATTATATTGGAGCGATATACTTTATGTATTGATGAATAAGAAGAGAAGTAGGGAAGAGGATTAAAGATTTTAGAATCGGAGTATAAGACAGGCTCTTTCCCTTATTTTTGTCTTCTTTCTTAAAGAGTATGTGAAACTTGATAAATTATATTCTAACAAGAAGAATAACTTTGAAAAAGTAGTAATTTACATTGGAGATATCGATTAATGAAATGTTTATAATTCCGTAATAATTTTACAAGTTTATAAATTCAACGTTTACGATCTTCGATTCTCAAAATCAAAATCTTATAATTCTTTTATCTTTCGGTTGTATCGAAAATAGACTATGTTTATTCGCTAGTCGAAATACATTTACGCTGTGCAAATACGATAGACAACGATAATGGCGATATCGAAATTTGGCCTTGCTCAAGTCATCAAGAACAATGTTTAATTAGTTACCGTTGTTAACAACGACTTTAGCAATTATCGTGTCAGCTATTATTGGTTTCTCGACTCTTTTTGATAAGACACCGAGAGGTCACCCCTGTCAGGCTATTAGCTTTTATTTTGCACCTATCAGGATGATATCGCCCCCTGAGAAAGGTCAGTCATGGACTTTGATCGTTTATTTGCAACGAGATAGTCAACATTATAGATAGGTTGCAAATTCATGTGCTTTTTATTTTTACTTCTATTGCTGTAAAATATCCAGCGATGCTTCTATTTAAAGTCTATTTAAATTCGAAATTGAAATGCTGTTATCAATAGATTATAAATTTTTGCGCAAATTTCTATGAATAAAGTTAAAGAAATGAATATTTCGTTATTTAAATGCGGTGTTTACGCCAATCAAGAAACTGTTATTTTAAGTTTAGTTTGCATTATTCAGATACTTCAATTTATACATTTTAGTTAGACGCAGCGTAAAACGGATTCACCGTTATCGTTTGTCACTAGCAACAAAACACTCGAGTTTTCCTTATGATTTGAAAAAATCATGCTACTTATATACTTTCTGTCAAAACTCGAGCGTCGTAATATCAATTACCGCTCGAAAATATCTATTTTCGATTAGTCAAGCACTCCTACTCCGTAAACATCCGCAATTTCTCAACTATCTTAGCGATAGATTAAGCAAACTGATCTGACGAGCCAGCATTCTGCATAAAACTCGATAACGAAGGTTATCAGAGATGCTTCCTATTTGCACATACGACAGACAAATAAACCTGACATTTAAATATAACCTGTACCGATACTGGTGATACTAATAACAAAAAAATTCAGAGATAAAAATTAATATGTTTCAACATTGAATCCGGCATTTAAATATAATCCATCGATCGATATAATCCGATTTAACAGAAAAACCAATAAGAGAGAAGGATCATAATCTTTATTCTCTGTAAATTATAACGAGAGAACAATTGTATGAAAGAATCAGTGCTTAGTGACCCAGCTAATCGAACAAAGCTCACGATTAAACGTCGATCGCGTGTTTGTAGTCGCGAGAGTCAAATATGCAATCACGGTCACGTGCACATACATATTATATGAACGAAGAACATCTTGCATGCAGACACGGACTCGTGTCCATGCGTGTGATTGAACCAGCACGAACGTGATATACAATGGATTGCGAAAGTATTTGAACAATTATCACAAACAGCTATTATGTAAATAGCGTGTTATATAAAACATTTTGAAATTTCATTAACATTGTAATGAGAGTTAACTATTACGATTATATTGATAAAATTTCAAATACTATTATATAGTAATATTATTTATAGTAATATTTATAATATATAATAATATTTATAGTAATATATAGTAATATTAATTATAGTAATATTATTATTATTTACTTAATAAATATTATTTAATAGTATTTTGTACATCTGATATATGTAATATTTAATATGCAATTAGGTATGTAGATGATAGACGATACTTACGTAATAGTAAAATAAAGGTAAAATTAGGGTAAAATAAGGGTGGATATGTGTGTAGATGATTAAGTGCATAGCCGGAAGACTAAAAGTGAATTATACCGCTACTGTTATTTATATAAAATATAAAATGCTTAACCATTATTTTAAATATATCGTAAGTTTGCAGTGAATAGCTCGTAACTTGACGATATAATCGTGAAAATCGTTACAGTGCTGATTAAATTTAGAAATGTTTCGTACAACACACATACTAGGTAAAATATTTACAGTAGGTTTCTACAAGTATTCGAATTCTTTCCTGAAGTAACTATTATAAATATGTGTGTGTATAGAACGTTGGAAGAACACGGTCGAAGGACATATTTGTGGTACATATATTAGAGTGTATGCCGCGAGTCTCTAGAACGACGATCATTTTTAAGTAGCAATGGCTAGTATTGGCGAAGGTCGAATTTTTCGACCTTCGACTAACTTCTAGTTTGATGTTTGTCGTAGACTACCACGTATCGTCATCTGCTGATTACGTTTCTTACGGTTAACTTTCATCCTCTCGATAGAAAACACCTTTCCCGACGTCATGGCAAGGACGAGATCGTAAACGGATGTTTCTGATCGTTTCGTAAAGCTTTTGGTATGTCAATTGATACGTATGAGTGGAAGCTTGATTAAAGAAACGATCGATCATTATTGGAACGTTGATTAATTGAAAATTTGGGACAGCCCCTTGCAAGAAAAATTTGGAAACAAAAATGTACGACTAAGATTGCGTTTCGAGATATTCCATCCGTAGATGCGAAGAATTTGCGTAATAATTGTAATTGCGAATTTTCTAAGATTCCTTTATTCTTATCTAAGGATTATTCAGCTGAATCGGAAACAGTTAAATATATCAACATTGAGAAAAGTCATTCAATTACAACGACACTTTCACAAAATATACGTGGATTTAAATATTGATAAATTGTCTAAGTATCTAAATGTTGCAAAAATGATTAAGAGGGAAATAGATACAAAAGTTTAAGCCAAAATGTATCGAAATGATTAAGAGCCATAGGTAGAAAAGTTCTACCGATATTTTCCAAGTTTGTCCAAGCATGATTCACTTTCGTGGCACGGAGTAATCCAATTATATCGAGCGAAGTATCAAAAAAACGCGATCTTGTGGGTCAATAAGGGGAGACTTGTTCCTTTGTGACAACGAAACTTTCCTCTATTTATATGGGTCGTTATCCGTTGAAAAGCGACAGTGAGTACACCATTCATGAGCTTCGTCCTATAGGGTGTGCCCATGGCAATCCCCTCGACCTACTTTCGCGTCTGTGTCTACTGGAAATCGAAGAGGGTCAGGCTCGATGACAGGATATCCTGGGATCGTTATGTGCGTTGCGAACGCGTGAGAATGTAATTTGCAGTCGTTCGTTACTCGCATTCTTACTTCTCCATTGCTTGATGTACTCGAGTTCAGGGTTAAAGAGAAGACAATGCCCGTCTCTTATCATATCGCACGGTCGATGCCACCATATTGCCGTCTCCTCCTGATAACCAATTCCATGAATATTCCTTTATAAAAATACTTATTTTTCCATCGTCCTATCGTTAGTTCGATTGTCGTTCTATGTATGCTTTGTCATTAACCTTCGTTTCATTTTATAATACGATCATTTCACAATCTTTCGTGCTTGTTTTCGACGTTTTTGTAGTTGATAGAAGTCGTTATAATACACGTACAAATTACGGGGCAATGTTAAGCAGGGTATTAACGAAGAGTTCAGTTTCGTAAATTGTTAAGGATTTATTCAAGAATTTTGTGATAAATATTGCGTTGTTAGTATTTTCTTGGCGTTATACATTCTTCCGTAGTTCATAACATAAAGGTTTTTAAAGCTGTTAATTATCAGATGGAAATTTACCGGCTGTTTCTCATAGTGATTATTTCCATAATCGAGCTATATCATGCAAACATTTTTCCCTCGCCATCCAGTTTGTGTTATGACTATTCTATCGGTATCATAAATCTGAAAGTCTTTTAGCTATATCTATATATTATTTGTTCTGTATTAATAAGCGATAATTTTAGAAAACTTGGTAAAAACGTACACGTTTCAAACGGATTTCATTTAACAATCTCACTTCGAATGAAATCGAATTTAACGGAGAAACTGTTACAAGACCTTCGGTGAAGCATTCCCAATCGCGTTTCGTAATAACACGAAAAGTTTGGCCAGATGACTTTAAACGGAAGTAATTAAGAATACGTAGCATCAAACGCTATAATATAACGTTCTATTCTACTTACACCTGAGATTTTTATCCTGTAACATGTCAATCTGTTCATTTTTTCTGTTTTTTTAATTAAAAGGTTAACGTTCCATCTGGCGTCGTTCTTCACTTTCGTTTGTTTAATTGATCTAATAGATAAGAAGCATTCATATTATAATCCCTTAATTATTTTCAGAAACATAATTCAACTAATCTGAACCAAGTTCTTCTAGACAAAAGTTTCTGATATTTTCAATGTTTCCGTTGATCCTTGTAAAATATATGATCGTAGAGATGTGAATCGTCGTCGACTGTTTCCTTTCATCATCATAATTGGCGATTTTCATCGTGTGGAGAATTCAACTAATCCGAAGGAGGCTTCAGGTTGAACCTTAAAATAACATCATTTCCATGAACGTAGGACAATTGAACGTGGAATGTTAGGATGCGAAGCCATACCCTTACCATGGACGACGGTAACAACGTACTTTAATTGCATGTCATTATAGGCCAATCGAACGACGCTTCTTTGCTACGCGCCAGCTTGCATAATGCATTTTCTCACTGCCAAGGTAGTCTGTTTCGTTGCATTTGAATAGGCTTGCGTTACACGGCTTGTGTGTTTGCTACCAGAAACGATTGACCTTACGTTACCAAGAACTTTGGTACTCGCGTTACGTGAATAATATGTTCGTGTATACACGTCGCCGACAAATTGAGTGTTCAATAAGATTCACGTGCACAACTAACATGTGACCGGAGTAGCTTCGTCTGTGTGTCGTAAACGAAACATCGCGATGGAAATACGACAGAGTTTCCGATTGGCTAGAAAATATTCACGGCCTTGCCGATGGAATTTGAAAAATTTCGTGTTGATCTGTTGCACGACTATGGGAAAGAGGACGAAACGTTGGTGATTCTCTCGACTAGTCTGCACGTTTTAAACAAGTTCACAATTTACCCGCCACGTTACTACGTTTGAACCCTTCTCGTTTTTGTATTATTACTTTCGTTAGCTGTTTATCAATAGAACTCGTTAAACTTTTATCAATGGTTCGGCATTTTTCTGTTTAGCGTATCACACATAAACGATTTTGAAATTTAGAAACGCGCAAGCATTGTTTACTAATGGGATAAAACTTATCGGGAATTTTACGATTAGCTTTTTGTCGAGTGTAATATTCTACTTCTATTGTAATTCTAAAGATGTAGTCATAGGACTGATTTTAACGAATCATTTTTATATTATAGAAAATTTATTTCCACGTTATACATGTAATTATATATATCTTTCCTTCGCGAAATTCCAAATAAAATGTTATAGTTATTTTCATCGAGTATTAAACATTATCTCATTTGTTTAAAGTAATTTTCGATAGCTCGGAAACTAGAAGAGTTCTAGTAATTTTCCCACAAATTTTCTATTAGTTCATGCATCGTTGCATTTGTATTTTACAGTTATGTCGTATTTCTTTCGAAACATGTGTGTATATTATACCATATTAGAATAATGGGCTGCGCAGTAATTAAAAACAACGCAAACAAGATTAATTCATTAAAATCGATTCCTTCGGTTATTTTTCTTGATGCCATTGAAATATTGTTCAATGATGAAATTACACAAGTAGTTAGGTTAAAAAAGTCACGTTTCTTCATATCGATCTTATCGTTTTTCATTCTACTTCCTTTATAATAGTTTCCTTTTTTCTCGGGACAGAGAAACCGATCGTAATATCGATCTTAACTCAAACTCGCTATGAAATCTCCTTATCGTTATCGTCGGCTTTTCTGTCAGATTAAACGCGATACACATCTAGGCGCCGCGCCGGTTTTTCATCTCGATTTTCTTTCAATCGTCTTAGATATACGACCGCGTTTACGATTTCACGGAAAGGATGATATCAATTGCTGAGTAATGCGTGATCCATATATATATAGGCGCTATCATTTTTTCGTAAACGTAGTATGACTCAATGTATCTTGTTCGATTCTTTGTCCATTGCGATTTTTCTTGCAATTTTTCCTGTCGCGAATGATTAGAAGCCGATAGAATTAGAATCGATAAGTTATATAAATAACGCGCATAAACATAATTTAACGCGACCCTTCCTATTTTTGTTGAAATTTTAATCTTGCGACCGATTAAAAATTGTTGTACAATGTCGTATAATTGGTGAAATTAATGAATCAACGCGTCCCTTTTAATTTTTAATTTTTCAGAAGAAATCCACTTGCGTCGATTGACAATGCCCTTGAAGTAAACAATAAATAAGATTACTGTGCTTTGCAGCTCGATTTCGAGCATAAGGCGCTGCGCAGTCCGCGTTTCGTTATCATAATCTACAAACTACGTTGTATCGACTAAGTACCTCGTTTTGAAATTATGTACTATTAAGCTTCTAACAATTTGTCCTGGCATTTTAACTCTGCATATCGTTGCCGATCTTAACGCAACTGCCAAAGGACCACACGAACCGAACGAAGATTACATTTTCACGAACAAATTAGTTGCATTTCCATGATCGTCATAAGTAATTTGTACACAAACGATACAACGACGATTTTACGTCTGACTTTGAAACGTACAAGAAAATAGGCGAAAGATCGTTTTTGAACGTCTATATAATCAGGTGCGTGGAACTTCTGTTTACGAATTTGTTTCCCGTAAAATTTTCGTTTCTCTGAATAATTCAAGAGGCAAGATACGAGATCACGTGGAGGATTGTCCTTGAACTTGGTGGCGCTGACGCACCGTTTCCTAACGCTAATACGACTATTTGCGCCATGCGGCTGATAACGCACGATTGTCATTCACGTGCCGTTTTCCTTTGGCCTTCACCCGTGAATCTATATCATTACTTTTTCTATTCTACGTTAGACGTTTGCACAGTGTAAACGTTGCACGTGGAAGACACTCGCGGGAACGTAAGTGAAGCCACGAGCGCGTGAAGAATCATCGGAATTCTAACTAATTTGTATATCTACTTATTAAGCAGGAGCGGATTTTTCCGGAGTATACATGAACGAACGAGTGTAAAATATGGCTTGGCATTGAAACTAAGGATCAGGGAATTTCTGCAGAAAAATGAGCGATTTTTTAAACGTGGTAAATTATCATTAATGAACGTTATTGTGATAATTAACACTCGTGAACAATGAACTTTATCTTTCCTTGTATAAGTTGATTTTTCCCTTTTATATCAGGAGATACTTTTATATCAGGAAGCAAGGCGAGAGAAAGTTGAGATGGTTTCTTTTTCTCCAACATTTTACAAAATCAAATAACTCTAGAAAGAGCAATCAATTTTTCTTAGATAGAAATCACTATGAATTTATAAATTAAAAATCTTTTCCTTTAAAACAATTCTTTGGAAATTGATATGTAATTTTCCTCGAGGTTTTATTGCATTATAGAATGAAAATTGTACCACTGGGATAATTTAAGATACAAGAGGGTGGCGCGGGTGGATTTATATCTCGTGACCGTTTAACGTGTTTAATGAATTAACTGCTTGCACTCTGAACATTTTTTTGATCCCATCGATCCCACAAAGTCTTTTAAAATCAAAACGTTGTTATCACCTCATTGCCTTATTATCTTTCTCCAAATTCTGTTTTACCAGTATCTGTATCTGTATTTTACCTATTCTATGAATAATTAAGTTACAAACAATTGCACCAATGAATTCGCACTGTCAACAAAAAAAAAAAAAAAAATAAAAAAAGAAAGAAATGTCAAATGATGAAAATTAATGCCTTCTCTAGTTCTCATCAAAATACATCATCTACACGCCTAAATAATAGGTCGAAACGAATATCATCGAAATGATTTACGAGCGTAATACAACGCTGACTTGTTTGAGACGCGATTTCAAATAGGAGGGTGTGCAGTGGGGCGATAGAAATTAATTAGATCGTACGATTCGCGATCGAGGGGTGTGAGTTCCTTACGCTTGGCAAATTCGTAATAATTTGCAACAATTAAGCGAGTCGGTCGACGAGGAACGAGACAGTTCTGTTGATTACATGAATTAAACGAAGGTGCGTATAGAGCAGATATCTGACAGTGGCAAGGACGTTCGTCATCCGCGATAACGAAGCAGGTTACGCGTTCTCGTGGAAAACAGACCGATTGTTTCGCAGTTTGACGAAAGGTCGGCAAGGGGAAATGAAAATCAATAAAAGAGAAACGCGCATTGTCGTCGAAGAATTGGAAACAAACCGCACGCGTGCACGGTTTGACTTTATCGAGCCACGTGGAGAGACACATCAAGGAAAGAGAGAATAGAAAAGCTCGGTTCGAAGCTTTTACCAACTGTTCGCGTTTCTGTTCTTCGCTTTGGCTTTTGTCCTTTCTTATTTACTTGTTTTATTGATTTATGTAAGCTCCCACCCATCTTATGGTTATTAGTGGCCACGATAAGGATACAATAATTACATACTTAGTGGGTTTCGTTTCGGACGAACAATCGACGTGTTTAGAGGTGGAAAAATTGCGCACTGCTTGATGCGGGAGTGGCGAGAAAATTATTCAGGTTTTCTTTCTATAAAACGCATAAGCAGATTGTTCATTCTCCTCTGTGTTATTTTCTGAATAATTTGTAATACAACGAGTAATTATATAAACGTAATTTCTCCCAATGGTATTTACATTTAATAAATTTAATTTTTAACCGGTATCATTAGACGATTATTTAGTTCAGCTTAGAGTTCGGTTACTCTCAAGCGTAATTCTCGTTTTATATCATACGCGGTAAACATTATCGACGATTATCCGAACATAATTTTTTTAGAATATATGCTAGATAAAAATAAACAATTATCTGTTAGTAGTTAATCAGTTATGTATTTTCCGTTGTTGTTATAACAGTTTGCCACCGTTTTTATTAAATATTTTATTCTTCTTTCATTAATTATCCATTGCTCCAAATTCAGTCCCTAGAAAAATCCTACCATCCAAGGTCTGATAATTGTTCGAATATTTTTAAAATACAGGCTGCATGTTAAAGCAAATTACGTAAACATTAGGTAATTTAAGTGGAACCATCGTGAATCATCGACAATTCGGCGACATCAATTACAGTTAATACTAATGTTTAAAAGTAGCACGAATATTCGTACATGACTTTTCAACTTTTTTATCTAGACAAAGCTAAAACGGTAGGTTGCGAGAAGAGGGTTAATTGAAAATAGAATTTCACGAAATACGATATAATAAAAGCCTGAAGATTGCTTTTTACGCGGTTGTATGCAGATAAAAAAAGGTTTGTAAAAATCAAGTCAGATTACAATGGAAACGAAAGGTCCAAGACGTCGCGAGAAACGATTTTATCCAATTTCTACAAAAATTCCCTCGGTGGGTCTCGAGGCAATTTCTAGCCCCTTGATGGGCTCTACAACGATCTAACAAAAAAAGAGGCTACCCTCGGGGAAGAATAAGCAGAGTGGCTAAGTTTCTCGCTCTTAAATCGCATTATTATCCGACAAGAATTTTCACTGCGATAAACTTCTTCCAATGATATCAAACTTCAACCTGTATAAACGTATTCCGAGAAATTATAAAACATACGATGGCTTACCAAAGTATTTCAACCTTTCATAGAACCTTTTAGTTGTATGTTTAGAGTAAAATTATTCATACTGCTTTTCCAACTTTTAGTAAAAAACATAAAGTATTTAGTAAAAGTGAAAGTAAAAAAAATGTAAGTAAGAAGTAAATTTAGTAAAAAAAATTTGTTTAATAAGTATATTTTCAGATTGGTTTAAAATTTGACCGTGCTAATCACTATAGCGACTGCGTGCTGTACGTGTAATATGTTTATAAAAATGTTCTACGATATAAATATTCGAATAACTTTGCGAATTACTGTACGTGAGTTTTCGTATCGCGTCGAGGAGTTTTAGCGGAGTAACGTTACAAGAAGATCTTACAATGAAGCGTCTAAAGTTAACTATACCACGTGAGGGTTCGTTTTTCCAATCTTTGTAAGTGGCTTATTTTCATAATGCAAATGCGTGAAGAACGGATGTTTTGTATTTAAAAGACGAGTTCAAAGCGGATTATGCAGGGTTTCCAAGTGACGACAGATGTATTAAGAAATCGAGGAAAAACAGCGGAAGAAGGATTTTGAACGGGTAAATTCCATTTTGTCGTCGAGTTCGTTTGGCCTTGGCCCTTAGCTTATCAGAGGCACGTTTCCTTTGCTTTTAATTCGTCTTTTCTCCATTCTTTTTTCCTTTGTTCAATGGCAAATACGATTTTCCGAACAAAAACTTCTCTACGATGAAAAAGTTGGAAAACACCGACCTTCGTTGAATGTTGAAGCTTTCTACTTCTTCCTCTCCTTTGAATATTTGGTAATTAAATTCAAAAGGAATGTCCGTGTCTCCCTTGCGACAAGTTCTGTTAACGGGGTAGAAGAAAAACGAAATAATTAGCTGACGAGATTTTATCTTCTTGCAGGCTCGTTCCGATAGAATTTCAATTAAAACGTAAGGTCGTGAATCCGCTTATGCAGCAAATTCATTTGCAGATTTTTATTGGATTTTCTTTATTTTGAAACGAATTACAGGATCGCAGAATGTAAAATCATAGAATTCCAAATTATTTCATACAGGCTGAGCAAGGAAGAACGACCATCTGAAATAACTCGTTACCTATCGACTTTATCAAAAAATTGTTCGAAATTAAATTGATTGTATTAGGGAGGTCCGATCAGGCAAATATAGTTTAACTTTTTAACATCTTATATTTTGTGAGATATCAAGGCGTCTTAGAGTTTTCTAAGTGACACCGTACATTTTTTATAACATTAGTCGATGCAGCTGAGCATTCACCGTAAAAGATATCAATTTACTTATATACCAAAGAGCCGCTAGTTTATCTATTTATTAACTTAAAATTATTAATCAACAATTAACTTAATTAAAATACTTGTTGGTTACTCTGACTCATCTTGTATATAATAGACCATATAACAGATCAATAATACCAATAATTTCATTTTGCGTCGTATGAAGCGATAAAACCTGAAACGTCGTATCTTGTAAATCACGCGATTAATTTCCCTAACAAACATAATTAAACTTTCCTTGAACATCGTTTCGACGATTGCCAGTCGATCGAATTGGAGGATTTTGTTTTCAAGCCGACCGTGATTAATGAACCTTCTTACCCTACCACACGGCACAGACTTCAGATTTCTATCTCTCGAACCCTCCTCCAACGGCCACGCTACCATTTCAGCCTGGTGAAAATGTTTCGTCCTTGGAAAGGAAGAAGCACGAGCGTACAAGGGCCACGTGCGTGTTCTTGGGGAATTTGGAGGTCGGCCGAGTAGCGAGAATGATACCGCTACCCTACTCCGGGTCTTTCTTTCCCTCGTATCTTCATCCCTTTTCTATATATTCGCCTCGGCTGCCATCTCTCTGTTCTACAACTTGGAAAACTTTGGTCCGTGAATTTTCGGGGCCTTGGCTCCCTCCCCATTCGTCGTCCATTTTCCCCCAGAGAGAATTTTCGCATGCAAAGCAACCCCTTGGTTTCGCCTGAACGATTTAAATCGAGGCTGAGAGCTGATTAAGCGTAGTAGGTGTTTCGAAAACGAATTTTATCAGTGTCAAGCCGTTCAGCATTCCTATCTTTCCAGAGCTGCGAGTTCTCTGGAAAAGTATTCCTTTTGTCAAACGACAGGTCAAAGATCGTAGGCGGTGTGAATGAAGATTTTGAGAATTGGGATTTCTTCACGTACCTCAATTCTTAGAAGTATCGTACCTTTGGTTTGCATAATTGTTCAAGTTTGTCGTTTCAATTAACTTGAAACGTATCTGTCTTCGTAACAATTAGGGAATTCTATTTTATAAAAAATAGTATTCATTAATCGCTATGACTTTTCTAATATAGTGAATATTAAAAGTATAATATTCGTTATATTTAGTAACTTAAGCAAATCTCTGGTAGATTCCATATCTTTAATTATATTCGCAATAACGTGAATTTGCATAATTGTTCGTATTAGCTAATTACATAACTCATTATATATACATACATACAGATATTACGTATACTTAATATTGAAAGAGTTAAAGTAGACTTTGCTTAGGATCTCGTTCCTTCTCTCTCTCTCTCTCTCTCTCTCTCTCTCTCTCTTTGTTTCTTTCTTTCTTTTATTTTGCACGATTGCAACGAATCATTCTGTTCACGTAGGAAAGTTAGCTCGAGAGAAAGAGCCCTTTAATTTTTATCGCGAAAGTAAATTGCTGGGACGGTTGATTTTCTCGTCACGTTAAGCGATGAAGAGTGGAGAAGAAGCAGAAGAAAAGAGTGAGGGAACAGGCTCGTTTAATAATGTATTGCGAGGGTGGTTCAACCGAGGATGTTTCGGGATGAAGTCTGATGAAGATACATCGCCACTGTATTTTTAGAAATTTCTCGGGGGCATCGTCTCCTCGTTTGTAAAAGGAAAGTTTCCTCTTTAAACCAAGGGACGACCTTGACTTCTCCACTTTCTCTTCGTAGGGCTGATTTTGCAGTTCGTTCGCGTGGCTTGTGATTTTCCAGCTACAACGTCTGTTTTTTTTTTGTTATTAAATTGACCAATTTTTTAGTATAATATACTTAATTCACGTCTTCGATTGTTTCAGGCATCTCAGAATATTTTTGTTTGGTTCGATATACGTAGACGCATTTTTAAAAAATTATCAGTGGAGAAAGGTACGTAATTATCATCCTGTTTGGCGTAATAAATTCACTTCTAGAATAGTTACTATAAATTGCATGGATTAATTAATAATCGTATACGATCAAGCTAGAAGAAATAAAATGAACTGTGAAAATTTAAAAAAGATTCTTCAAGTTGGTTATTTCTTCGTTATCGTTTGATCTTAGTTGCCAGTAAAATCGTATTGAGGATAATTAAGCTTTTAGTGTATCGTTAAAAAATAACAATTACTTATACGCATATCTATAGCGTAAGAGATAAGTCTTTCTCGTGAAGGGTATAATCGAAAGGTCAGATCTACGAGTGACGTACGAACCTGTTGAGATATTTTTGTCCACCTAGACCTTGAAAATTTTTAAGAGTAGTCTTAAGTCTTCTATTTCAATGGAAGCGCCCCTATTAGGTCATCGCGTAGTTTCTATTCAATGAAGGGGTGTTCTCGATGTCATCGTAGACGACCATTTTCACGGTCATGAACTTGTAAATGACGACCCTATCGTTGTGTCGATTGAATATAACTTTCATTTATCTTTGTTGTTGTATTACATTAAAATCGATTAATTACGTAGAATATTATGCAATTTTATAAACAACGTTATGAGCGATAAAGAACTTTCCGTTGTTCACTTTATTATAAATAAATAAATTTTGAATTTATACATACGATTACGTGCGAATAGAGTTTTTTATAGAAGTAAAGTACGAATAATTTTTAGAAAGAAATACCTACCGTTATGTTCAGGTGAATATTAACGTTTTTAATGAAAAGCTCGTGCAACACATTTCTAGTCCTTTGTTGAAATCGAAGTGTATTCGTAACGAAGAAGTAGCACCGAATAGAAACGTCTCCCGTGACTTTCCACTTTTAACCTTTGATTTATTCTTCACTAATCTATTCTTGTTGGAAACTTGCATTCATTTTGGCTACGCTAGCGTTCCACACGTGAAAACCTGCAAAGGTCAACACGAACGTCAAAGATCGTGTATCAGAAGATCCCCAGGAATTTAAACAGCGACATTTATTTCCAATTGCCCTTCCTCCAGGATACCAGCAATTTCCTGAACATTCTTTGCCTTTGGTAATTTGGGAATTTAGGAAGTTAGAAGTTTCAAAGATTGGAAATTCGAATATTTAAATACTCTAAGCTCAGAGAACATGGGAATCAGAATATTTGTACGTCTAAAAATTGGACATTCGTAAATTACAAATCTGAAAATTCAAGATTCTCTCTCAAAAGATTAATGAAATTAAAATATCAGATAATTGAATCGTAATTACTCAATTGATCTAATTGGTCTTCGCAAAATAACAAATAAATAAAACTCTTAAAATACGAGACAATGTGTACACGGATTTTCGAAAATTTAAGTAAAACTTCTGAAAACTTAGCTTCAAAATTTACGTTAACAAATGTTACGTTCGGAGGATTAAACCTGGCGAGGTCTGTGTTCAGGTGCGATTCATTTAACGAAAAGACAAGTGGAGTGGCTGGCTGGCGACTGACGCCACTTGCCGAGGAAACGAGAAATTAAAAAGAAAAGTGCCTCTCGTTAAAGGGGAAAGCCTCGACTGGCATCGAACGTTCAAACATCTTTTTTTCTCATTTTATTCTTTCAATTACCCTCCGCCGACGTCTGAACTCAACCTCTGGGCGAGACTCATCGATTTAGGGATTATATTAAGCACGCATTTTCCCTCAATTACACTTAAACTCAATTACTCAACGAGAAGGAATGGAAGAAGGCGAATTTAGGATTGAAGTAAAAACGTAATTAACTTCTCGAGGATGAAAGTGTTACGAGTTGGAAAAGAACCTGGCAAATTAGCTTGCTTTCATAACTCGGCTGTTTTACATTAAGCATCGAGTATTAATTCTCAATATTCTGAAACAAAGGGAAACACGTGTCCTCGTATAGAGTGATACGCTATATACATTGTCCTCGTTTTCAGCAATGCAATTTGAAATTATTAACAACGACGCAAGTTTATGCGACACATTAATTACTTTCGCTGCGACACCCTTGAATCCGTTCGTGCTATGTGCAACTAGAGAATCAACGTTTCAAAGCTACTGTATTTAGATATTTTGATAGAGAATGTAAATTAATGACACGCATTCTCGTTCATAAGTGTTAGAATGACGAAACGAATATATTTGAAAAATTATTAAAGAATTACAATTTTCTTTGAAATTGTACGTTATAGAAAAAAAAAAAAAAACACATTATGGTATAATAAAAATTGTTGTCGTTATCACAGTTCAAATTTTACATTTTATAACTATAATAAATCTCCGGTCCAGTAGGCGATGCAGACAATTAAGCAGCACTATGATAACATTAATTCAGTAATTAGATAGTTTCTCTTCTCTTTTCTCAATCAAACATTTTCCTGGCTATATTGTCTTTTATTGTATCTGTTGTCATTCGTATCTATCGTAAATGATATTACGAGTTCACAAAATTTTCTATGTAATTCATCTTAATTTTTTCGCAATAATTAACTGTTATCTGAATAATTTCGAAATATAAGTACATACATCTATGCATTTTTCGCAAGGAACTTCATCAATTTTTTATATTATCCTTCTCCTCGTTAAACTTCTCTTCGTCCATCTTCATATTCTGATAAAAATTATACGTTTTTCAGTTTGATCTCCGATCTCTAGGAGGATCAAACTTATTGCTCGATCCCCTCAAAATACGATTACACGACATAATTCGATTTGGAAAAAACGATGTTGATAATAATCCGCTAACGAAAGCCGCGTAAATAGCTGCCTGTTGCTGTGTTCGAGAGAATGGAAACGTGGTAGGTCGTTGCTAGCCGGGTTGTGCACCCTGCTCTGCAAGCTGCATCGATCCGTCGCTCTAGCCGGTGCAACAACCCACGCATACTGACCCCATACGTCCTTGTAGTTCGCGGAAGGATCGCTAGGATATGGTGTTTTTGAACCTCGACATTTTCTCGCTTCGTCGGAGTCCGATTATCGCCGATACCGGTACCACAGCCGGATATCTACCGCAATAAAAGTCGTTAGGGTGATAATTTGTTGAGTAAACGACGACCTGATATTTTTCTTGCCTTTTCACCGCAAAAATTGTCTTTGTTTGATTAATAAATTTTTTGTCTTCCCTATTAAATGAAATATTTTGATAATTTGTGTATATTTTTTGAAGCCTTCTTTAATATCTACTAATTTATGTTTAATATCTATTTGTGATCATGTTTTGAATAAATTGGATTTGACTAATTTGTTTATCATCTTTTATACTCCTGTATTTAATATACATTTTTCGCGATTGATTCCTACGAACTTCGATTTTTATGCTCGCAAGCTCACGATAACAGTTATCGTTCCGACTGTTCGATTCGCGTTCACGTTCTTAGCAGCGGACTATTGAGCCGCGAAACGATTATCATTCGAGCGCCGATACGTGTACTATGTAACGCTAATGAGTATAAATACAAATTTCATTCTTGGAACTCACAAAACCAAGCATAAAAGCATTGGATATTTTTAAAAGCGAATGAAGTTTGTAATTATTTCACGGGTTGGTTATCCTTTGCGATAAGAAAATATAAAAGACAAACTTCTCACGATAACAATGGAAATGCATTTTTGTAGCCCCCCTCGGGAGAAATTAACAATCTCAACTAGACGCGATTATAAATACTTTCGATCTAAACGATCGATAACGACAGTGCAATTAAGGAACATTGACAGCGGAGAGAACAGCTGCTTTCGTCATTCTGGCGAGCTAAAGCTTATTTTGATCAAATTTGACCTCCTGTTATCGAGTATGTGACACTTGTATAATAAACTCATGAATATGTGAAAGGTTATATTATATTAAATGTGAAGGATATGGAAAATGATCGCATGATGTGTAAAAATTTAGTCAATAACTTGTTTTGAAAATTGAACTTCGATCGAAATATGTAAATATATTGAAATTGTTCGTGTAAACGAAAGATGAGAGGCAAGATGTCTAAAATAAATTATATAGAATCAGTTAAAATGCTATTTTATTCATCAACGTATTTAATATTTTCGTGTTTACGTACTATACTTAAATTAGCTTCAAGTATATTACGTTTAATAGTACTTTCGTACAAGTATATAAAATTGAAATGAAACGTAAACGTAAAACCTGATAAAAGCAAGATCTTTTTTTACTGTATTTTTAAGGGTACGTTTTATTATATAGAAGAATTTTATTCCGAGAAAATTGTATCTCCTAGCTTGGAATGTTTGACCGTTTAATATAGTACAGTATAGCGTAAAAGGGTGCTTTCTAAAGAATTTGGTATCTCTAAGGATCCTGTGGCATTGATGTTCATTCAAAGCCTTTATGTAACTTGTCTAGGAATTCCTTTGACAACGAAAGAGTATCCCGAGTTGCTAACACGTACTGAGATACATCAAAGAGGAATTTTATATCAAATACTCAAGGTTACGATAAATTTAAATAGTTATCTATTTAACGTTAAAACTATCTATTGATTTAGGAAGAAAGAAAAAGAATACGAAAGGTATACCAAAGAAATCAAAATGAGAAATATGTGAACAGAAGCGTAATTCAAAGGAGAATACAAACTGTCACAAACTTTTCTTTATGTAGTTTGCCAAAAATTACACAAATCCTCAGAAATATTTTGTAAATCAAATTACCAGTCACTTTGGCTACTCTAATAGTTCTAGTATCGACTTTTAGATTTTAGACAGAATTATAATATCCCAAGTTGTAATAGAAAATAGCAATTGTCTCTGTTTAAAAATTAGGCTTCGAATTTGAAGAAAAGGAGGCTGCAACGATTTCGATTCAAAGTTGAAATTAGCGTAGCTGAATTAGTCGAGTAAATAGGACGACATGATGCGAGGAATGAGTTCGAGGTCTTGCGAGGTCGTCACGATGAAATCACCCGGGAATTAGTAGTAGAAAGAAGAGGAAGAAATCTTAGTCACCCGCACATTATTCATACCAAGGAGCCACCGTATAGGAATATCGGTGTTAATCGAGGTTAATATTCAACTTCCGGTGAGACTGACATATCGAGTCGAATCAAAATATCCGCCAACCGTGCAAAATGAAAGAAATGCAAATATTATCAAATTTCACAATATCTTATTACTCTAATAAATAATTTGTTTCTTAATGATCTAAAGTGTAATTTGCTTCTAGATAATATGAGAATAAGAACACGTCGATCAATTTCGTATTATCAAAGTTGCTTTTTTATTCACTTTCTCGACATTTTTTAATTTCATCATAGGATTGATATATTCAATTGTTTGAAAACCAAACAATTAATCACAATGGAGTGGATTAATCTGATTTCAGTGTGGTTCATTGTAATATACGAAGAATGTCTCATAAAAATACCTCAGGTTGTCCATACAAAATATAGATCGAACATTCGAAAGTCCAAATTGGACGTTTTAAACTATACCGTATAGATGTCATTTGTTCACGAAACTGGGACGTTGCAACTAATTCCGCCGATGATCGCGCTGCCTCTCTTATTTATGATGAAGCAGCGTTGAGCGTGTGGCACCTGTGTCTTTACAAGACTGCATCCTACGCGAACTTAATGCTAGTTTAATACTAGCGCGGTCGAACCTTGACACGATTCTTCTACTTCTCATAATTGAGCATGAACTAGCTACAGGCGACCAAACCTCTTCTAGTTAAGTACTTGGATACACAAAACTTAGAATATTCCCTTTCGTCTTAGTGAAATTACTGTGACTTTCGCGTTGGGTTATTGCTCGTTTATTTTTATCTTCACTTTGCTAGCTTGTTACATTTTCAAGCAACTTCCCAGGCTTTCCAATTAACGATTTTAATAACTTATCATATGTTTAATATTATTTATAGAAACTCGAATAAAACACCTACGTCTGTAGCACGATCTCATTGTGATATACTCGAATTTATCTGTGCTATTAATAATAAACCTTTGTGCTATTATTATCATCCGTTAAAACGAATATCGTCAACCCTCTTGGTATTCCAAAGAGAACTATCGAATTGCCAGTTTCAGGTTTTTTAAGGCTTCTTGTTCTCTCTTCCACCATACTAAAAGAAGAAAAAAAAAGAAAAATAAGCGTACAAGTATGTCATCAAATTCGTCATGAAAAATTGATTTTTCCACGTCGATGATCATCCTTCGTTACCTTTGTCTCGTCCATTAGCCCACGCTTCGTTCTAGATCGTCTGTGTGCCAGTGTATGCTTTGTGTATATAATATCGAAGTTTAGTCCAGCAAGCAGACCTTGGCACCGTTCTTCGGTTGGTCAGGGTGGCTAGGTGAAGCAGTGGTCGGCAAGAATGTCGCGTAAGACCTTAACAATTATTTAATAATTCCCGGTCGTCCTTAATTTCGTGTTAACACGAACATGCCGCGGCGGCTAATTAAGTGGGCCGGATCGAAACAAAAAGGCGGCTCTCTTGTTACGTGCGTTCCATTTCTAACTACAAGCATCAAAATGCAACGAGCTCGCGTCAATTGCCGTCGTCCAAATGGAAATATGTATATACGATTGCCGGTTGTATTGTCTATTCGATTCTTTTGTCCTGGTCGTTACTCCGTCTCTTTGCTCTTGTTACCTTTGCTTTCGGTATTCAGCATTGGTTCGATGGACTTTCTGTGCCAAGAGAGCGCTGTTAATCATTTCAGAGGACGTTTTCGCTCTGACAAATATACACAGCGATCTGTGCAATTGTTTCAAGTCGTAACTCTTTTCCTAGTGTCATGTTAAAATGTCTACAATTTTGTAAATCCATATCGAACGATCAGTTGGCTAGTAATTCGCAGTAAATAGAATTGCATTTTTCTTATTAAGATTTGCTACCGTTATACGATACAAATTTAACGTACAATACAATATACATTTTATATATACAATACAATGTATTAGGTCGTCAGAGAAGTTTCTTTCGTTTCATAAGGAAATAATCGATGCACAATATTTTCTGTTTTATATTATTTTATCGAATTACGTATGATCCACTTTGTTCTATCGAAATAAAGACCACAACGTTCGACAGATTAGGTTTCATGTTTGTATAAAGATGCGTCGTTGTGAAAGACGTGTCTGTAAAAGAAAGACACTTCTCGGACAACCTAATACATTTTATGCAATGATTTTTAGTTGTCTTTAGAAGCGAATGACGCTGACGTTTGGTTATTGACTATTGCTGCATCTTCAGTGATGTTTTGAAATTTATACAATAAAAATATTTGAAGATATTTCGATTAATAATTTAGGATTAATTTTAGCCAACAGACAGATTCTTTTATTTTTCATAATTTCGTTATTGTCGGAACTGATATAATCGACGTTGGCGCATGCCATGTACAGAAGTTTCGATTACTGGATAAGCCTTGACAAGGATGGATCGTAAACAGAGAGACGATTATCGATTGCCATTCGTGTCGTAATTCATTGCAAATGGTTTTAGAGGGTATTCTATCCCCCATAAAGTGCACCCTTGACTGGGAATTACCGTTCAATGCGGTACAGCTTTTAGGAATATTCGCTGGCTGGCTGGCTAGCTGGAAGGGTTAATGGTTTAATTAATTTTGCGCTGCTTTCGCCCCCTCTAAGTCAATTAACCACGGCACTTCCGTCTTGCTCGACTAAATGACGCCTGGCACGAAGAAACAACTGGGAGGAAAAATTCGATCCAATGATCATTCGTAATAAAATCTGTTAAATCTTCCAACTTTTTCTTAAAGGTTGTGTTTTCATCGTAATAATTTTTCCATCAACATATAGTTTCTACGTGACGACAATTTTTTTCCAAACTGTAAGATAACATTGGAAAAATCTTACGGCCCTTTAGCTTATGGCAGAGCCGTTTTTCCTTATAAAAAAAATCTAAATTGATTAAGTAAAATTGATTTGTTCAATTTGCTTCGTGTTAGTTACGTTAGAATTTATTTTACAAGAATAGTCTAGGTGCGATATATTTTTATGACCACAAAAATTATTATTCGTACCAGAAATTAATGAAAAAATTAATTGAGAATTTCACAAAAATTTTACTCAGCTTCGTATAACAGCCCTGAATGCCATCGAAAGAATTTTCTCTGTTTTATCGTACATCGATGTGTGAGAAAAATATGTTATAATATTCTTCAATGGAACGCAGCTTAATGGGTCAGAGGAATGTTAACGAGTGAAAGGGCTAACGTGTAACGAACAAAGTTGTTCCATGTTCCCGCAAGCTGCAAGATAACCGATCTGTCTTCCATCAAACGGAGATCACCTGTTTGTTTCGTTGGATGACGATCATCTGGTATGCGACAGATACAATGTGCTTCGCTTCAAATCGACGAAGGACGATTTCTCTTCTTTTCGTCACCTTGTAAAAGAGTCAGCGCGGGAAATATCAGGACCTTGAAAAGGGGGTCGCACCTGCATCCCACCGTTCCTCGGGGTATTTCGGTACTTTCCTCTTGAAATAGACAGATCTAGAAAGTCGTGTAACTCCGTAAGCGTAAAAAGTTGGTTCTTATCCAAAAATGTTTCCTTTGTCGAATACTTACATAGTGATAGAGAACAAGAACTCGTAAAGATTTATTAATGTTAGGATTTCGGATATTCTGGTCACGATGTTCCACCTGCTTCGATGTTCGCCTCGTGTTAAGAATGATTTGTTAGAGACATGCTTTTTAAACGCTCAAGGTGTACGATAAGTTTCAGATAGTCTTCTTTACTGTCATAATTTTTCAATCGCTGTTCAGCCAGAAATAATTCTCGTAAACGAAAGGTAATGGTGTCTGCGTTAAGACACGAAATATGGGAACTGGTATAGGAAACACGATCCTGTGCGTTCAAGGGACAGTAAATTTTAAAACGATGGTTGATGCTTCTCGAGTGTCGTGAATTTATAAAATGTAATTTATTCGATGTGGTGTCACTCGTGAGAATTTGACGAATTCGTGAGATCGCAGCATTCTCACTTGCGTTATGCTTTCTTTAGTAGCTAGTTAAATTAATCTACATTTCTATTTAAATCTCAATTGTATGGTCGTAGGTGGTGCTTGGAGGTTCGTGTTAGATTTTGAGTCGGATCATTTAATTTCAGGATATTCAATTTTGCTTAGTATTCTATATTTTCTGCGATATGAACCATCAATGGTCGATAACCATAGATAAAATGAAATACAAAACAGACAATTTTAATAATATGGGATTGATTGACAATTTGAGACACATTGAATCTCGAAACTGTTCGCATGTAAAGAAATAAAAGTAAGAAAATGTAACTGTTGAAAATTGTGGATCTTAATCGCCGACATAAATGTATTTGTGTGTTATGTATATAAATGTGATTTACAAGATCCTCATCTATGTACTTTTGCACGCGTCTCAGCACTCTCTTTGTCTCATCTTCTGTATCATATTACCAACGGAAAAGTTGCATTCATCTGTTTTACGAGACGTTGTGCACGCACATACTCCAACACACTCATACTCATATACGTGTGTCACTACTACGTGGCTAATCTAGTGTAGGACATAAAATTACACATATCTCAATAGCAACTTTTCTCCTTTTTCTCCTGTAGTCTACAATTTTCACGTTAGTTGCGATTCCAAAAAGATTAAAAGAAAGTCAGAGGTTACAGGTTACTTTGCAATCTCGTGGTATTACGTTAGATTTCTCTTTGTCGAAAAGTTATTTTTGTTTGATCCTTTTGGTCCAGAGGACTACGCGTTTCAACATCAGATGAAATAACGTGGCTCGTGGCTGTTTTTTGGCCGCGTGGAGGGCTGGCCGCCTCGTTTGGCGTCGAACAGGGCGAACGGAACGGCGAAGTGTGAATACAACGCGTGGTATACATCGAATAAAAAACGAGCAGGTGGTTCGGACACGGACAACAGCGGTTGCCCAGCCTCGTAACACCTGCCACAGCGAAATGCTTTTTACGAGATATCAAACTCGTGCCTGACATCTTGCCTTTTGCGGGATCTCGGTCAGGATCGATCCACCTTATCCCTGTTTTGCGACGAAAACGTAACTCAAAGTAGGCCAATTAAGTAAAATATATTTTTCAAGAAAGATACCATCATTGTCAATGCTTCGTGCGTGTTAACCCATTCCGAATAAGATATTTTATTCTCAACCATGTCCAACAGCCACCTACATTGTATTTTATTTTATTTCTTTCAAATATGCAATTAATATCATATCAAATATGTATTTGCAAATACACTTGAGGAAATAGACTTTTTCAAGTTTCTAGTTTATACAGTGGCTCACGAAGTATATTAAATACTCGAACGCTTATCACGGCAAATTTATGTTTATATAATATATACATGTATTATATATATATATGTTATGCGTGTTATGTAAAACGTTTCAAACTTTCATAAACACTGCAATGAGACACGATTATCGTGATTATATCGATGTGATTTGAGAACAATCTGAAAACGTATATAGAA